>CM044108.1:3901660-3926017 GCA_024174645.1 Lemna minuta | reverse complement strand
ACCCTAATTTAGTGTATTTTGAGATTATGACATAAATATGCATAGAATGATAGAAATGCACTCAAAGTATGATAACATGCACATAAATGTAATGTTTTATGCCTTAAATTGCATTAATAATCATGTTTTATCATGTTAAGATTGCATGTTATCATCGATTCACAAGGATTCTAGGGTACAAAAATATCAATAATAGGAGTACAGATGAGGGTAGCGATGAAGGTTTGGTGGTCAACTCTTCGAGTTGACCGTGTGAGGAAGGAATTTTGATAGATGATTTAATTGAACCTACAGATGCAAAGATCCTAAATTCATAGTACAGAAAGGTATTATAATGAATAACTATGGAAATCTAAACTATATAGAAAGAAAGGAAGTAAGAGGGCAAGAAGAAAGAGAGAATGAGATGAGAAGTTGGGCAATCGGGAAAGAAAGGTAGTAAGAGGGAGAGGGAAATGGAGAGAATAAAGAGCTAGAGAGGGGATGTTTTTAGGGGAAAGAAATAAAGAGAAAGAGTGATAAAGGAGATGAAGGGAAATTGGCAGATAGATGAAGACAAAAAGACCTTATAACGAAATGAGTGCAAGCGAGGAAAGTAGAGAGAGAATGGGATAGGGAGATGTGGGAAATAAAATAAAAAAGGAGAGAGGATGCGCGAATGTAAGGAGAGCCGAGAATAAAACTTCACGAGAAGAGAGAAGAGAGAGGGGAGCGCTATGAAGAAAGGCAGTGTGACGACAAAGAGCGCGAGGCAGTAAGAGCGAGATAATGGAATTGGAAACAAGAAAGAAGAAGGAAGAGAGTGGGGAGAGTTTGTAAATGATGAATTCGGAAGAGAGAGAGCAGGAGTGACGGAATTGACGAATTCGAAAGAAGGAAAGAGAGAGAACTAGTATGAGAAAAGTGAAAGAGGAAATCGGAGAGAGGAGGAAGAGAGAGAGTGTGTGCGGGGAATATTCGGAGAAAAAAATGAGATGGCGAGAGAGATTAAGAGAGGAAGTAAAAGAGAGAGAAAGGAAGATGTGGTGGAGGAGAGGAGAATCGGAAAATTGAAAGAGAAAGAGGAAATCACGATTTAGAGAGAGATCGGGAGTGCGAGAAGGGGGCGAGGAAGAACGAATTCATAGATTGAAAAGGAAACTAAGAGCGGTAGAATTCAAAAGAGAAACAGGTGGATTTCAAGGGAAGACGAGACAAATCTAATAGGTGATTCCAGAAGAATGAAAAAGAAACAAAAGATCAGGGGAAGAGACTTTACGAGAGTGGAAATGGAATGAGGAGGAAGAACGGGAAGAAGAAGAATACTAGAAATGTGATTTTAGAAGAGAGAGAGAATGTCGGGAAGATAGAAGGATCAAAAGAAAAAAAATGTGGGACAGAGGACGCAATAGAGGTTGGAGCGGGGGAGGAAGAAAAGATTACGAGGGATTGAAAAGAAAAAACAATAACAACTAAGATTTTTCTAAACAATTATTTTTGAATCTTAAACAACAATTCTGAGGAGGATGCCAAAGAATATTAAACCTAGGAGAGAGAAAGAACAAGCTAAAAATAGGAAGAAGAAGAGCTGTGGGAAGAAGCTAAAAAAAAAGGAAGAAGAGACTCTCGAAAGAGCTTTTTCCCCCCTTTTCTTCTCCAGAATCTCCACTTCGGCTGGGCTCACATTGTTTGACTGGGCTTGCAATTGCTTGTCTTGGGCAGCCCATTAAGCCCTTTAAGCACTTCCATTTTAGAGGAACTTGTTATTCTTCCTCTTGTATAGTTCCTGAAAATAAGAAAAACAAAAGTCATGTAAAATAATCTATTTTTGATGCATTAATAGGCTACAACATCAAGTCATGAGATAATGGAGGAGATGGTGTATTCAAGAGTTTAATAAAGCTAAATAAGAACAATAAATGGGTGGTTATAACTACATTTCATGTTCTTATCAATAAGTAGATTCTTGGAAGATCTGATTGATCAAATCATTTAGATAACTCCTTCTTTGAATCTCCTTTTTCAATCATGTTCTACACTCATTTTCTCATCCAAAGATCATTACAATCAAGGTTTTGATGAAAAATTGGGGAGAAATTGTCACTTGAACTTCCAAATTTTACTTTGAAATCAATTTCATTGCAGTTTTGGGCTAGTTAAACTCATTTTCCCTAATCTATCATCATTTAACATTATTTTCCCATTTTGAATCATAATATTTCTATAATTTTTGAAATTTTTATTATTTTATCTCTCATCATAGATGATCTTCTCTCTCTAACTTATTGATGAAATGTGATCATGCAGTCCACGCATCAAAATTAAAACCAAGCTCGTTTAAAATATAGATTAATTAAGTTTATTAAAATATAGAGGTGAGTATGGGTCAAATCCACAGAGAATTAGGTTGTGTTCTTGAGATGTTTTCAAAATCTATAAGATTGGAAGACTAATTGAGATGAGAAATTAGGGGAAAATATAGATTTAGAAAGAAGGCTCAAAGATCTATCCAAAAAATCAAAAATAAAATTGGATCTATATCTATGGAGAAATCAATGAGTGAATTCAAAAAGAGAAAATTATGGAGATTATGAAATTCACTTAATCTAAGATTCAAAATTGAAATCTAACGCTAGATGACAAAAGATCAGGGAGAATACGCAAAACTACACTTGAAATGATCCAATTAATCACCTGATCAAGGCTATGCATTTTGTGCTTTCAAAAATGGATAGTTTGGATTCAAGCAGAAATGTCTCCATAATTTCTCAACGAAAGTATTGATTTGAAAGGCTTCTTGAACATGAAAATGAGTCTAGAACACGATTGAAGCAAGAAATTTAAGGATTAAGCTATCCAAAATGTTCATTCAATTGGAAACCCAAGAATGAATACACTATTAAAGAGAGAGAGAGAGAGAGAGTTTAAGAGGAGATTTGAGCATGGTCGTTGGATCGTCTCTTCATTTTTATCAACAGCAGAGATTAATTAAAAGGGGACAAATTGGTATCCTTAAGTCATGGCCATTGGATCTCAGATGGAGGGGCTAGATGAAGTCAAGTCATTGAGTGAAGATTAAATATCGTATAATGGGTGCCATTCGATTTCCATTGAATGCTCGAGATGATGCCACACATCCACAAGAGTCTAGTGAGCACTTTTAATCTCAACCATTATAACTCTCACAATGAACGGCTAGGATTCACAGAGAATTATTGATAACATGCAATTTACACATCAAATTATATAATTATTAATGCAAATTATGACATAAAATATTCCATTCTTATGCATGTTATCATGTTTTGAGTGTATATCTATCCTTTTATGAAAATTTAATATATAATCTCAAAATGCATTACTTTAGGGATAATCAAGGATAATTAAGAGAAAGATTAAAATATTAGATTATTTCCATCTATATTTGAGATTAGAATTAAGTTTTAATGTTAAATAATAAGAAAAAATACTTCTTATACACTCATTTATTTTTCTTACTTTATTTTTTAAAAATAAATGAGTGTATTTTTGAAATAAAAATCAATTCTCTTATCATTTGTTAAATTTAAATTTTCATAATTATAGATTATTTAATTTCTGATCAAACAAGATAAATTTGGATTAATTTGGAGTTAAATTTTTAAAGATATGAAATTTCTTATTTTTAGGGAATTTTAAGAATTTTTCTGATTTTTTACTAATTTATTTGGATTTATCTTGAACTAAACATAATAAAAAAATCAGATTAAAAATCGCGCTGACATGGCAGTTGATGTGGCGGGGGTGAAAACGCGTCACCATGTGGCGACGTATGTACACGCCAGTGGCATAAAAGTATGCATGTGTGCGTGCGTATGTGCGCGCATGTGTACGTGTGTGCCTATGTGTGCGTGTGTGTGATTAGTGAGATGAAGCACCCTTTTAAGGATTTTCACTAACTCACTAATCATGCACACATTATATACCCATCAATTCACTCTTATTTTTTTCATGTTAGATGATTTGTTTTTGTTTTTATTCGCAGGGACGTGACACAATCTTGAGCAGACGATCGCGCGATTTAATCGCGATCATCAATTTTCACTTACTCTCGAGGGTACGTGGCTACATATGATGATGCCAAAAATCATTTTAAAACAATTTAAGCTCAAGCCCTCATCTTGGGAGTTATAATGGTCGAGATTAAAAACACCTGATGGACTCTCGTGGACAAGTGGACTCACCTCAAATACTCGATGAAGATCAAACGACATACATTAAGTGACGCTTCTTCTTCATGTGCGATGTGACAAAATCTGAGCGCTCCATCTTTGATCTAATGGACACGACTTAATGACAACAATTCACATCCAAGGAGTGTTTGAAAGTGAGATTTCATGGAGAGAATAAGGAGAAATCACTACTTCAATGCCGACAATCGTTTTTGAAATGGTGGAATGAAAAGCCTTTGATCCGTCGATCAATTGGATCATTTCATGCGCTATCTCGGATTATAATTTGTGTTTTCCTCCTAATCTCTCTTCCTATAATGTCAGATTTCCTTTTCAAATCGTAGATTAGGTTAATTTTAGATTTAATTTCAGTTTTCTCTCTCCTCGCGTTCATAAATTCTACCTAATTTTTGCTCCTTATTTCTCCTCAAATCTTGATCCAAATCAAGTGACTTTTTATTCCATGGATTCATCTTTGAGTTATCTTTCTAAATCTACCAAATTCCCTTATTTCTCTCCTCAAATTCCTTGTCTTATTATGATCAAATTTGAAGAAATACCTAAAAATTACATTAATTCTCGATGGATTCGACCCTTATATACTATTATATGTTCTAATTTGTGATTATTTCTCAAAATTGGTGAGTTTGGAACTTGTTTTGGACACAACTCTAAGTGTATTTCAACGACCTCGCGGATTTGTCTCATCAGTTGACTTTGAACCATCATCAAATCTCGACGCATCACATACTCCCTTTCACTTAAGTGAGAATTAAGGGCTTGGATTAAATCTATCTATTCGCCCCAGTACGACGCCCTTGGATGCACCACATCACGTGCATAATATTACTTTAGTCCCACATTTTAAAAAACACAAAGAGCATTGATAACTTGTAAATTATAAATGAAAATATATGATTATTAATGCAAATTAAGGCATAAAACATTTCATTTTAATGCATGTTATAATATTTTTTAGCGTTTATCTATCATTTTATCATTTTTTAACGTTTATCTATAATCTCAAAATGCACTAATTTAGGGATAATTATGATAAATTAAAGAGAAATATTTTAAGATTAGATTATCCCCATTTTTTATTTGAGATTATAATTAGGTTTTAATTCTAAATAATAAGAGAAATCACTTTTTATACACTCATTTATTTTTCTAAGTTTAAATTCTAAAAGAAATGAGTGTATTTTTTAAATAAAAATTTCTTTTCTTGTTATTTATTGAATTTGACTTAGAATGATGGATAAATTAATTTCTGATCTAATGAAATAAATTTGGTTTTTATCGTTGGAAGAGCCTTGTTATTTATGGTCTAGTCTTTCTTCGTTTCTTCGTGACCTCAAAACCTTGCCGCCAACGCAGGATTAATTTGGAGTTCTATTTTAAAAGATATGAATTTTCTAATTTTTAGAGATTTTTAAAGAATTTTTCTTAACTTTTTATGAATTTATTTCGATTAATTTTGAATTAAAATGAATTAAAAATATTTTTTATATCACGTGCTGACGTGATAGCTGATGTGACGCAGACAAAAAAGTGTGTCACCACGTGGCAGCATACGGACACACCACATGGTAATGTGGATGTGTTCGCAAGTGTGTATGCATATGTGTGTGTGTGCATGTGTGCGTGTGTGCGCGCATGTGAAAAGAGAGATTAAGCTTCCTTTTCAAGATGATGTTATCTCTCTAATCACTTATACCCTATCTACGTGTTAAAACCTGTCAAATTTTGTCATGTAGAACTATTTTTTTTGTTTTTATGTGCACAGGTGGCATTGTGTGGACCATCCAGTCAGATGATTTAATCGCGATAGTTAATTGTCACTTAAGTGAAGGGGTACGTGGCACACTCTGGTTTGTCGGCGAATCATTTTAAAATGATTCAGTCTCACCCGTTCATCTAAGGAGTAATAATGGCTGAGATTAAAATTGATGAAACACATCTGAAGCGTTAGATGAAGATCGTACGAATGGGGTTTCATGCATTTCTTCTTCACGTGCGACATGACGAAATCTCGGCGGTCCATCTTCGATCCAACGAACGTGATCTAAGCATAAAAACTTGCATATATACGCTTCATTCGAGCCGTTAATTGAAGATTAAAAGCTCCATCCAACGTTTACGCCCAATGTGCTTTATAAATTGAGATGTTCTTCGATGATGTAAAGCATTCTTGGGTTTTTCGAGTAATCGAATTGTCTAGACACCACAATCCTTGAATCTCTTGCTTCCTTTCGCTTCTAGATCAATTTCCGCGTCCAAGGAATGTTTGAAGGTGAGATTTTTTGAGAGAATAGGGGGAAATCAATTTTTGAATGCCAATGATCGTCTTCGAATACGCGGAATGAAAAGCCTTTGATCCAGCAAGAATTTGGTCAAAGTCAAAGCATTGACTTTGACCAACAGTAGGTGTACTGTAAAATCAGAGAATCAAACAGAGTCAGAAGATTACGAAAATTTTATATTTAGAAACTAGAGAGAAAATGGAATTTATTGGTATATAATTCGTAATTTTTTTGATAAGAAATGGATTTATTATGAATTATTGAAAATCAACTATCACAAAATCCCCGAAATTAACACCTCAGAGGAAATCTTCAAATTGAATGGCCAAGAGAAATCCAAATCTTGCAATTTATATGTCAATGGAAAGCTAAGAACCAGAGGAATCTAAAGAGACCAAAATTATCAAATTCTGATTTGTAAATTGAAAGTAATTGACCCCGAAAGTCAACGTTTGACTTCTGATGAAGGATGAACAGTCTTGGGTCAAATGTCAAATTGAATGGTCAAATGAACTCGGAATTTGATGAATTTACTATTCACGAAAAGCTGATGAAAAGAAGAATACAATGAAAATAAATACAAGTGATTTTGGAATTATAATCAAAGAGATATCATATTTTTAAAATCAGCGACTTTTCGGACTAAAAATTAGGAAAAATGAAGAACACTATGAACTACTTTGCGAAATTAAAGATCTAAACCTAATAAAGATACAAATTACCTCTTGATAGTCGATCGAACCTCACTACTAACCCGATTGCCGCAAGAATGGGACCTCAATTCTCGTGCATTGAAGCGAATTTCCTCGGATTCTTCCTCTTGAACGTTCGGAATTCAAGGAGAAAATTCGATGAAATCAAGAGATGAAATCGTGATTATCATGCTTCAATGGATGTGTCTCTACACACTTGGAAGCAGAGGATCACGAGAACTTAAGACCTTCCTCGAAAATCGCTTAATTTCTTCACGAGTCGATCAAAAGTTGAAGAACAAAGGAGGGAAATACATCGATTTTAAAGAGAAAATTGGCCCGAGGATCGTGGCCAATTGAAGCGGTCGTGGCGGTTGATTCATGGCTTCGTGGGAGCGGTTCCTTAGGACGATGTCGTGGCTTCAATTCCCCGTTGAATCGGCTTCAATTTCGCTTCCGAATAGCCATCATTTTAGCCACGATCGGGCCACGATCGTGGTCCAGATCTTTCGTCGATCGCCGTCCGCTCGAATGGCGGCGATTCCACCACACAAACTCCCCGATCGCGGCTCGATCGCGCCGCGATCGCGGTTCGATTGGACCGCGATCGTGGAGTTCTTCCACGAAACCTCTGAGCCGTCCAATGAAACATCAGGAGAATGGACGGTCCGATCGCGATCAAGCGGCATCCATTTTTTATGACGATCCGACGCTTCTCATGTCGCCACGTGGCGTTAGGTAAGCGCTCCGATCACGTCCACTTAAAACGAGATTAACGCACGTGTTGATTTGCTGATCGCGTGGACTCGGGTCCACGCGATCGTAGCCGTCCGTGTGGAGATCCGACGCTCGCCACGAGTCCACGTCGCCTGCAAGGTAAAACCGTGTGGGAACATAGTCCCACACGGAGAAAATAAAGGGAAATTTTGCAGTTAAATAGGGGAGCTCCCCTGCATAACCATAGGGTTACCGTCCCCCCATGTTACTAGGGCCCACTATACCCGTGGGCCCTCCACTTGCGAACCCTCCTGCCACGTGGCGCCCCACCCGGGCGCCCACGTGGAACCGTCCGCGTGGCCTCCTGCCACGCGTCAGCGCCACCTGCGCCCCGCGTGGACCGCCGGCCGCTGCCACGTGGCCTCAGTGCCGCGTCGCACCCCGAGGCGGTCCCGCGCACCACGTCAGCTTGCCGCCTGGGCCCTCGTGCCACGTCATCACCTGCGGTAAGCTCACCCCCTTTTTGCGATTTTATTAAATAAAAGAATCACTTTAAAAATCAAATAGAAATTAGAAAAAGGCATAAAACTTCAGAAAATCATATCTTAAAATATACAACTCCTTTTTAATCCAAATTTTCTCCATTGGATCACAAATTATTTTCTTTTTAATATCATGTCATTTATAATATATTTTGAAAGAAGAAATCAAGATGAGTTAAAATTTACTGAAATTATTTCTCATTAACATTTTAAATCATAAATTCATCCTGAAATTATCCTTCCAAATACTAAAGTCAAAAATCATTCTATAACAGAGATCAACTTCTATTAATTTACATAAAAGATTAATCATCTATTAAGCATGAAATTATCCCTAATTTATGCATAAATATCAACTTTAGTGAAATGACATGCCAATGGAGAAAATTCCTAAAAAGTATGATAACATGAATCATATTCATATAAAATAAGCATGAATATGAGTTAATTAGGATAAGAATTGAAGTTATAAATGCATGTTATCAGTGAACTTTGGAGAAAGAGTTCACGGAACTGATCTATATGAATCCTTGAATGAGGGTTTTGTGAAAAATTTTATACATATAATTTCATAAATAGAGGGAGAATGACTTGACTCAAGGTGCCCATGAAACCCTTGTGAAAACTCTTTCCTTTATAATCTTTTGATTGTTTGATTCATTGTATTCCTCTTTGTTCAATGTTTTGATCAAAATTTTGAAAGCCGATAGAGCATCAAATTCTATCACCTACAAGGTACACACATAACATGTATTGACATTGGTGGATTTAATTTTGGGAGTTTTTGTAAAAAGTTCTAATGCCAAATGTCTATAAATAAGGGGAGAACGACCAAAACATAAGGTGCCCATGCAAGCCCTATGAAAATTCTCTCCTTTCTTTTCTTTCTCTCTTGGTAAAAAAGATTGAGTTTTCTAATGAGGAGATTGACATTTGAAAAGGTTCAAGAATTTTTCTAATTAACCATGTAATTATGGATTATAATCTATGCTAGATGATAGGATCATCAGATCTTGGAACCTTGGTGTTTTGAATGTTCAATTCAATGTAGTCCAATGAATTTGATTTTTTTTATCAAAATTTTGAGAGCATATCGAGCATCAGATCCCATCATTCATAATGGAGTTTTGATATAATCCTACCTCATTGATAACATACAATATAAACATGATAATACATGATTATTAATACAAAATAAGGCATAAAACATTCCATTTGTATGTATCTTATCATACTTTGAGTGCATTTCTATCATTTCATGTAATTTTAAGCTATAATCTCAAAATACACTAAATTAGGGATAATTATGTCTAATTAAGAATAGATTATTCCCATCTAAATTTGAGATTATAATTTGGTTTTTAATGATAAATAATAAGAGAAAATGTTTATATACACTAATTTATTTTTCTAAAGTTTTGTTTTTCAAGAAGAAATGAGTGTATTTTTGAAATAATAATTTATTCTCTTTTTATTTCAATATTTTTACTTTTTATAATGATAGATAATTAAGTGTCTGATCTCATGAAAGAAATTTGGATTAATTTGGAGCTGTAGTTTGAAAGTTATGAATTTTCCCATTTTTAGGCATTTTTTCGCAATTTTTCTAAATTTTTAATGAATTTCTAAGGATTTTACTGGAATCAAAAATCGATTTTTCTAATTTAAAATCAAAATTTCAATTTATTTAAAGCAAACAAGTGACGTGGCGCGATCAGAGCCGTCCGATCAGATCACGATCAACGATCGCGATGAAGAGGCAACGTGGCATCGTGAGGACCGTCCGATCGCACATCATCCTTATCAACCGTATATCTTCACTTACTCGATAAGAACATGTGGTGAAATCAAGGTTCACCGGATCATCTTAATCTCGACCGTTGATCGCGAGAGTTATAATGGTATAGAATAGATCACGGGAAAACGCATCTGAGCCGTCCGATCGCGATCCAATGGATGTGTTTCAAAGCATTTTATAACGCGCGGTGACGTGGCTTCATTGGAGGCGTCTGATTGCGATCCAATGGCTGCGACTTAACGGTAACGATTTGCATTAATACGATCAATCAGAGCCGTCGATTAAAGAGGAAACGCCCGATCAGAAGGTTACGCCCAAAATCACTATAAATTGAGATGTTTTTCGACATTTTGATGTATTCTTGGATAATTTTGCTCAACTGATTTATCTCTACACATCTATCCTTGAATCTCTCGCTTTTAATCACTTCTAGACCCATTTCCGCATCCACCGAGTGATTAAAAGTGAGATTTCATCAATTGATTAAGGAGAATTCGTCTCTTGAACACTAACGATTGTTTTCAAAATCACGGAATGAAAACCCTTGAATCCGGTGATTAATTGGATCCTTTTGATCTCTATCTCAGGTTAGAATACGTGTTTTCCCTCTAATCTCTTGTCATGTATCATCAATTTTTAATTTAGGATCGTAATTTAGTTCAATTTCATCTTTAATTTCCGTTTTTCTCTTAATCGTGTTCGAAAATTTCTCTCTACTTTGCTCTTTGATTTCTTCGCAAATACTAATCCAAATCGAGTGATTTTTTATTCCGTGGATTCGTCTTTGAGTTATTGATAACACACAATCTTAACATGATAAAACATGATTATTAATGCAATTTAAGGCATAAAACATTACATTTATGTGCATGTGATCATACTTTGAGTGCATTTCTATCATTCCATGCAATTTTATGTTATAATCTCAAAATGCACTAAATTAGGGTTAATTATGATAAATTAAGGATAAATAATTTTATAACCTATCTTTATTTGAGATTATAAGTAGTTTTTAAAGTTAAATAATAAGAGAAATCATTTTTATGAACATTCATTTAATTTTCTAAAGTTAAAATCTTTAAAAAATGAATGTATTTTTGAAATATAAATTAAATCTCTTTTTATTTAAATATTTTGAATTTTTAGAATGATAGATAATTAAATTTCAGATCAAATGAAAGAAATTTGGATTAATTTGGAGTTGTACTTTAAAAGATATGATTTCTACAATTTTAGGAATTTTTTTGGATTTTTCTTGATTTTTATGATTTTATTTTCTATTTAAAAACGTTAAAATAAATAAATAAAAACCGCAAAAAGCGCGCGGGACTCGCGTGGATGCGACGTGGCACGCAAAGCCACGTGGCAGCGCCACGCGGACCCGCGCAACGCCTACGTGGCGCATAGTACATATGTTATTCATATATTACATATAGTATAATGGATATTCAGCCTCCCGTATATAGGGAGGGTATTCAACGCTAAAGATCGTCGGGTGTTATAAACCCGATGATTCTCTTTTTTATTTTTGGTGTGGGACTAAAACCACACTCTACTTATCATGCAGGTGACGTGGACGCATGCTGAACGTCGGATCGAAGGCGCGATGAAAAGACGCACGTCGATCGCGTGGACACCGGACCACGGAGTGATCATCAAGCACGTGCGCGATTTCAGGAATTATAACGGCTAGATTTCAGCGACGTGGCGGCATCACACGCGGCGATCACGTGGTGCGTGGACCACCAGATCAAGATCAACGCACGTGTTGATTCAAGGGGCGTTATAACGGTTACGATTCGATCGTGCGGATCGCATCTCAGCCATCCGATCGCGATCCAAGGGGCGACATCAGAGGTGTTTTATAAACGATCATCTACGCAATCATCCAGGCCGTCCATCTCAAATCCGACGATCACGACTTTCTAGAAACGTTCCATGATGGACCGTTTCATCGTAACTGTCGATCAAAACGATCGGACGGTTACGCCCAAATTTTGTTTAAATAGAGATGTTCTTCACGATTGTATGTATTCGAGTTGGATTTCAATCAAATTGACTTGTATAGACACCGATCCTCTCGTTTCTCTTGATTCCATCCTCTTCCTCTTTCATTTCTGCATCCATGGAGGGGTTGAAATCAAGATTTGGTGGAAAATCGAAAGAGAAATCGCAGCTTGAAGCTCGTTGTGATGTTCTTGGCGTTTTCGGTGATTAATCGGCTTAATAACCTCATTTCGATCGCTAAATGGGTTTAGTGGAAGCGGTTTTTCCTATATTATCTTCCCATTATCTTTAATTTTCATTTAGATTAGGTTTTAGATTTCAATTTCGTAAATTTTCATTCTAAATCACGATTTTAACGTCCGAAAATTTCTCTCCACTTCAAATTTCAATTTCTCCGCGAAATCAAGTCCAAATTTGATGATTCTTGATTCCGTGGAATCAATTTGAAGTCTTCTTTCTAAAAACACCATTTTCCCTAATTTCTCACCTCAATTCATCATCCAATTTGACCAAATTCTAAAAGATATCTCAAAAATACCTAAATTCCCTGTGGATTCGACCCTTATTTACCATTATACCCTTCAATTCGTGATTAAATCTTAAAATTGGTAAGTTTGGAATTATTTTTGACACGAGACCGTGTGAAATCGACGACCTCGCGGTCTCGTCTCGTCAGTTATCTTTCTAAATCTACCATTTTTCGTAATTTCTATCACCAATTCATCGTCCAATTTGACCGAATTCCAAAAGATCTCTCAAAAATCCCTTATTTCTCTATGGATTCGACCTATATTTGAGATATTGAGAGGGTCGAGCTCTCACGGAATCACACACGACTTGTTTTCTAATCATCGTTGATTTTTATCTTTATTGAAATTCACGATTCTATACAAAAAAGCATGTTGTACTAGGATTATTTAGAGTTTGTCATCGCCCTAGGCTGCATCGAAGCCATGCTCTAAATAGACTTATGCCATGATAGACTCTAATAATCTAAATTCCAACAGCTCTATCGATAGAAAATTTTTCTAGAAAATATATCTATATTTCTATATTTATATATTATATATATATTATAATATATCTATAATATACTACCTCCAATAAATTGTGATAACATGAATTTGATTTGATGATATGATTTGAATTTCATGCTTAAATTATGAATTTCACCTTCAAACCATAGAGTGTGATGATTCATTATTCATAAAAAGGATAATTATGGTTTGGACCTTGAGGAATTTTCTTATTATGCATCAGGGTTTTATTCAAAATAATCACATCAATTTTTGGAGAAGATGAGCTTAAATGAGTCTAGCTGAAGACGTTACACTTAGCGTTTATTGGGAGGCAACCCAAATTTATCCGTTTTGTGTTTTTCTTTTAGTTTTTACAGAATAAAAACATCATTGAAGAACTATATTATGAAAGGCGCACGTGCAAGAGATCCCGTGAACAAGCATCAGAAAGCCCAAATGAGTTTTTCTAAACCCTTTTCTCCTCACCACATTTTTATCATCTTTTTCATGCCATGATCATTATTCTTGATATCTTTCTTCATGATCATAATAATTTCATTTGAGGACAATGAAGAGTTTAAGTTGGGGAGTGAGGACTTAGAAAATTTTAACAATTTTTCAAAAAATTTTGAATTTTAAATTTTAAAAACTCCTGTTAATGGTAAAGCCCAATTGTATTGAGTGAGTAAAGAAGAGATTACAAGCCTCTATTTATAGAGAAGAAAGAGAGAAAGATAAAAATATAACCCATGTGGGACTAATATCCTTGAGCATGATAAAATATGAGGACTTCCCAAGAGGTCACCCATCCTAGTACTGCTCTCACTCAAGCACGCTTAACTATGGAATTCTAATAAGAGCTAGTACAATATACCTTATAATGAGTTATGTCTAAGACCTTCTAATAAGCTATATCTAACACTCCCCCTCAAGCTGGACTGTATAAATCAAACATGCCCAGCTTGGATCCTAAGCAATCATACGATACACCAATAATGCTCTTCGTGAAGATGTCGGCGAGCTGGTCTGATGATGAAATATGTGGTGTAGAAATAACTCCCATCAACACCTTGTCACGAATAAAGTGACAATCGATCTCAATATGCTTGGTCCTCTTGTGAAAGGCAAGGTTTCTAGAAATAAAGATAGATGCTTGGTTATCACAATGCATAGGCATAGGCATTGGGGTCGTGATGCCTAAGTCTTGTACAAAAGACTGCAACCATACCATTTCACGAGCGGTAGCAGCCATAGCTCGATACTCAGCTTCCGCACTCGAACAAGAAACGACCTTTTGTTTCCAAGAACGCCAAGTGACAAGATTACCTCCTACATATGTGCAATACCCTGTAGTAGATTTTTCGATCTCCTTTGTCCCCAGCATATCCAGCATCAGAATAGGCCTCAATACGAAGATGATCATGACGTCGATATATAAGCCCTTTGCCAGGGGCACGCTTGATATATGCAAGAACTCGTAATGCACCCTCCCAATGCACCATGCGAGGTTCATGCATGAACTGACTAAGAACACTAACAACATAAGTAATATCGGGACGAGTAACTGTTAGATAGATTAGCTTCCCCAATAGACGCCGATAGCGGTTGGCATCTGCCATCATAGGTGAGTCAGTGTCCCAAAACTTGGGTCGTGCTTCCAAGGGTGATGTAGCTGGTTTACACCCAAGTAGTCCCGTCTCTTGGAGAAGATCCAAGGCATACTTTCTTTGAGATAACGCTAACTTACCTGATTGGTAAGCAAACTCAATCCCAAGGAAATATCGTGGTGTCTTCAAGTCGCGTATCGCAAAGTGCGTTTGAAGATAAGCTTTGGTAGCAGAGATAGCAGCCTCATCGTTACCAGTCAATAGAATGTCATCCACATATATTGCAAGTACCACATAGCCTGCAGATGTTGTCTTGCGCATTACTGTCGGATCAGACTTGCAAGGGTTAAAACCATAAGCTGTGAGCAGACCACTGAACTTAACAAACCAAGCGCGAGGACTTTGTTTCAGCCCATAGATAGCACGACGAAGAAGGCAAACCTGGGAAGTCTCCCCCTGAGCAACATACCCCGGAGGTTGCTCCATAAAGACTTGCTCTGTTAGATCACCATATAAGAAGGCGTTGGAGACATCCAACTGATGAAGAGACCAATTTAGGTTGACGACAAGAGATAAAAGAACGCGTATAGAGTTCATGCGAACAACCGGAGAGAAGGTCTCAGTGTAATCAATGCCATGAGCTTGAGTGAATCCTCTAGCAACTAATCGGGCCTTGTGACGAGCCACAGTGCCATCTGGATGGTACTTTAGGGTGAAAACCCATTTGCATGTCACAATGTTAGCATCAGTGGGGCGTGGTACTAAGTCCCATGTACCGCGATGCACCAGGGCGCGATACTCTAGATCCATGGCTGCTTTCCACTCTGGTACTTGGAGAGCTTCATGATACGTATGGGGTAGTGACTCAGAGGACACGACAAGAGCAAATGTGCGGTAAGTTGGAGAAAGGCGCTCATAAGAAACAAAGTGAGCTATGGGATGTTGGGTACAAGCACGAGTACCCTTTCGCAAGGCAATGGGTAGATGAAGGTCATCAAGAGGTGGATCATGGGGTGTGGTGGTGGGGGCAGGTGAGGATAGAGTGGAGTCGAGTGTCATAGAGGAGGTAACCAAAGGAGTAGACCGATCAGTGAAGGGTAGACAAGAGGAAGATGGAGGAGTATGTATCACTAGTGATGGTGGAGTTAGACAATCATCAGAGGTAAGCAAGGTAGGAGGCAGAGTAGACGGTGTAGTAGAGATCCCCGGAGAAGGCGATAAGGAGGAGGGAGGAATAGAGGGAAAACCAGGGGGGAAGATGTAGGGGCTCTGAGAGGAGTAGTAGACGAAGAAAACTAGGGAAGATCTTCATGGAAGGTGACATCAGCGGAAGTAATATAACATCGCGTATCAGGGAAGTAGACACGATAGCCCTTTTGCGTGCGTGAATAGCCAATAAATACTCCCTTTAGTGCACGAGGAGCTAGTTTAGATAGAGATAGACTATGGTCTTGCACAAAAGCAGTGCATCCAAACACACGAGGGGGTAAGGGAAAGAGAGAAGCATTGGGGAAAAGACGAGTAAGGGGAATTGCACCTCCCAAAGGAGAGGAAGGGAGCCGATTATGGAGATAAGTGGCTGTCATGATGGCATCAGACCACAAATAATGCGGAACATACATCTCATATAGTAAAGTGCGAGTGATGTCAAGTAATATGCGGTGTTTTCTTTCTGCAACACCATTTTGGGAAGAAGTGTAAGGGCAAGTGGTTTGGTGAATGATTCCTTGGTCAACACAAAATTGTTGGAGGGCTGATTGAACGAGTTCTAGGGCATTGTCAGTTCGAATGATTTTTGGTGTGGTGGAATGTTGGGTAATAATTTCTTGTGTGAATTGGCGAACAATGTCAAGAACTTGTCTATGGTCTTTGATGAGATATACCCAGCTGACTCGAGTATAATCATAAAAAAAAACTATATAATATAGATGGCCTGAGGCAGAAGGAACTCGAGAGGGGCCCCAAATGTCGCAGTGAATCAAGTCAAAGGCACGGGAGGATGGAATGGAGTCATGAGCTGGGTAAGGTGAGCGATGATGTTTGCCCATTTGACACGACTCGCACACAAACTTAGTTAAAGATAACCATGGTAAAGTTTGCTTACCAAGTCGACGATGACCACAAAATAGAAGAAGTAGTAGAAGAGCTAGAAAACAAAGCAAGTAGCCCAGAGGAAGGGATGTCCGACATGAGCTCATAGATCCCACGAGTATTCTCACGCCCCAAACCAATCCTCTGACCGGTACGAAGGTCCTGGAAGACACAATGGAAAGGATAGAAGATGGCAACACAATTAAGTGTACGGGTAATGGTACTAATAGAAAGAAGGTTAGTGGGAAAAGCCGGGGAACATATAAAACATATGTAGAGTAAGGAAGGGAGTAGGTTTGAGTCGATCCTTACCCTCTAACGAGCAGGAACGACCATCTGCAATGGATACGGGTGGATAGTCGGTGGTAGGGGTAGGGAGGAGAGGTTAGAAGGGGTTCCGAGTCATATGAGCCGAAGCCCCGAGTCAATAACCCATGACGATCTAGAAGCAAGAAAGGCATTTGTACCTGAAGTGGAAGCCAAGTTGGCAGTCGATGTAGGTGACTGAGATTGCTTCCATGCTTCATATTCTGCTGGGGTGAAAGTCATTTGTATAGTTGGTCCGACCTATGGCGTAGATATATTAGGTGGAGTCGGGCTTGGAGTAGTAGAGGAAAAACATGGCTTGAGCCCATTCGGGCTTCCCAAACTCCTTCAGCACTTCTCTGAAGCATGAGTGGTCTTGCCACAATAAGTGCAAGGCGGGAAGATTTGCTTGCCCTTAGCAGTGGGCCGTCCACCACGAGAAGTAGTAGCCTTGGAGTTATCTGACTGAGAAGATGGCATCAAACCCAAAAAAAAAAAAGGCCTAATTGCAGTAGCCTTGAAGAGGGTAACAACAATGGCGGAGAAAGGCAATAGCAGTGTCTCGAGAGGGGTGGCAGCAATGGTGGCGGCCAAGAAGGGCGGTGGCGGGTACCCTATAAGGGCGGCGGTGACCCTATAAGGGCAGCGGCAGCGGCGACCCAATAAGGGCGGCAGCGGCGACCCAATAAGGGCGGCGGCGGTGGCCCAACAAGGGCAGCAGAAAAAGGGTAGGAGGGGAGAGGGGATACCTTTGGCCCTCCCGAGCTGCTGGCGAGGAAAGAAGTAGTGCGAGTGGCGGCGGCGACTTTGGGTGAGTAGCGGCGGCAACAAGGAAAAAGAATTTAATTTGGGCTCGATACCATGTGAATGGTAAAGCCCAGTGTATTAGTGAGTAAAGAAGAGATTACAAGCCTCTATTTTATAGAGAAGAAAGAGAGAAAGATAAAAATATAACCCATGTGGGACTAATATCCTTGAGCATGATAAAATATGAGGACTTCCCAAGAGGTCACCCATCCTAGTACTGCTCTCACTCAAGCACGCTTAACTATGGAGTTCTTATAAGAGCTAGTACAATATACCTTATAATGAGTTATGTCTAAGACCTTCTAATAAGGATATCTAACAACTTCTATTTTTCCAAATTTTTACCACTCTTCTCCACCTTAGAAGTCTTGAAATTTTGAGATCTTACCTACTAGAGATGTAGAAGTGAGGGCCTTATAGCCCATATGATTATATTTTGAGTAATAAAACCAAGTGATCTAGATAAACCATGGGATTATTCGTAGTGGTTGACTTCTTTGGGGTTGGGTATCTAAATAGGCACCGAGGAAAAATGAGTAATCAGAAGGTTGAAGTGCTATGGGATTGAAATCGAGAGATTTTGAGTGAAATTTCAAGCAAAGATTCCTATCCCCTACCTTACATCAGCCGAACCTACTTCGTGTGGGAATTCCTCGCTTCCAAACTTTCCCTTAAAAGAGTGCAATGATCCATAAATTTTTTAGGCACCTATCTTTGCCCTATTAGGCATTTTATTCTAATTTTCCTTTCCAATTAAATTAATTACATCCATTTTTCAGCCTCACTTATGATAATCACACTCCCAAGTGACTTACACATCCATCACATCTCCTCCACATTCCTCTCACATGTACATATCCCTTCAAACATTACACTTCACATTTTGGCAGACTCTCTTCAAAACTTCATGAAACAACTCCTCTATATCCTTATTTCGTGAAAATTCTTTTAAAATTTTGAAGTATCTTTAGAAAAAAATTATTTAAAAAAATAGAAAAGAAAGAGTCAAGGAAGGAGAAAAAGAAAGAAAAGGAGAGAAATAGAAGAAGTGAAAAGAAGGAGAATAAGTTAGGGGAATATATTTTCTTCTCCCATCACCATCTCTACCATTTCCATCTATCCTTACCATCCATAATCATCCACATCATTTAGGGAGCTAAAATTATCATAAATGGTACCACCTTTGCTTTTAAAAATCCATTTTTTTTACATACATATTTTGCTTTTAACCACGTCATTCCTTTAGATATAGTGTCTTTTAAATTTTTCAACCACCTCACACGCTGCATCCCAAAGATAGGAATACCTTTGAAATTGCACTCTTTTTAGGGGGAAGACGAGTTGAGGGGAATTCTAATGCACTAAGTAGCCTCCATTTTGAGGGAAGGAGTGATGTATCTATGGAGAGGGTAAGGAATTATATCTACTCATGAGAGTGTAAGGATCTCTTCATCCCCATAGCATTAAACCCTAGATATGCTCACCTCAATCACAATTGAGAATTAGACTCGAGCATTAGCCGATGAGCACTACCCTAATATCACTATGGTCCACACTAGGAGAAAGAGTAATCATACTTTATACATTTCACCTCTTTAGTAGTAGGATTGAGAAATGTAAAGGACTTTCTAGGGAGATTCTATAGTAAACTTGCTAAGAGACTACCAATCATTTAAGTTGGGGTGGTATGATAACATGTAATGTTAACATGACAATAAATGATTATTAATGCAAAATAAGGCATAAAACATTCCATTTGTGTGCATCTTATCATACTTTGAGTGCATTTCTATCATTTCATGTAATTTTAAGTTATAATTTTCAAAATGCACTAAATTAGGGATAATTATGAATAATTAAGAATATATATTAGAATATATTATTCCCATCTAAATTTGAGATTATAATTAGGTTTTTAATGATAAATAATAAGAGAAAATATTTGTATACACATTTATTTTTCTAAAGTTTTGTTTTTCAAGAAGAAATGAGTGTATTTTTGAAATAATAATGTATTCTCTTGTTATTTAAATATTTTGAATTTTTATAATGATAGATAATTAAATTTCTGATCTAATGAAAGAAATTTGGATTAATTTGGAGCTGTATTTTGAAAGTTATGAATTTTCTAATGTTTTAGGATTTTTCGGAATTTTTCTGAAATTTTCTGAATTTTTAATGAATTTCTAAGGATTTTATGGAATTAAGAATCAATTTTTCTAATTTAAAATCAAAATTTCAATTTATTTAAAGCACGCAGGTGATGTGGCGTGATCAAAGCCGTCCGATCAGATCGTGATGAAGAGGCGACGTGGCATCGTGAGGAGCATCCGATCGCACATGATCCTTATCCACCGTTGATCTTCACGTACTCGATGGGAACACGTAGCGAAATCAAGGTTCACCGGATCATCTTAATCTTGACCGTTGATCGTGAGAGTTATAACGGTCGAGATTAAATGACGGGAAAACGCATCTGAGGCGTCCGATCGCGATCCAACGGATGCATTTCAAAGGATTTGGTGGATTCCATAAATCGAAGAATGCGAAGGAAAGAGAATTGATGATTTACATGTTTACTTTTCAATAAGTTTGATTTACATGTTCAATTTATCCTCGTTTATTTTTTATTTTGAGCTTATAAATAACATGATAATTTAGGAAATTAAATTTATAAAATAATTTCAGAAATTTCTTTGAAAAAGACCTAATATTTTGCAAAATATGAATTTTGTTATTTTTTTAGGATTTTCTTATCAATTTTGGATATTTGTATGGCTAAACTTGGCAAAAGTGAGGCCCACGCAAGCTAGGTGACATGGCAAAGTGCACACATGGCTCCATGCAACAATAGCTAAGGGAACCCTGTAGTGCATTGGTGGTGTGTGTGTGGTGCCACATAGGAGAAAGTTAGGTATAGTATTTATATATTTTATAGCCATATGGTGATATCCGAATATCACCTAAATATATGGTCTTTTATTTTTATAACTAAACTATAAAAAGGGCTAAACATTTAAAACTAGCCCTCTAATATGAGCTGTAGGATCCTATGGAGACATAAGGGCCAATGATCTTTGCTTAAGGCCATGAGGAATCCAATTTGCTTGGAAAAAAGGAGAGCCAAGACACTACTTTTTGTGATATGTGGCATGATCAAGAGGGTTTTATCATGATAAGATTTCATCAATACTCCACATTTTTTGCATGTCCCAATTCTCTCTCCACAAAGAAATTAAATTATATCCATTAGATAAAGATACTACGGACGACCTAGAGATAGTTATTTCTTCTTGTAAATTGGTGGGTGATGTGGCACAAGTTCAGCCACCAATAATATGATTAGATGGCTACAACTTTTCTAAAGGTTTTAAACCCTAATAAATAGCCTTTTTGGCAACTTGTTCTATGAATCTCGTTATTTGGTTGGAATCTCCACTTCTATTGAGTCCTAAATATCAATATTTTTAGATTGATAGAGGATTTGAATTTGGAACGTTAGATTGAACCTCACCAAGAACATATGATTTAGGGCTTTCTTCAATTTGAGGGTAATTGGCAGAATAGTGATTATGGGTTGGTTTGGTTTGGTTTGGTTTCTTTTAATCTATTATTCAATATTGTTAGATTTATTTTTATATAAAGTCGACTAATTAAGATCAAATTTTCATGGCATTTTCACTCTTTAACTTCTCTCTTCAATTTCTCCTTTGATTTAAATATGATTGACACTTGGTTTAATTCATTGGACAAAATTTACTCATCTAATTTCTAAAAATATCTATTTCTCTAATTTTTATCTCATTTCATTATCCAATTTGACCAAATTCTAAGATCTCTCAAAAATCAACACAAATTCTACATGGATTTGACCATTATTCATTTACTTATACTAAAATTAATCCTAAATTAAGTGAGTTTAGAATTTTTGACACGCGATCATGTGTTATAAAGCAACCTCATGCTTTTGGCTTGTCACTAACCCAGTTGAGAGATAATATAACATGTGTCATTTTTATCAATACTCCAAGCATATAGACAAGATTCTGGAGAGGCATTTCAGCTCAAAATATCCTAATAGCTTGAAAATTCTCTTTTTGACCCACCAATATCAACTCAAGAAACCTCGAGTAAATGTAAAGGCTCGAGAGCATACCTTGGCTCCTATTTTTCTTCAAGAATTTCTAATCCATCTAAAAATTTATGCATTGATAGGTTTGCAAGGAAGATGCTGTGAGAGTGTGCAAAAGAGTTTTTAAGATTTTTGAAGAATCATCTCTTAGGATGATTAAAAAGGGTTAAAGGTGTTTACAAATCCTTCTAACAACTTAAAATAATTTAAAATTTAGGAGTATCTCTCAAGAGAATGATTCATTCATAATTGAGGAAAATTTATCAGCAAATAAAGTAATTGATAGTTCATTAAAAGAATATGTTATTTGGATCAAATAAATTATAGCTAATGAAAAGGAAAATAAAATTTTAAGGATTAAGGATTTCAAAAATATGCAGAAGGCAGTTCTAGATCCTTAGTTTTGATGATGAGATTTAGTGAAAATCAATGAAATTGAATTTCACAATGATGGGGAAAAATAATTTATCAGAATTATTACAGACTGTCAACTGGTGAATGAGGATATTCTAAAGCCTTAATTTCCTTCACACACGAAATGCAAAGTCTAGAATTTACTAAAAATAACATGCTCATTCTTCTAAATTTATTACAGAACTTTTGCATGTTTCGCACATTAAATTTGGAGATTTGCATATTATCACCATCTCTCTCTCTATCTCTGTCTCTATAGATCTGTGTATCTATCTATCAGTCTGTGTATCTATAATCTGCCGCGTGGGCGATCGTGATCGTGGTCCTCGGGAATCAAGCAAGTTGGAATCCAGGGAGATGCCGGGGGCCTGGTCGTCATCTCCAGCCGTCCCCCAGGGCTCCGGTGCCTGTCGCCGGCTGCTTGCGAGAGAATCTTTTATTAAAAAATATCGTTATTTCACCTTATTGCTATAAAATACCAAAAAAATTAATGGTGAGAAAAGGATGTCAATTTGGACGAGATTGAGAGAGAGACAGGGACCGACTAGAGCGAGAGTGATCTCGTAACAAAAAATATCTATTTCCCTGATGAAAATTTGTTTGCATTGTGAGTTTTTATTCGCAAAATTTTCTCAAATTAAATTCCTGATATTTCCGGGGGAACCCACGCGTGTGACGCGGCCTGATCGCGTGCATGGCTCTGGGCTTTTTTGTCGTTTTAGGATTAATAAAATAATAATGTCTCAGGAAAGCCAACGATCATGCTTTGTAAGTTCCCAGGGCGATATCACCTCATCTCGGTGGGCCCCAATGACTGATACTCCAAGAAAAACTATGGGCAACGATTTCATCTGCCACCCCGTACGGCCGACGAGAAAGTATGTGGAAAGTTCATGAAAGGTTATTTACCGTATTAATACCCCAAGTGCAGAAAATATCTGAAGGTTAGTCAGTCTAGACACGACGAACAAAACGTCCGGGTTATAATTGGCACAACAAAATCAAGATCCGTAAATTATACGGGGGGGAAAATAAATTCTATTTATTTTCGCAGTATGGAAAAAACTTCTGTATATTCCATAACCTGTTTTATTTTTCACTCGTTCCTTCAGTTTCAAAATGCGGAAAAATGTTTTTTCCCTGCTCGAAATCCACCTGCAGAGTGGAAACTGTATTTCCGAAAGTTGAGGGGCAATTCTAAATTGAAAAAAACATTTGGGTTTATCGATCATTTTTAATTGTCGTTATCTTTTTATGTCACGCTGGCTCACTCTGTCTCGTTGAGTCGCTCGCTTCGGCATGAACGTCCCTCGAGTCCGGAAGTAAGTGAGATCTTCTCCATTGAGGCCGTCTTTCCTTCTCCCTAAATTTTCTGCCAATTTCGGACGACGCAGTTGCAGAAGAGGCCATTATCAGAGGTTAGCCGATCTTTTCGAAATCCTTAGTATATCTCTTCTCTCTCTTTCTCTTTCCCCTAGAGTTGGTATTTCTGTTTTTCCTTATGATTCACTTTTTCCAGGGAATCTGCTATAATTTTCGTTGCTCCCTATAGAGGAGAGAATGAAGAACTCGTTGTCTGATCGGAATCTATACGTGGATGAAACTGACGAAGACCTGGTCAACGAGGAGGATGACGGCGTTCTAGAAGAAGGCAGCAAGGCGGGAGACGATTCCGACGGATCCGAGTCTTCCTGCGATAGCCCGAGGAGGAGTAGACCAAACTCTTATGCCA
>CM044108.1:3807088-3901160 GCA_024174645.1 Lemna minuta | reverse complement strand
GAATTTTTTATTGGTGAACATGTATTTTCAATGAATACACAAAATGGGCTTTCTGGTTTGTGTAAAGAACCTTTTAGTAGGAAGTGTCGGCCCTTAGAGGGCAGTGATCAATGACCAGAAGACAATGGCTATTCAGGGACAAAGGCCATATATACAGGGTAGCAACGTACCTCTAGTGGTGGAAGCAAAGTGGAGACAATAGTGGTGGCCCAAGAACTTAGGAATTCTAGGGAGAAAAGTTGGCTCTAGTACCCGTGAATAGGAAAAAGGGTTGACAATAGATGATGACAAAAAGATAGTACAAGCCTTGAGGAGGTCATGAGTTAGAAAGGGTTATGCCTCACCTAGGACTAAGAAGGGTCTAATGGGCTAATTTATAATACACATTCATTCTTATAAATATATGCTTTATTATGCCATTGATCAAAAAATTAGATCACTTCAACGCATCTTCTCATCATATTCTATCCGTACTACTTTTATGCATATCATGCCATTTTCACTAGGTTCTTATTTTTTAAGTTTTTAATGCTAATTTTTATTAGGTATTTTTTGACCTTAGAATTTAGGTCAAACACTCTTAATCTATTTATTTTTTTGATTTTCAATGAATTTAGGATTTGGTGGATTCCATAAATCGAAGAATGCGAAGGAAAGAGAATTGATGATTTACATGTTTACTTTTCAATAAGTTTGATTTTTAAATAATTCAATTTATCCTCGTTTATTTTTTATTTTGAGCTTATAAATAACATGATAATTTAGGAAATTAAATTTATAAAATAATTTCAGAAATTTC
Organism: Lemna minuta; assembly: GCA_024174645.1. Lineage (NCBI taxonomy): Eukaryota > Viridiplantae > Streptophyta > Magnoliopsida > Alismatales > Araceae > Lemna > Lemna minuta. The sequence goes on along the minus strand of CM044108.1, from coordinate 3,900,361 downwards.
TTTGAAAAAGACCTAATATTTTGAAAAATATGAATTTTGTTATTTTTTTAGGATTTTCTTATCACTTTTGGATATTTGTATGGCTAAACTTGGCAAAAGTGAGGCCCACGCAAGCTAGGTGACATGGCAAAGTGCACACATGGCTCCATGCAACAATAGCTAAGGGAACCCTGTAGTGCATTGGTGGTGTGTGTGTGGTGCCACATAGGAGAAAGTTAGGTATAGTATTTATATATTTTATAGCCATATGGTGATATCCGAATATCACCTAAATATATGGTCTTTTATTTTTATCACTAAACTATAAAAATTTAAACATTTAAACTAGCCCCCTCTAATATGAGCTGTAGGATCCTATGGAGACATAAGGGCCAATGATCTTTGCTTAAGGCCATGAGGAATCCAATTTGCTTGGAAAAAAGAGAGCCAAGACACTACTTTTTGTGATATGTGGCATGATCAAGAGGGTTTTATCATCATAAGAATTCATCAATACTCCACATTTTTTGCATGTCCCAATTCTCCCTCCACAAATAAATTAAATTATATCCATTAGATAAAGATACTACGGACGACCTAGAGATAGTTATTTCTTCTTGTAAATTGGTGGGTGATGTGGCACAAGTTCAGCCACAATAAGATGATTAGATGGCTACAACTTTTCTAAAGGTTTAAACCCTAATAAATAGCCTTTTTGGCAACTTGTTCCTTGAATCTCGTTATTTGGTTGGAATCTCCACTTCTATTGAGTCCTAAATATCAATATTTTTTTTAGATTGATAGAGGATTTGAATTTGGAACGTTAGATTGAACCTCACCAAGAACATATGATTTAGGGCTTTCTTCAATTTGAGGAGTAATTGGCAGAATTGTTTTTAGTGATTATGGGTTGGTTTGGTTTGGTTTCTTTTAATCTATTATTCAATATCCTTAGATTTATTTTATATAAAGTCGACTAATTAAGATCAAATTTTCATGGCATTTTCACTCTTTAACTTCTCTCTTCAATTTCTCCTTTGATTTAAATATGATTGACACTTGGTTTAATTCATTGGACAAATTTACTCATCTAATTTCTAAAAAGATCTATTTCTCTAATTTTTTATCTCATTTCATTATCCAATTTGACCAAATTCTAAGATCTCTCAAAATCAACACAAATTCTACATGGATTTGACCATTATTCACTGCTTATACTAAAATTAATCCTAAATTAAGTGAGTTTAGAATTTTTTGACACGCGATCATGTGTTATAAGCAACCTCATGCTTTTGGCTTGTCACTAACCCAGTTGAGAGATAATATAACATGTGTCATTTTTTTATCAATACTCCAAGCATATAGACAAGATTCTGGAGAGGCATTTCAGCTCAAATATCCTAATAGCTTGAAAATTCTCTCTTTGACCCACCAATATCAACTCAAGAAACCTCGAGAGTAAATGTAAAGGCTCGAGAGCATACCTTGGCTCCTATTTTTCTTCACGAATTTCTAATCCATCTAAAAATTAGTATGCATTGATAGGTTTCCAAGAAAAAGAGTGTACAAAAAGAGTTTTAACATTTTGAAGAATCATCTCTTAGGAAGATTAAAAGGGTTAAAGGTGTTTACAAATCCTTCTAATAACTTAAATAATTTACAACTTAGGAATTATCTCTCAAGAGAATGATTTATTAATAATTAAGGAAAATTTGGCAGCAAATAAAGTAATTGATAGTTCATTAAAAGAATATGTTATGGTTGGACCAAATAAATTATAGCTAATGAAAAGGAAAATAAAAATTTTTAGGGATTAAGGATTTCAAAAATATGCAGAAGGCAGTTCTAGATCCTTAGTTTTGATTATGAGACTTAGTGAAAATCAATGAAATTGAATTTCACAATCATGGGAAAATAATTTATCAGAATTATTACAGACTGTCTACTGGTGAATGAGGATATTCTAAAGCCTTAATTTCCTTCACACATGAAATGCAAAGTCTAGAATTTACTAAAAATAACACGCTGGTTCTTATCAATTTATTACAGAACTTTTGCATGTTTCGCACATTAAATTTGGAGATTTGCATATTATCGCCATCTCTCTCTCTCTCTCTCTCTCTATCTATCTCTGTCTATATAGATCTGTGTATCTATCTATCAATCTGTGTATCTATAATCTGCCGCGTGGGCGATCGTGATCGTGGTCCTCGGGAATCAAGCAAGTTGGAATCCAGGGAGATGCCGGGGGCCTGGTCTTCATCTCCAGCCGTCCCCCAGGGCTACGGTGCCTGTCGCCGGCTGCTTGCGACAGAATCTTTTATTATCTAATAGCGTTATTTCACCTTATTGTTATAAAATACGAAAAAAATTAATGGCGAGAAAAGGATGCCAATTTGGACGAGATTGAGAGAGAGACAGGGACCGACTAGAGAGAGAGTGGTCTCGGAATAAAAAATATATATTTCCCTGATGAAAATTTGTTTTCATTGTGAGTTTTTATTCGCAAAATTTTCTCAAATTAAATTCCTGATATTTCCGGGGGGAACCCACGCGCGTGACGCGGCCGAATCGCGTGCATGGCTCTGGGTTTTTTTTGTCGTTTTAGGATTAATAAAATAATAATGTCTCAGGAAAGCCAACGGTCATGCTTCGTAAGTTCCCAGGGCGATATCACCTCATCTCGGTGGGCCCCAATGACTGATACTCCAAGAAAAACTATGGGCGACGATTTCATCTGCCACGCCGTACGGCCGACGAGAAAATTGTGGAAAGTTGATGAAAGGTTATTTACCGTAATACCCCAAGTGCAGAAAATATCTGAAGGTTAGTCAGTGTAGACAACGAACAAAACGTCGGGTTTTAATTGGCACAACAAAATCAAGATCCGTAAATTAGAAAAAATACGGGGGGGAAAATAAATTCTATTTATTTTCGCAGTATGGAAAAAAAACTTCTGTATATTCCATAACCTGTTTTATTTTTCACTCGTTCCTTCAGTTTCAAAATGCCGGAATAATTTTTTCCCTGCTCGAAATCCACCTGCTGAGAGGAAACTGTATTTCCAAAAGTTGAGGGGCAATTCTAAATTGAAAAAAACATTTGGGTTTATCGATCATTTTTAATTGTCGTTATCTTTTTATGTCACGCTGGCTCACTCTGTCTCGTTGAGTCGCTCGCTTCGGCATGAACGTCCCTCGAGTCCGGAAGTAAGTGAGATCTTCTCCATTGAGGCCGTCTTTCCTTCTCCCCTAAATTTCTGCCAATTTCGGACGACGCAGTTGCAGAAGGAGGCCATTATCCAGAGGTTAGCCGATCTTTTCGAAATCCTTGGTATGTCTTTTTTTTCTTCTCTCTTTCTCTTTCCCCTCGAGTTGGTATTTCTGTTTTTTTCCTTACGATTCACTTTTTTCCAGGGAATCTGCGATAATTTTCGTTGGTCCCTATAAAGGAGAGAGAATGAAGAACTCGTTGTCTGATCGGAATCTATACGCGGATGAAACTGACGAAGACCTGGTCAACGAGGAGGATGACGGCGCTCTAGAAGAAGGCAGCAAGGCGGGAGACGATTCCGACGGATCCGAGTCTTCCTGCGATAGCCCCAGGAGGAGTAGACCAAACTCTTATGCCAATATCTGGCCTCAAAGTTACAGGTAAAAATTCCTGATTTCGATAATTCGTAAAACGATAGGTGCCCTAGATTTTGGATGATTCTCTTCGGAAAACATTGAGGGTATGCTGGTAATTTTTCGATATGGACAAGAAAGAGAAACCGGACAAAGTTTCAACCATTGCTTCCTGTATTGGAATAAATACCAGATCTCCTGGATCTACTGGTTCCCCCCAGGTTTTTCATCTTCTTTAAAAACTGTTGCAGGCAGTCGATTGATATTTACAGCAGCGTGACGCCGCCCACGATTGGGTTTCTCGGAACGCCCACTCTGAGCAGACTGAGCAGCTCTTTCCTGACAACTTCCTTCAGAGGGAGACACACTCCGGAGATCATATCTTCCCTTATAAAGCCTCTCTTGCCCACTTCTTCGCTCGCTCCAGAGCAAGAGAAAGAGGAACGGCGAAGCTCCCACGCTCTTTTACCTCCTCTCGTTCCTTCCAAGCACAAGATCTCCAAATCTTCTCAGGATTTGCCACCGCCCACTCGCCAATGTTCATACAGTCAGGCAGTTTTAAATGGTTTGTCTTTCTCTCTCTAGAACCGTAAAACCAACTCCAATTTACAGAGTGGCTGGTAAGAGAGAGAGAGAGAGAGATGTGCGAGACTTTCACTCTGTAGAACCATGCAGTAGGAGGTTTGCTGAATAAAAAGACATGCCAAATGTATATATGCATGCATGCTTTAAAAAGTGAGGTCATCCTTTCAAATACTACGCATAACCATAACTATTCCTATCTATTTAGTGATGAAACAAATCGTTTCACATTGCCAAAATGATGCAAAAAAGCTTATGCTTCTCCGCATAGCATCATATATCTCCAGATTTTGCAGCGACTTTCCTGTGGCCCAATAGACTGTCGAAAGGCCCGTTCTGTTTCCTTGATACATGAACTTTCAATCTGAAACCTCACCTAAAGAAACTTATCCTTTGGTTTTGGAATGCTCAGGGATGAACGTCCTCTGTGGAGTGGGAATTCTCTCCACGCCATATGCTATCAAGGAAGGGGGTTGGATAGGACTCTTGATTCTCTTCCTCTTCGCTGCAATCTCCTGCTACACCGGTATACTACTTAGAAGATGTCTCGACAGCGAGTCAGGTCTAGAGACTTACCCTGATATCGGTCAAGCTGCTTTTGGCACCATTGGCCGTATCTTCATTTCGGTAATCAGACCCTTCTCTCCCTTCCACCGTATCTTTCTCTTTCTTCCGTTTCTCTCTTGTTTCTGTCTTCTTCCCTCTTTTATCGTTTTTTGTATTCTCTCCTCCCTTATTTCTTTCGTCTTCTTTCATCTTTCTATCTCTCTTCTCCTTTCTATCTTTCTATCTCTCTTCTCCTTCTCTTTTTTTCTCTCTTCGCTCTTCTCTGTTTCCTTTCTAAAATTATTATTTTCTCTCGCTTCTCTCTCTCTACGTCTCTCTTTTTTTCTATGTCGTTTCTTTCTCTCTCCATCCATTCTTTCTGTAACTTTTTCTCTAGTATCTTCTCTATTCCCCTTTTATCTTTGTTCCTTCATGCTCTCTCTCTCTCTCTCTCTCTCTCTCTCTGTGACTTTCCTATTCTTACCTCGCCATTTCTCTTGCCCATGCAGATCGTTCTCTACGTCGAACTCTATGTAAGAGCCCTTCTGTGCAATCATAAACAATAAGTCGGCCCAAGAAAAGTGCACCAATAAAAGATTTCCCCTCTCAACTCTTACTCTTCCAGGGTTGCTGCGTAGAATACATAATTCTAGAGAGCGACAATCTCTCCTCTCTCTTCCCCAACGCCCAGCTGGACCTTTTTGGCTTCCACTTGAGTCCCCAGCTGTTGTTCGCTGTTTTGACCACACTCGTCGTCCTCCCCACCACCTGGCTACGTGATCTCTCTCTGCTCAGCTACATCTCAGGTTTAACCAAACTACTGTTGACTTTTCTTCTTAAAGTTTGCCTTTAAATAAACGTCGACTTTTCAGCGGGAGGAGTCGTTGCTTCCATTCTGGTGGTCGTATGCCTATTCTGGGTCGGGATAGTTGACCAAATCCCACTCGCTCGCGGAGGAAGTTTGGTTGATTTTAGGGGATTGCCCATTGCCATAGGGCTCTATGGGTACTGTTTTTCCGGCCACGCAGTCTTCCTAACATCTATTCCTCTCTCAAGAACCTAATCAGTACTCTTCCGTCGTCTTCACCGCGTAAACTCTCTCTCTCTCTCTCCGAGAAGGTATTTTTGCTCAAAGGATACCAAACTTAATTTTTCTTTTATATAGAGGTTTGGAATCTGCTCTGTGATGTTCGCGGGGGTGGCTGTGCTGGGTTATCTAATGTTTGGGGACTCAACGGAGTCTCAGTTCACTCTGAATATGCCCCACGAGCTGGTCGCTTCTAACGTCGCTGTCTGGACCACTGTAAGATTCTCTCTCTCTCTCTAACTCTCCGTGCACATTTATAATTTTTTTCAGAATATCCTTGATTGTTTGACTATATGTCCGCTGTGTTTCATTCAGGTCGTGAACCCGATCACCAAATATCCTTTTAGTTGACCATCTATTACTTTAAAATGAACGCTTTTAATTTTCTTTCCCTTAACGTGGACTACGTATGCGCTGACTTTGACCCCCTTGGCGTTGAGTCTGGAGGAGCTGATTCCATCGAACGGTCTCAAGAGCCATGCTTATCCGATCATGATCAGATCCGCTCTGGTGATCTCCACGCTGTTTGTTGGCCTATCTGTTCCATTCTTTGGTAATTCTGAGAAAAAAGAGTTCTCTGATTACATATTCCTATGCACTGAAGTTTGTTTTGGTTTAATTTTTTTCAATAAAGGGATCATGATGGAATTATTTTTCCTTTTTCAGGGCTTGTGATGTCGCTGATCGGATCCTCCTCACAATGCTTGTGGTGATTATTTTTACTTTAAAGCTAGTTGTCCCGTTGACCTTGATTTTTACTATTACTGGTCTTTTGCATCTCAGACTCTTGTTCTTCCTTGCGCCTGCTTTCTCAGCATTCTCAAGGGCAGAGTATCGAGGATAGAGGTCTCTTTCCACTTTCTTTATCCTCGCTCTATCTCTCTCATCTCTCTTTCTATTTCATCTGTGTTTCTCTCTACGAGAAGTTAGATTGGGTCGGGAAGTTGACTTTGACTTTTTTTTCTATCTGGCAGGGCTCACTATGTGTGCTAATTATTGTAATGGGACTTGTGGCTTCCACCATAGGCACGATCTCTTCGGTCACCAGGATTATTCAGAGTTTAGAGGGTTGACTTCTATTATATCGTGCGTATAGAGGTGGTTCCTGATTTTATTCAATTATTTTGATACTTCTCAAACAAAATAAATGCAAATCTAGATATTATCGACTTTATCCCTTCCCCGAGAGCATGAATAATTCAGAATAAGAATTTTCTTGTTCCGCAAAGCTTTCGCATGCAAGCCTCGAAAAATTACAATCAAAATAAGTGTGCCTGCTGATTTCTTTAATCTCCAAAACTATGCCCTCGAGGAGATCATGGCTTATTCGACCAAACATCTCGTGAACTGAAGTTGGATTTTTGTAACACAGTGAAAGTCTGAAAAAAAATAAATGCGTGTAAAATATTTCATTTGGAACAAGTTCTCTCCATGTGAGTTTCACACATAAATAGGCAAATATTCATGTCATGATCTGTATCTCTGAAAAAATGGTTTAATATCCATGACATATGATGGGAAAGAACAATCTAAATGAAACCAATAAGGCCATACGCATTGCATGATTTATAATTGACAAATGAAAGAATCAATTAAAATGATACATGGCATGTTGCAATTTTGTTTCCCAGATCATGTATATAATCAAGGTCATTAGCCAAATAGTCTCATGTTACTTTGGAACGATCGCACATTGGAATTTATGAACACAAATTATCATGAGAAATGCCTTGATTCATTCCTATATTTATTGATTCATATGTTATGGTGATATGGCTAAGGTTTTTATTGAACTAAACTTGCATTACATTCAAATAATCCCCTTCAGTCTTCTAATGCGATTGGGCCTGAATTAAATTTATTTAATTTCTTCTCTCTTGTAAGGTTTCCTGCTCATCGTATAAGAGGAGAAATCCCCCCTCTCTAAAACTTCTTTTATTACTTATTTCCACGTGTTATATTTGAGCAAGCTATTATGAAATGTGAAACTAACACATATATTAATATGAATAGCTAAATATTTGGTATTATCAATGTCAATATGTTAAGAAATACATCATTAAAGCAACCATTTTATCATTAGAAAATTTTCAAAGTCTACACGCTGACATAGGAAATTTCATTTATTAGAGTTAATTTTAGGATTTTTATTATTTTATTAAAAATTTATGTCATGTTTTAAAACCTTCAGAAAACTCGTGAAAGAATCAATAAATCAATCAGAATTTTCTCCGATCATTAAATTTTCTACAAGATATTGGAGTCCAAACCCACTCAAACTTCTAGAATAGGGAGGTGACTTTTGGCAACTCATGAGATCGCGAAGAAATCAAGACATTAAGTCTATATGTGATTTCTATCACATGAAAACATTTATTTAGGCATATTAAATGACCCAAGTAGAAATTTAATAGAGATCCAGGACCAATTCTAATTGATTTCCAATTTTTACCCAAAAACATTAAAAGGATATATTGTTCAGGTGCCTCAATTTCTCACTCTATCTTCCTTCTTTTTCAGTTCTTCCATAAATTTCATGCCTTATTTTTCCTCTATTCATATCTTTTTTTATTTGATGAACTCAATTTTTTGTGTTTTACGTTGTTGTCATGTATCAATTTCATGCAACAAAGTGTATAAGTTCCTCACTTAGTATAGTGTTAAGTTAAGGTAATAAAGTTAGACACTTTGAATGGAAGATGGGAGCTTGAAAAGAGGCGTGAATATGGAATTAAGCACATGGAGATGAATGTGGAGTGATCATTTTGTGATTTTCATGATGGATGAAGAAACAAGTCATAATTACGAAGAGAGAATGAGATTAAAAGAGAAGAAAATGGAGATGATTGACGTGTCGTTTTTGTGCGTCGTTAAAACACAAAGACGATGGTCAAAAAAAATTTATAAAACCGAACTCACAAAGACAAGATATAATAATCAAGTATTGGGTAAGTATCGGGTCAATCCACAGAGAGCAGGGTTGACTTTAAGAGCAGAGTTGACTTGGTCAAACTTAGGTTTAAAAGAAGTTTAAAATAAGAAAAATAAGATTTAAGATATGGAAATGATATAAATAAGGTAAATAAGAAGTTTTGATATTTGAAATCTCGGATTTGACAGAGAAAAGTCAAGAGTCAAGAGTCAAGAGTCAAAGTCAAAGCGTTGACTTTGACCAACAGTAGGTGTTCTGCAAAATCAGAGAATCAAACAGAGTCAGAAGATTACGAAAATTAGATATTTAGAAACTAGAGAGAAAATGGAATTTATTGATATATATTTTGTAATTTTTGGATAAGAAATGGATTTATTATGAATTATTGAAAATCAATGATCAGAAAATCCCCGAAATGAATACCTCAGAGAAAATCTTCAAATTGAATGCCCAAATGAAATCCAAATCTTGCAATTGATATGTCAATAGAAATCTAAGAACCAGAGGAATCCAACAAGACCAAAATTATCAAATTCTGATTTGCCAATAAAAAGTAATTGACCCCGAAAGTCAACGTTTGACTTCTAATAAAAGATGACTAGTCCTTGGTCAAACATTAAATTGAAGGGTCAAATGAACTCGGAATTTGATGAATTTGCTATCCACGGAAAGCTGATGAAAAGAGGAATCCAATGAAACCAAAATCAAGTGATTTGGAATTATGATCAGAGAGATATCCTATTTTCAAAATCAGCGACTTTTTAGACCTAAAATTGGGGAAAATGAAGAACACTATGAACTAATTTGCAAAATTAAACTTCTAAATCTAATAAAAACTCAAATTACCTCCTGATAATCGATCAAATCTCACTACTAACCCGATTGCCACAAGGATGGGGCTCCAATTCTCTTGGATTGAAGCGAATTTGCTCGGATTCTTCCTCGTGGACGTTCGGAAGTTCAAGGGGAAAATTTGATGAAATCAAGGAGAAATTCGTGATCAATCCCGCTCCAATTGCTTCGCAATCGAGTCTAAACGCCGGGGGAACACGATGAACTAGAGATCTTCCTCGAAACTCGCTTAATTTCTTCACGAGTCGATCAAAAGTTGAAGAACAAAGAGAGGGAAATACATGCTTTTAAAGAGAGAATTAGGCCCGAAATCGTGGCCAATTGGTGCGGATGTGGACGCGGATTTGCAGCGTCGAGGGAGCGGTTTCCGTGCGCGGCGTTGTAACTCCCGAATTTGTGGCGAATTTTCCTCAAAATTTAGCCTCCATGAACGCCACGTTTGCACCACGATCGGGCCACGATCACGCCGTGATCGGGCCACGATCATGGGTCAATCCACGATCGCTAGCTTCCAAGGTAGCCTTCCGAAGCTCGGGGAGATGATTCCGCCCTCCAGGAATCACGATCGCGGCTCGATCGCGCCTCGATCGCGGTCTGATCGGGCCGCGATCGTGGAGTTCTTCCACTAGCCCTCCGCGCCGTCCGATCGCGTCTTAGATGAGCGGATGATCGGGATTAATCGGATCCCGTATACCCCGATCATAGATCACGTTCGATGATTTGATGCGAGTCCACCGCCAGCAGTCCGATCGCGATTGTCTCTCGATGAAGATCAGCCGTCCGATCGCGATCAACTCAAAGCCTTCTGTTGATGCCGATCGGGAGCTTCACAGGATGCCACGTGGCGCGAGGTAAGTCGTTCGATCATCTTCACTTACTCCTCGAATTCAGCACGTGGTGGATTTGGTGATCGCGTGGACCGAGGTTCACGCGATCTCAGCCGCCGTGATCAGATCCGACGCCCGCCGTGCGTCCACGTAGCCTGCAAAAGAAAACCGTGTGGGAACATAGTCCCACACGGAGAAAATCAAGGAGAAATTCGCGCATAAATAGGGGAGCGGATTACATATATTAGCCAGTCCATAGTGGATAGGCTTATATGTACGATAACCCTATGTATTATATATAATATATGTGCACACGTGTCAGCCACGCGTCACGCGCGGGCCACACGCGTCCTGCCACGTGGCCTCAGCGCCACGTCGTAACGGCGCGGTGGACCCGCGCGCCACGTGGGCCCGCTCGCCACATCAGCCCCGCCTGGGCCCGCTCGCCACGTCAGCTCCGCCTGGACCCGCTCGCCACGTCAGCTCCTGCGGTAAGCCTACCCCCTTTTTTTCGATTTTTAATAGAAAAAAGGGCTTAAAATTCATTTAAAAATCAAATAAAAATTAGAAAAAGAGTATAAAACTTCAGAAATTCATATTTCTCAAAATACAACTCCTTTTTAATTGAAATTTTCTCCATTGGATCATAAATTCTTTCCTTTTTAATATTATGCCATTTAAAACATATTTAGAAAGAAGAAATCAAGATGAATTAATATTTACTTAAATCATTTCTCATTAAACACTTTAAATCATAAATTCATCTTGAAATTATCTTTCTAAACATTTCCTAAAGTCAAAAATCATTTAATAATAGAGATTAACTTCTATTAATTTAAACAAAAGATTAATCATCTATTAAGCATGAAATTATCTCTAATTTATGCATAAATATCAACTTTAGTAAAATGACATGCCAATGGAGAAAATTCCTAAAAAGTATGATAACATGCATCATATTCACATAAAATAAGCATGAATATGAGTTAATTAGGATAAGAATTCATGTTATAAATGCATGTTATCAATGATATGATGGCAATGTGAGAAGAATGGATAGAGGTAGTGATGGATCAATGTCAATGCGACTAGAAATAAAAAACAAGAATAGAGTGAGAGATTTGTGATAAGAAATGATGTCAATGCTACTAAATTAAAAGAAAAAACAAGAAAATAAATTATTTGATAGTAACTATGGAGTGATTATAAGGAAGAGTTCAATCTGAATCCTTGCACAAACCCCACCGTGATTTCCACCCTAGGTTGAGTGATATTAGATCTGCTCCGATCATGGTCTTCGCTTGATTTCGTCTTCACGGAAAGAATGTGCATCAAAAAATGCTCTCCTTCGGCCTTGACCTACTCACCTTTTCCTTCTGGTAACTTAATGATAAGGGAGAGCCCAAAAATAGAAGAGACAGAAAAATAGAGCCTTATATAGAGATAGTTCCCTTTCTAGGTGAAAGGGTGGAGATCTTCCACCCTTGTGATCAAGGGTAGAGATACACCACCCCGAGGACATCCAAGTGTGTGGTTATCTGCTTAAAGTAGTAACCTCACCCCTTAATAAGGTTGCCCACACCCTTTCTAAAGAATAGGTCTCACCTCCTCAAAAGGAGGTAAAATCTCATATTCTTAAGAGGGTGACCTCCACTTCATTTTAAAAAATGAAATGTTTAAATTTAAAAGGATTTTAATTTAGGTTGGTTAACCTTCCTTAAATAGAGAAATCTGACCAACTTTGACTTAGCTTGACTTAGATTTGTAAAGTGGTTGCCCAAAAAAGATAGGATGATCCCTATAATTATTTAAAAACTAAAATTAACTACATTTGACCTTTGTTTACACTTTTGACCCTTAATTATACCCTTTGAATTCATGGAATTAGAGTTCACTTGGCGCCTAAAAAGGTGGAGAGTAAATTATTCACACGTCTTTCCTTTCAAGTTGCCTCCATGTTCTTCTATATGTTTACCTACATCCACAAAACTCAAAAAAATATGAAAAATTCAAACACTTGACTTCAAAAATTTATTGGGGTTAGTCTCAACACATAAAAATCGAAGGAACAATGCATGAAGAGTCATATTTAAGTTTATACATAATTAGTACTAATCAAATACAAATTAAATACATGTGGAATAACATGATGAATGCAAAAATATCATAAAACTATGATAATATGCATTTGATTAGAATGAATTATTCATTGATTATTGCTAATAAAATTCATCAATGACACGTTCTCATTATTCCCACCAAAGATCTTGGTCTTTTATCTCATGAATAAGAAGATGATAAAGATGATCAATTACTAAGAGCTGCACTTTCGTAGTTGGCTCATTGCAATTGCAATTAAGAATAATGATAGCGGAGGAAAATGAGAAATGAAGATATATCTCATCAAGGACGTGGAAATTATTTATTTAGGAATTGATAAATGAGCATAGAAAGCTAGGCCAAATAAGGAAGACGACAACATAGCCCGAAAGAGAGTAAATGAGAACAACACACCCAAACTATATCGTTCTCATTCTTGCTGAAGTTTGAGAGTACATGTTGATCATGTCAATCTTGTCATAACATTAATAATGAGAATTGGTTCATGAGCTTTTGATGAGTATAATTTCTATTTACTGTAAATTATATGTATATGTCAATAAAAAATTACCTCAAAATATAATAGCAATGCACCTCCACATGTTTAAAGCATCTTGAAAGGTTTAGTTGCTGGTGATGAAAATTGCATCATGATTACGGCGATGCATCTTCTTCGAACTATTTATAGGAAATTAAGCTCAACATTGGAGACTATGCCAAGATAATACCGAGATGATTGTGATGTTTGAGTAATATCTTCTGTCACCATGACTAACATAGCCAGGTTTGGATTAAGCTTCAATAGAAGCCCCTTACTTGGTAATTCCTTGACGTAGTCAAGAACTTATCTCATTTCTTTCATAAATTGATGTTTCCTATGGACAAGATCTCCTGAAGTTGTATTTTAATATACACTCGTGATGATAGAGATAGAGGGATCTTGATAAGTAGGTTAAATAGAAAACCATCTTGATGACCAAGGATCTAGTTTATGTTTACTCGATCGGGCTTATGGAAAGCATTGCCACCGATACTTTCCATCATATATTTTTATTTCATTTATTCTCTTTTGGTTATTAAAAATATCAGCGGAAGATTCACTTGTCCCCCCCCCCATGAGTTTCTAGTTAATCTCTCTTGATAATTCATTAGATTTCATTAGATTTCATTGAACTCAACTAGAACATGACATTTCATTAGATTCATCTTATGATAGAAATTTTCTAGAGAATCGATCCAACTTTATTGAAACTTACCAATACACTCTTATGAAATTCTGTCATAATTTTCAGTGATAAATTATGTCATGTAGAGCGAGTCCAGAAGGATCGGGGGCAATATTATCAGAATTGACCTAGCAGAGTATTCGTTCATTGATCCAAATCCTTCCCACATAAGAAAGAATTTCCCAAACTAGAGAGAGAGAGAGAGGTTTTAGCCACTCATCTGAAATTTTTTTGGTTCTTGCAGTGTGCACCCACTAAGCGAGAGAGAGAGAGAAGTGCCTAGGCAGTGGATGGGCCTCAATAAATGGGCCGATCGACCCTCAGGTGGCCAACGGTTTAAGCGTGGGGTCGTGTTCTCCGCGTTCGTCTACGTGGAATGAGAACAGCATCCCACGTCATTGATCTGGGCCCCACATCTCCAATTTCGGGTTTCCCTCCTCTCATCTACCCTTCAAATCCCGAAGGCCAACGGCTAGGAACGGCTTCCCCAGCCCTCCATGATCCTAATCTAACGGTCCAGAATTTCGTTTTCAAAGCTCTTTTCGCTATTCCGATCTCCCTTCCTGACTTTTTCCGAGATTTACCTCTTCTAAGGATCCGGGGGAAAGATTCAATCACGCTGATCTGTCGATTCGAAAAGTTCGGAATGATATAGAAGGTTAAATCTCTTTATTTTCTATTTATAGCGTAAATCCAGTTCTTCAGGGTTAGGGTTTTCGACTATGGCCGCGGCTAATAGTCTGATTCCCAGTCAGATCGGAGATCTGGACGATCTGAAGAGTGATTTTGAACTTTTACTCCGCGAAGGCGGTGACGGAAGTTTTAGATCTTATGGAGAATCATACTGTTACTTTTCCGGCTTTTTCCATGGAAAGATTGGATCGTTGACTGTAGCCCGCAGGAAGGAAATCCGTAAAGAAAGCAGAGAACTCTTCCCGTTGTTTGAATTTCAGTCGAATTTTTCAAACTTTAAAGGGAGTGGAGCGACGATGGCTGCAATACCTTTTTGGGTTTGGACGAAATGACGCGGGAGTAAGAACAAAGAGCTTCACCGATATTCTACAGGTCCGTATGATCGCTGATATGATTGATTTGGATGATGATATAATGACTGGTTTAAGTGGTTTAAGTTGCAATTTGACGGATACTGGTGGATCTTTTGCAGCCTTGTTTGGTGGGCCATCATTTTCCACTTTCTCACTTGCAGAGTAGTTCCAATACTCTAAATGGATCAAGATCAGAGGCCAGTTCGACAGCATCGCAGTCTGTTACAGGTTCTGAACTTGCTGCTGTAAATGGTAACGACCTGTTTGAGTGTAGTACAATTGGGAAACCGTCCTTATTGATGAACGGCCACATTAATCAAGGTAATGTGAAATCTTCTATTATTTCTTCTTCAAGAAGTTTGAAAAATTTGGAGGGGGAGGGGGGTTCTTCATTTATTCATTTACTTTCTGTGTGGATCGGGCAGGTGAATATCTGAGCAGAAATCAGAATTACTTATGCAAGAAATATCTGGATTTTTCATATTTCAATGGAGGGCAGTACGGTAACTTTGATTCCAGTCCACGTGTCAAATACCCAGTAAGTCCTTTAAGCTCCAGGGGACAGTTCATGAGCCGCCAAAATTCAAGAAAGTTTGAAATTTCTGATATCGTCGGTCATGTTGTTGAATTTTGGTGGGTATAGTTCTTATTTCTCGTCTTTGCTCATCGTTTTGTAAATATCAATTCCGTGACTTTTTAAAAGAAAAAATCAATTATTCAGCATGGATCATTATGGAAGCCGATTCCTCCAAAATAAGCTGAAGACTGCTCCTTGTGAGGATAAAAATCTGATTTTTCCTGAGATTTTGTCCTCATGCCGAACCCTGATGGCTGATGTATATGGGAATTATGTTATACAGAAAGTAAGCTTTTCCATCTAAAAATGGTATATTATGCATTAAAATTCAGAAATATTATATTAGTTTTTATTGGGTAGTTTCTCGAGCATGGGAATGATATCCAAAGGAAGCAACTCGCAAGTCAAATTAGTGGTCATGTTCTGTCCTTCAGTCTTCAAGTGTATGGCTGTAGAGTGATTCAGAAGGTGCACTTCTGCCTTAATTTTTATGATTTATGTTAATTTTCCTCTACATCATGAATTTCTCTCTCCACAGGTTCTAGAAGTTGTTGATGTGGATGGACGAGTTGAATTAGTCTCAGAACTCAATGGATCAATCATAAGATGCGCATGTGATCAGAATGGTAACCACGTGATCCAGAAATGCATTGAATGCATCCCCCAAGATAGGGTCAGATTCATCACTGATGCCCTTCGTGGACATGTTTTGAATCTCTCTCTCGATCCATATGGTTGCCGAGTAATCCAGGTTTGTAAAGTTTTCTGGGGATTTAAAAGTTAACATTGGTTAACATTTCTATTTCTTAACATTGCTTAAGGTAAATAATGATGAGCATTGGTTAATTAGAAACCCTTATTTCTGTTTCTATTTTCTCGGCAGAGAGTTTTAGGGCGCTGCACCGATGCAAGTACATCGAGATATGTGATGGATGAGATTTTGAATTCTCTTGCTTCTTTGGTGGGTGACCAATTTGGTAACTATGTTGTCCAGGTATGCTGTTGAATTTGACTTTGACTTTTCCTGTTGCTAAGCCATTAAATTTTCCTGTTATGGCAGCATGTCTTGCTGCACGGCAACAAGAGTCAGCGGTCAGCTATAGTTGGCCAGCTGGTGGGGAAAATTGTTCAGCTGAGTCAGCATAAGTTTTTCCTCCAACGTGGTGGAGAAATGTTTGACTTTTGCACTCAGGAAGAACACAGGCTCATGGTCAATGAGATGCTAGAATCTGCGAATGGAAATGAGCCCCTTTTGCTCAGTGCACATTGACTCTGAAATAGTTGACCTCGACTTCTGCATCACATTGACCTTTGTTGACTATTTGGTGCAGGCTATGATGAAGGATCAGTTTGGAAACTACGTGGTGCAGAAGGCTTTGGAGACTTGTGACCAGAAGGGCAGGGAGATTATTCTCTCAAGAATAAAAGCCCATATGAGCTTTTCAATGAGCTCCAAATATGCAAAACATGTCTCGGCTCGAGTGGATAAGGTCATTGCAGCTGGAGGTATGGTTAAAAGTATTGCTTTTTATGTTTCTTAACTTCAGTGTATTTTTGTCTCAAGAAGTGGGCGTGCATTGAGTTCAGTGAATTTTTTTCTGCAGAGAGGCTCATGAGGATGCCATCTTATTGAGTTGGCGACATGAGGTTTGGCAATGGCATATATGGCAACCATGATTATAATGAGGGATCACAATTTTGGCGGCAGCAGTGCATAGGTAGTGTGGATAAAGCCTTGAGTTTTTTTACAGGCCTGAAGGTTGTAGAAGAGGTAAGTTAAGGAGGGAAAACTGGAAGTAATGAGAGAGATAGAGATTGCTGGTGATATTTATGAAGGATATAGAAGATCAAACTCAGACAATGAGCGACTTTTCAAGATATGCTGAAACTGAATGAGAAGTGACCTACAGCAAGGATTATGTTAATCTAGTCCATTAGACAAAAAAAATGAAAGACATGTAGTTTAGTGCACACTTAGCAGCTCGTGATTTCTAATAAGTGCCACATGTAAACATGCTTTGACCATTATTTAAGTTGAAAAAAAAATGTAGCCCTTATCTTGAAGAGGGATTTTATCAGACGTAATGCTCATATTATGGTCAAGTAGATGGTCACTTGATGCCTTACTTCAAAATATATCTTCCTTTGTCATTCAGCCAAGTGGAAGAGTTACTCTTATGATGATCTATCATCTATCTATCCATTTGAACTGGAGAGTTATATAAAACCAAGGGTGAATGAGTTCTTTGCATATTATGTAAGTATATTTCACTTTATTTACTTTGATCAATCGTCTAGTGGAAAGATATTAGTAATTGAGAGGCAAAACACTGGGAGAAGAGATCATGCCTTCAAAACTGTGGGTGTAAAGGCATGATCTGTAGTTTCATCTAGAACAATTATGCCTTCAATACTCATAGAGACTAGAGATGAGTCAAGTTCTAGTCGTGATGCCTCCTTTAATTCTAAGTTATTTCAGATGAAACAAGCCAAAATCACCTAAATTATTCTTGTGAGCAAAAAAGACTGATGCATTCAAAAAATTTCTTGTTACTTAGATTACCTCAATAGGATCAACATAAATTTTTTATATCAACATTTTATCTCTAGAAAATATTTAATAACTATTTCCATGAATTCATATTGAAAAGAACTTTTTTATGAACAAATATTAATATAATAAATAGACCCATATCAATGTGGAAGTTTATGCATAAAATTTCCTAGGTTTTACATCTTGGTACTATAGTAAAATTCCTTGAAGATATTCACAAATTATGTTAAGGATACCTTGAATAATGAAAATTTCTATGATTAATCTAATAAATGACTCATAAAAAGAAGCTTTGTAGAACATAAATGCCCAACCCAAGGCCCCCAAAGGCGTCAAAGTTTTCAACCTTTCATCAAAGCATGACAATGCTTTGATGGTCAACATGTCCAGGAGGATTATAAGAACTGTGTTTACTGGTCAAACCCTAACAAAACTGGGAATGCCAAGGTCAATACCTCAAAATTGTCAAATGATTGGTCAAGCCTTCATTGAAAAAGGTTGAATTTGAAAGGAAAGAGAGGAGTGAATGTATAATTATTAGACATAGAGGAAATTAGGAGTTCAAGTAATTTCTCACAAGATTAAGCTATTCAATCAAGGATTTGTTTAAGTTTGCCAAAGGCCTTGATAACAATTAAAATATCATTTTTTTCAGGACAAACTTGAGGCGTTCAAGAGACTTGCCTAAAGTAAAAAAATCAAATAAATATTGAAAATAAGCTTGGGTTACTATTTTGTGTGGGATATGTTTGTAATATAAGACTCCATAATCCCTTGTTTAAAATGGAGGATGACATGGTTTTACATAGGAGAAGAAAGGTAGACTAAGAGACAGAAAAAATTGTAGAGATGCATGAACAAGAAGATAATGAAACACGTACGAAGACAAGGAGATGGGGAGGAGAAGAGACATTGAGATAGATTGTCCCCTTGGATTGTCCTAGAGCATGGGCCAAGTGGCTTATTCCAAGATGGCTCTATTGGCCATCCTAACATTCCCCCTCAAGTTGGAGCATAGACATATCCAGCTTGCTATAGTAAGTATGGTTGGATGCCATTGAAATGACCAACAATGGTGGATTAGTTGATGCTTGACCAATGTAGGCTTGAGATTTCTCTCTCCAAGGAGAGGTATTTGTAGTTGGGCTGTGTAGAGACACTAGTAGTGGCATGGTATCATACATCTTATGCATTTATTCCTATAAAAAATGATTATAAATGATTTTTTAAAAACATCATAAATGCTTGTTATCATGGTTGAAAATTACTAATCTCTTTGTTTACAAGGTTATTCTTGATAGTTTATGATTTGATAATGTTTTATGAAACTTTTATGACATTACTTTATCAAGAAAATAATTTATTAAGGCATAAAATGAAATTTCTATTTACTTCTAATTTAAAATATATTTATTTACTCAAAATATTTATGATTAAAATATTACAAAGTAATATGATTAAAATTATTTTTAAAAGATCTTTATGATTTTTCTAGATTTTTCTAAGAATTTTCTAAAGTTAAAATCATTCGGAAATGAATTTATAAAAATAGAAAAAAAACTATTTTTTTAAAAATTATTTTTAAAAAATTATATAATAATAAGAGAGAGAGAGATTAAAATGATTAAAGTTATTTTAAAAGATATTTCTGATATCTCTAGATTTTTCTAAGAATTTTCTAAAGTTAAAATTATTGGTAAATGAATTTATTAAAATAGAAAAAATATATTTTTTAAAAAATTATTTTTAAAACCCTATATAATAATAAGAGAGAGGGAGAGAGAGATTCTCTCTCCCCATCTTTCTCTCTCACGCGCATAAAAGAAAAAAAATTTCTTCCAACTCGACTCACCCTTCTCTGCCGCCATGTCCTTCTCCATTTTGCCACCTCACCTTCTCCCTCCACCTTTTCTTCTTCTCTTCGCCTACATCTCCCCATCTCTTCTGTCTTTCTCTCAATCACTTCCCTTGCACATGCATCGCCACCTCTCTTCCTCTCCTTGTCGTCTTCTCTCTCTCTCTTGCACATGGATGGAAGAAAATTCTTCTATTGCGACTTCTCCATCGCGTTGCTCTCCTCTCTTCTTCCACCACGCTTCTCTCTCCTTCCTCTTTCCTCTCTGCCTTATTTTTCATCTCCTCTTTGAGCCTCTTCTTCTCTTCCTTCTCTCTCGCTTCTCACTTCTCTCTCCATTGCATCATCTCTCCTCCTCTCTCCCTTCTCTTCCTCGTGCACGTGATGGAGAAAAGAAATTTTTCTCCATCGCCCGGAGTCTTCTTCCGCCGCTCTCTCTTCCATAACTCTCTTCTCTGCCGATCTCTCCCTCTCGCCACTGCCTTCTCTCCTTATCTTGCCACTCTCTCACCATCTCTCGCGCGCGCGCACGCTCCTCCCTCCTCTCTTTCCTGATTCCTCTCTCTCACTTCTTCGTCATTCTCCCCCTCTTTTCCTCTTTTCTTCCTCTCTGTTCTCTCTATCCTTTCTCTCTCTTTTCTTTTGCCGCAATTCTTCTTCTCTCGTGCATAGAAGATAATTTTTTCATGGGCCAGAAAACCATCTTTCACCACCTCCTTCTTCCTTAAAAACCTCCATTTCTCTCTCTCGATTTCTCTTCTCCCTCTCTCACACGCGCAAAAGATCTTTCTGCTCACTCTCGGCTGATGAGGAGAGAGAAATAAATCAGCGAAACAAATCACTCCAAGTTTGAACCTTGATATCCAACAATCCTAAGGGAGTTTTGGGATGAAATTTGATAGGCAGATTTATATTTTTATGCTCTTTTCATCTTTATCTTGGATCATTAAAAGGGTACAAAAAAGTTAGGTTTTTTAATGTTTCATCGGTGGCTTTTAGCATTGGCTAGGCAAAGAAAAAAGAGCACCCATCGATCGTTCTTCACATACTAAATATCATTTTTGGTACATTTGTTCTCTTTTCTATTCATTCCTAGTGTTTGATGGAAGTTTTCAAGTTTAGGCAAGATGTACAGGCTCTCAAAAGAGTGATTGATTGGAGAATATCACTATATTGAGTTTTGATTGCGAAATTTTAGATTAGGGTTTAATCTTTTTTATCTTTTCTATTTTCTTAATTTTACCATCCACATTTTTATATTTTCAACCCCAAAAATCACATTTCCACCGTCCGATCAAGAATTTGAAATCTTCGATAAGAGATCATAGGTGTTTTATTGGATCATCTCATCTTTCGCATACGTCTCCCTTCTTTCATAAACTATTTATGCTTTCTTAATTGAAAAATACCAAAAATATTCCTTAATTTCAATATTTTAATTTTCCTCCTTGTGGATTCAACCTCAAATTGCCACTATTTAAAATTTTAAAAATAAAACTCAAAGAGTTAAGTATAATTTTTGTAACGTGAACTTATGCTTTCAATGACCATGAGAATGACAACGAGAGGATGATACCAAGGTTACTACATTAAAATAAAAAAAAATAAATTTTTATACATTGAATATGGAAATGATCCACCTGCATGGAGTTTGAAGAAAGGTGGATTGAGTCCTAATCACAAGGAAGAAATTGATTTGAATCTTACACAAACCCTATTGTGATGCTTGTCCTAGGTGAGATGATGACATACTCTCTCTGATCACAATCCTTTCCTTGATTTCATCCCACAAAAAGAATGAACATCAAATAATCCTCCACTTGGTCCTTGACCTCCTCTCCTTTTCTTTCTAGTTGATTGATGCTAAGAGAGAGCAAAAAAGGTGAGGAGAGAGGAAATTCAAGTTTTTATAGGGATCTCTAATATGCTTAAAATCATAATTGTTGAAAGCAAAAGTTCCCGTATCAAAAATTATACTTGAATTTTCAAATTTGATCTTAAAATTTTGAAGAGTGGCTAGTTGAGGTTGAATTGATAGGGAGGATGGTTACAAGATTAAAATGAAAGAGTATTTTTGATATTTTTAGATTAAAAAATAAAAAAATGCCAAGATGAAACAACTCGATCAAACACTTTTGATCTCTTTTTTAAGATTGAAAACCATTGAATAGAGGGTGAAAATATTATTTATGGTTTCAAAGTATGAAAATTTGGATGAAAAGATCAAGAAAATATAAAATATCAATGGAGAATTATCCTAATCTAAATATTTATGACCAAAACTCACCCTACTTATGCTCCCCAATCAAATACTCTTTCAAGGTCCCGCACATCTCACCCAGACTTGTTGGATTATATTCAACATGAGGAATTAATAGAAAAGATGAGAAATTAATTAAAAATTATGTTTGGTACTCATTTGTGGAACCTTCTTGTCATTGGTTACCTTGCATGTATAATCCTTCATTTGTTCAAGACTTGTGAAGAACTTAGAATATGTTCAGCTATCAATTCCTAATCAATCACTAAAGTTAGTACTTATGCATGGAGGAAATCATCGAGAACTCCTCCAAAATTTCTAGTACCTTGGCCAAGAATTTCATTGCATCTCATTCTTTGAGTTAATATCCTCAAATACTAAGAGCAGGCCATCCCATCTTGGCTACACAATCACCTTGGAGGACTTCATGTCATATCCAATATATAATGTTTTTGGTGATCCCATGGCTAGGGATTCATAAATCATAATCAAAATATAGTCATCCATCTAAAAGATGTCTTTGGGATCTCAAGTCAAAGGATCATGTACACAACTATGACGTGAATCAACCCGATTAATTTTTAGGTATAATATCATTCTAGGATTTATATGGATTAATTAAATGAACTATTTTTCTAAAGAGTACTAATAACATGCAACTTATAATTATAATTACATGATTACTAATACAATTTAAGGCGTAAAACATTCCATTTCTATGCATATTATCATACTTTGAGTGCATATTCAACATTCTATAAAATTTAAATCATAAATCTTCAAATATATTATTTTAAGGGATAATCATTTATAAATCAAGCTGAATTTTAAAAAAGGTTATCCCCATTTATATTTGAGATTATATTTGAGTTTTAAATACAAATAATAAGAGAAAATATTTTTATGCACACTCATTTATTTTTCTAGTTTTATTTTGTAAAGAAGAGTATATTTTTTAGTTAGAAATTTATTCTCCTTTTATTTCTTAAATTAAAATACATAAAATGATAAATTATTTAAATTATGATCCAAAAAATGATTAAAAAGGAGTTATATTTTGAAAGTTATGAATTTTCAAATTTTTAGTGATTTTTTTAGAATTTTTAGAATTTTTTTAATTAAAAATATTTTAAAAACTAGTATTTAAGGCACGTTGACATGGGTGATGATGTGGCATGAGCGCTTGCGTGTCGCCATGTGATTGCATATGCGTGTGCCACAAGGTGCACATGTGGCGCATGATTAATGCATCATTAGTGATTAAGTGCCCTTAATGGGCTTAAGCTGATTACATAATCAACTCCTCTATTTATATACAAAGATTTCCCTAATTTTTGTGATGTGGGTCTATTTTTATGCACGTGACGTGGGGCGCTAAGGAGCATCTGATCAGCACGAAGAAGGGAGATTTAATCTTAGCCCTTGACTTTCACTTAAGTGAAGAGGGTACGTGGCACACTCTGATTCGACGATAATTCATTTTATGAAAGTCAAGAAATCTCAACCATCCATTAGGGGAGTTATAACGGTTCAAATTCAATGTGTGTGATGAACTCCTCCATGCAATGTGTGGAAATGTTGTGGGTCCGTTGAAGATCAAACGAGGAGCATTTCATGACAATTCATGTGCACATGATTACGTGGAAAAATTCAGATGCTCCAATGAAGATTTGGCGGCCACACCTTAAAGACACCAATCAAAAGTTTTGATTGAAGATGAAGAGATGATCGAATGACCACGCCCAAATTTATCTATATTCGAAAAATGCTCGCATTCTCAGATTTTTCATTGATCAAACCTTTTGGAAAGTATAATCCTTGAATCTCTTGTTTTGATCCTCTTTTAGACTCAATTCTGCGTCTAGGGAGTGATTGAAATCAGGATTTCATCGAGGGAGAAGGAAGAATTCACTGCTTGAACTACGAATTTTTGGTTTTCGATATGCCGAATGAAAAGCCTTGATCTTGTGATTAATTCGATCATTTTGAGTACAATGTTGGGTTAGATTATGTATTTTCTTCCTAATCCTTTGTCATATATCATGATATTTTAATTTTGGCTCATAAATTAGGTTAATTTTATGAAATTACATCAATTTCTCTTTTCGTAATTGATTTCTAAATTGAGAATTAATTTCTTTAACTAAAAAATTGATTTTATAAGTGCACAGGTAATGTGGCGCAATCAGGAGCGTTCGATCAAGTATTTAATTGTGACCATTGATCGTCACTTAAAGGGGGGGTAGGTGGCACAATCTGATTCACCAGTGAATCATTTTAAAATAGTTTAATCTCAACCGTTGATCTTAGGAGTTATAACGGCTGAGATTAAAATCAATGAAACACATCTGAAGAGTCCGATTAAGATCAAAGGGTGGTTGTTCAAAGTGTTACTTATCACGCGCGCGACGTGGCATCATCTCGACAGTCCATCAAAGATCCAGTGGCCACGACTTAATCATAACGATTCACAATCATGCCTTTCATCAATGTTGTTGATCGAAGAATTAAAGCTCGATCGGATGGTTATGCCCAATGCTCCTTATAAATTGAGATGTTCTTCAACATTGTAAAGCATTTCAAGGGAATTTGAGTAATCTAACTATTTAGACACCAAATCTCTTAAATCTCTTGATTCCAATCACTTCTAGACTCATTTTCACATCCACAGAGTGCTTGAGAGTGAGATTTCGTTGAGAGAATAGGAAGAAATTGACGCTTGAACATCAACGATCGTGTTTTCAAATTCAGAATGAAAAACATTTGATCCAGCGACTAATTGGATCAATTCGAGTGCAATCTTGGGTTAGAGATCATGTTTTATCCTAATCTTCCTTCGTATAGCTTTAGATTTAAATTTTAAATCTTAATTTGAGCCAATTTCAATTTCAGTTTCGGTTTTTTGTGATTTTATTTTTCTCACATATATCTCTTGTTCATTCTATGATTTCTCCATGAATCTTGATCCAAATAGAGTGCTTTTTGATTCCGTGGATTCCTCTTCAAGTCTTCCTCCGAAAAATATCAAAATCCCTAATTCCTATCCACATTTCATTGTTTGATTTGACTAAATTTCAAAGGATCCCTCAAAATTACCTTAATTCTCTGTGGATTCGATCCTTATTCACCACTATACCCCTCAATTCGTGTTAATTTCTTTGAATTGGTGAGTTTGATATTAATTGTGACTCATGAACATGTGTTTTCAATGACCTCGTGGTCTTGATTCGTTAGTGATCTTTCCAGATAACTCTTTGTTCCAACTCATATGATCAAAGAGTTGGATCACATGATATGAGTATGGCTGATCTTGTGATCCAATTCATATGATAGTTCTAGATAACTATTGATTAAGGAAATTATTCTTTGTAAATAATTTGATGTCATTCTCTAATCTCCGATGAAAATGTTTTTTAAAGCATATGTTAAATAATATTGATCTGTGTATCATGATCTCATCATAATTCTCTTAGTCATTGCATATGCTTATGGACTTCATTACAAACAACACACAAGAATGACTATGAATAAATTTATTTCAATTAACATAAAATTTATACATGGAAGTGTGATTGGCTTGTAGGCCACATTATATCCATCACTTTCTTAATCTAAGAAAGTACAAAAAATATTCCTTAATTTCAGTCTCTTAATTGTCCAACCTGTGGATTCAACCTCAACTCACAACTATTCTAAATTTTTAAATTAAATTCAAAGAGTTAAGTATATTTTTGATAGGTGAACTTGTGTTTCCAATGAACGTGGTTTTAGGCTTATCAACTGTCATCGACAGCTATACGCATGTCATGCTTGTATTATTAATGTACACATGCTGCCTAATAACATGCAATTTATACTAGTAATTATATGACTATTAATGTAAATTAAGGCATAAAACATTTTATTCTTATGCATGTTATCATAACTTGAGTGCATATCTATCATTCTATGAAATTTAGAGTTATTATCTCAAAATGCATTATTTTTAGGGATAATAATAACAAATTAAAGAGAGATATTTGAGAATAGATTATTCTCATTTTATATTTGAGATTATAATTAACTTTTAATGAAAAATAATAAGAGAAAATATTTGTATATTCACTCATTTATTTTTTTAGTTTTATTTTCTTTAAAAAATGAGTATTTTTTTAGGAAATAATTTATTATCTTGTTATTTATTAAATTTAGATTTTTATAATGGTAGATATTTAATTATTGATCAAACAAAAAATTTGTATTAAAAAGGAGTCATATTTTGAAAGTTATAAATTTTCTAATTTTTAAGAATTTTCTAGAATTTTTTTGAAATTTTCTAAAAATTTTTGAATTTATTTTGAAAATATTTCAATTTAAAAACATAAAAATATTTTTGTTTGAAGTACTAAAAATATTTGATTTTAATCGTATGCTGATGTAGCAGATGACGTGACCTGAACGCTTGCATGGCAGTGTATGTACATATGTGTGTATAATAAGTGGTTAAGCATCCTTTTTAAATATATAAGCTAACTTGTTAATGAGCTTATGTATTTATAGGCTATATGGGCCATCATTTTTGCCATGTGGGACTATATTTTCTCTTTTTTTTTCACAAGTGAGATGGTATGATGTGAGACATTTGATTTGTGGGCTTAAATCATCGTCGTTGATCTTCACTTAAGTAGGGGGGTACGTGGTGCTTAACGATTCCTCGCCGAATCGTTTGATTTGACGCATTCGGTCTCAACCATTCATCTAAGGAGTTTTAATGGAGGAAATTAATAACGCTTGATGGACTCCTATGGACATGTGTACACATTCAGAGCGTCCAATGAAGATCAAACAACAACAGTTACACGATGATTCGTTTACACACAATAATGTGGCAATATTTGGACACTCCAATGAAGGTTTGACGACCGCTACTTAAAGATGACAATTCAATTCCAAGAATTTCATTTGGGCAATTAATCGAAGATCAATCGCCAAATTGAATGGCCACGTCCAATTTTTCCTATTTCTAAGCTCCTTCTTCAACGATGTAAACCATTCTTGGGTGTATTGATTAATCAATATGTTTGGATATCTCAATCCTTGAATCTCTTCTTTTCTTCCTTTTATAGATTCATTTTCATGTCTGAGGATTCTTTGAAATCAAGATTTTGTTGAGAGAAAAAGGAACAATTGGCTACTTGAACTCTAGATCTTGTTTTTAGAAATGCGAAATGAAAAGCCTTGATCTGACGATGAATTTGATCATTTTGAGTCTGATTTCAAGTTAGATTACGTGTTTTCTTCCTAATCTTTCTTCATGTAGTCTTATATTTTAATTTCGAACAGTAGATTAGTCAAATTTTATAAGTTTCAGTGTTTTCTCTCTCTTTGTGATCAATTTTTCTGCCTTGATTTTGCTTCTTAATTTCTCCACAAATAATAATCCAAATCGAGTAATTTTTGAGTTTGTGGATTCTTCTTGGAATTTTCTTTGAAAAAAATACTAAAATCCTGAATTCCTCAACTGAATTTATCATCTGATTTGATCAAATTTCTAGAATATCTAAAAAATTCCCTTAAATCTCTGTCAATTCAACCCTAAATAAAAATTAGATTAGTAAATTTGTGATTAAATCTTAAATTTTGTGAGTTTGATCTTTATTATGACACGTATTCGTGTGTTTTCAATGACTGAACAAATTCGTTTCGTCATTGCCCTTGATTTGCAATGCTGCCCCCTTCGTCTAAATTCATTTAGGGATCTGTGACAACCTCTATGGAAAGCTTGCACGTTCTGCCCAAAAACGATCGACTACTACAGTACCCGTGACATTCACCTGATTTTGCATTGCACTACATCTTAATCCCCCTTGACACTCGACCTCCATAGACATTGAAGGTATATGACAAAGTGTGATCATGCAGTTGACGAAAACATAAGTCCATGCATCAAAATAAATACCAGCTCATTAAGTTAATATTTAATCAAGATTTAATTAGAATAGAGGCGGGTAAGGGTCAAATCCAATGAGAATTAGGGGATTTCTTGAGAATTTTATAAATTTGATCGCACTAGATGATGAATTGTGATGAGAAATTATGAAAATTTATATTTTTTGAGAGAAGATTTAAAGATCTATCTATGGAATAAAAAATCACTCAATTTGGACTTGTATCCATGGAGAAATTAAAGAGCAAAAAAAGGATAAGAAAATCTCAAAAATAGAGAGAGAAAATATGAAAACTTCTAAAAATTAATCTAATCTACGCATTGAAATTAAAAGCTAATGTTATATAACAAAAGATGAGGAGAAAAACACATAATCTAACCTAAAATTGTGCTCAAAATGATCCAACAAATCATCAGATCAAGGCCTTTTA
Organism: Lemna minuta; assembly: GCA_024174645.1. NCBI lineage: Eukaryota > Viridiplantae > Streptophyta > Magnoliopsida > Alismatales > Araceae > Lemna > Lemna minuta. The sequence goes on along the minus strand of CM044108.1, from coordinate 3,871,955 downwards.
TTATGCACTTCAAAAAATAGATCTTCAAAGTTGACGTAGTGAATTCCCTTTATTCCTTCAACATAATCATGACTTCAAGCACTCCTTGGACGCATAAATGAGTTGAGAAGATGATTAAAGAAAGAGATTTAAGGATTGAGATGTCCAAAAGGTTTGATTGATCAAAACATGAAAGAATGCATATACCATCAAAGAGTGAGAATTGGGTTTGGCCGCCGGATCGCCTTTTCATTGTCAATCAAAGACTCAAATTAAACTTCAAGAGACAAATGATCATCGTTAATTCGTGTCCATTGGATTCATGATAGAGCATCCAAATTTCGATGTGTCATCGTGTAAAGATCAATTTTGTGTAGCGGCTACCATTTGATTTTCATCGAATGCTTAAAACAATGCCGGATGTCCATAGGAGTCCATTGGGCACATTTAATCTAAATTTTTATAACTCCCCAGATGAATGATCAAGATTTATCAATGCTTATAAAATCAAATCATCATCTAATCAGAACATGCCACATAGCCACCCCGTTTAAGTGAAAATTGAGGGTTGAGATTAGACCTCCTTTTACACTCTGATCAAATACATCATAATATGACATGTCACATACGCAAATGTGAGAAAATGTGAGAAATAAACTTATATAAATAGCTCAGCGATCCAATTAGTTAATTACAATACATTAAGGGCGCTTAACACTAATGATGTGTATTGAACATGCGCCATGTGTGTGCCATGCATGTGCCATGTGGCATGCACAGACATTGTCGTGTCAATTTAAGAAGTGGGCCACATCAGTTGCCAAGTCAACCCACACTTATAAAATTTAATTTTAATGATTTTAATTAAAATAAATCCAAAATAATTCAAATTAAATTTAGAAAAATTTAGAAAAATTCCATAAAATCCAGAAAAATTAGAAAACTCATATAGTTTAAAATACAATTTCTTTTTAATCCAATTTTTTTATCACAAATTAAATAATTTTCCATCATTATATGCATTTCAATTTAAGAAATAATAAGATAATAAAGTTTTGACTCAAAAATACACTCATCTTCTTTGACAAATAAAAAAAAGAGTGTACATAAAAAATAAGTACTCTTATTATTTGCATTTAAAACTCAAATGAAATCTCAAATGTAAATGGGGATAATATATTTTAAATTTTATCTTGATTGAGATATATTTAACCCTTAAAATAAGGTATTTTGAGATTTTGATGTAAATTGCTTAGAATGATGAAAATAAAGTATAATAAGATGCTTAAGAATGGAATGAGTTATGCCTTAAAATGTACTAATAATCATGTAATTTTAGATATAAGTTATATGCTATCAGGATGGTCTCATTCTCTTGTGACTTGTGTTATCTCCTCCAACACTTTGCTAGCGCTCCACCACCACATGCTAGACTATGAGATTAGAGTAGGTGAGTGGCCCCTTGTTGGGATCTAAGGATCGACAAGCTCTCTGAAGTTTTGATCAAAATATTGAATGTAGTGGAAGATGTTGATGGATATTATGTGGCCTATAAGCCAATCACACTTTCATATATCTTGTTTATGTTCATTGAAATGAAATTGATTCATTTTCAATCATGTGTGATGTTCATAATGAAGTCAGTGATCATATGTAATGACTAAGTAAATTATGTTGAGATCATAATAAAATGATCACTAGTCTTTAAACATATGTTCTAAACATTCTTATTCATGAGATATTCGACAGGGACATCAAATTATCCAGAAAGAATAGCACAATCTGAATCCAACTCATATGATGAGTATGGTTGATCGTATAGCACATGGTGTGGAGCCTCTAAAGATAGATAGTGGCTACTCTTTGGAGGAAGATTTTACTGAATTGATTTATATGAATCCCTGAATGGTAATTATACCTAATATTCAATCAAGTTGATTCATGTCACGATTGTGTATGTGGTCCTTTGACTTGAGATACCAAAGACATCTTGTGAATGGATAATTGTATTTTGATTATGACTTAAAAATCCCTAGACATGGGATTTCTAAAACATCACATATTGGATACGACATGAAGTCCTTGAAGATAATTGTGTGGCCATGATGGGATCATCTGCTCTCATTATTTGAGGAGATTGGCTCAAAAAATGAGATGCAAAGAAATCCTTGGCTAAGCTAATGGAAATATCAAAGAAGTTCTCAATATATTTCCTAAGAAATACATGCATCAATACAAACATGAGTGACTGATTAGGGTTTGACGATTGACCATACCCTAAGTCATTCATGAGTCTTGTACGGATGAAGGATTATATCTACATGATAATCAATGACAGAAAGGTTCTATAAGAGAATTTTTACATACTCCATATCTCCTAGAGTACGTGGTGTAGCTTGGCACCTAACAGGCTGGCAACTCAACCTATCAATTGGGTTAAATCGATCCTTGATTAACTAATCTATTTTTTGATATGGATAATTAATTAAGTTTGACCAATAAGGTATTATTGAGCCTATATAGTTATTAACTAGTGAGATATATGGACCTAGAGGTTCACACACAAAAGGTCTATGGATATTGTTGGATATAGACATAATTATGAGGGTTTTTATAAAAAAATTGACAAACCAAATGTCTAGAAATAGGGGTAGAACGACCACAACTCAAGGTGACAATATAAGCCTTAAGAAAATTCTCTCATTTCTTCCCTTTCTCTCGTGGTGAAGAGCTTTGAAGAGGAGATCCAACCATATAGAGATTATGTGGATACCACTAGAGGCTAGACACTTGAATAGCTTCAAGAACTCCTTCAAGAGAACCCTGTAAGTACGTTTTCTCATACATACATGATGATAGGATAATTTATTTTTGGTGCCTCAATATTTTGAATTATCGATTCAATGTATTATATTGAATTTGATGTTTTGATCAAAATTTTTGAAGGCATATTAACGAAACGATATCGTATGGTCGTTGAAAACACATGATGTCATGTCAAAACAAAGTCCAAACTTACCAAATTGAAGATTAATTCACGAATTTAAGGGTATAATGGTAAATAAGGGTAGAATCCATGGAGAATTAGGGAAATTTGAGAGATATCTTTGAAATTCGATCAAATCGGACAATGAATTGAGATTAGAAATTGTGTGATTTATGATATTAAGAAATATAACTCAATTGTGAATCAACGGAATAAAAAATCGAGTGATTTGGATAAGAATTCGTGAAGTAATCGAAGTTTGAAAATGGGGTAGGAATTCGATCGAGAAAATGATTGAAAACCAAAATTAAACTTAATCTATGATTCAAAATGTAAAATTAACACTAAATGATGAAATATTAAGATAAAAACATGCAATCTAACCCAAAGTAGCCTTCGAAATGATCCAATTAATCGCCGGATGCATGGCTTTTCATTCCTCATTTTTGAAGACGAAGATGGAGTTCAAGATGTGATTTCTCCTCGATCTCTCGATCAATTTTTGATTTCAAATGCTCCTCGGATACGGAAATGCATCAAGAATAGATTTAAATCGATGGATGCTTGAATTGTGGTGTCAAAATAGTTTGATTTCACTCGAAAATCCAAGGGTGTCTTTTGTTCACGATGAACAGTTCAATTTAAAGAGAAATGGGGTGTAACCGTTAGATCTAACGGCTCATCATGATCGACGATCAGGATGAAGTATCGTTTGGTGAATCTGTGTGTTTAAACGGTGATCATCCAATCGGCGATGGAGCGTTAGGATGCATCCTCGTTGATCGTGTGAAGAGGTGCGTCACTTCGTCTCATTCATTAGATCTTCATCCAACGATCTTGATTAATCAGAGGGTTTACCAATCACTTCGAATCTCAACCGTTATAACTCGTGAGATAGACGGTCGCGATTGATTCACTTAAGTCCCAATTAAGGCTTGTGCACGATAGTTGATCCGGTGAACTTCGAGTCCACGTGATCTACGCACGATATTCCACGCGCTTTCGATCGAGCGATCCACGTTTTGCCACGTTTCCTGAAACTTAAAAAGACGAGTGAACATAGTCCCAGACGGATAAAATTAAAGGAATTCGTCGAGTTTATAACGTAGAGCGAATATGAGGGTTAGCTTAAATCTGAATATCTTATGCTTATATGTACTATAACCCTATATTACGAGTAAATATAAATATACACACGTCACATCCGCGCCACGCAGGTGCTTGTGTGGGTCCACAAGGATTGGGCACACAAGCTTCTTGATGCATTATGGGCATAACGGACGGTGTACAAGACACCCATCGGGATGTCTCCCTTCCGGCTTATCTTCGGGAAAGCCTGCCACCTTCCAGTTGAGCTAGAGCATCGAGCCTACTGGGCTATCAAAAAGCTCAACCTCGCACTGGACAAAGCATTGAAAGAATGACTTCTCCAGCTTTAGGAGTTACAAGAGTTGAGGCACGACGCGTACAAGAACGCGGCGATTTACAAGGAAAAGATCAAGGCCTTCCACGACCGACACATCCGACGATGATCATTCAAGGTCAACGACAAGGTCTGGCTCTACAACTCGCACCTCAAGCTCTTCCCTGGAAAGCTGCGCTCCAGATGGGATGGTCCCTATGTGGTTCTGGAATTGTTCGACGGCGGAGTGGTACTCATCTCCGACCCTTAAACCGGTTGACAATTCAAAGTAAACGGCCATCGTCTCAAGCCGTACCTGATCTCAGAGCCACCCGCACCGACAGATAAGGTAAATCTGCATCTTCCCGAGCAATCGAGGATGTGACAGTATCACCCTCGACCCATCAGTAATTGTAGGTTTTATTTTTGTTTAGTCTAGCTGAGGATGTTAAACTTAGTGCTCTTGGGAGTCACCCCAAGATTATCTTACCTTTTTAGTTTTATATGTTTTTTAGTTTTTTATAGATATCGGAGAACTACATTAGGAAAGGGCGCACCTGCACCAAAAATCCCACGAGCATCACAGAATAATGAGCCTTTCTAAACCTATCTCACCACACTTTTATATTGTTTTCATGCCATGATTCGATGAGTTTTTCACATGAGCATGTAGTTTTCATTGAGGGCAATGAAAGATTCTAGTTGGGGGGTGAGGATTTAGAAAAATCTCTATCATTATAGGCATGTAGTTTTTATAGAGCTCTATCAAAATTTTATAGAGCTCTATCAAAAAAGCTCTATCAAAAATTTTAACATTCTACCTTATAAAAACTCTTATTTTTCAAAATTTTGATCTAATCTACCCCACCTTAGAAGTCTTTTCATCTAGAGATCTGACCTACTAGAGATGTAGAAGTGAGGACCTTATAGTCCATATGATTAAATTTTCAGTAATAAAGCCAAATGATCTAGAGAGACCAATGGATTAGATTTAGTGGTTGACTTCTTTGGGGTTGGGTACCTAACATGCACCAAGAAAAAAGAGTAATCAGAGGTTGAAATGCTATGGGATTGAAAAAGAGAGTATTTGAGAGAAAATAAATTCCATCCCATACCTATCATTAGCCAAAACTGCTTAGTATAAGGAATTTCTCGATTCTAGACTTTCCCTTTTAAAGAGTGCAATGATCCACAATTCTTGTAGCACCTATCTTTCCTTATACGCATGTAGTTTTTTCTCTTCCAAAGCAATCAAGTAGTTACACCAATTTGTTTTAAAACTTCACTTTTGATGATGAACACTCCCAAGTGAACTCACATATCCATCTCACCTTCTATTTTTCCTCCCACATGTACTTATACCTTCACTACACTTCATTTGCTACATACTCTCTTCAGAAATCCTAGAACTCCTCCACATCATCATTCTAGTCTTTTGAAATGCTTAAAAAAAAGAAAAATAAAAAGAAGAAGAAAAGAAAGAGGAGAAAAGTCAAAAGAAAGAGAGAAATAAGAAGTTACAAGAAGGAAAATAAGTGGGAACATCTTCTACCCTTATCTCTACCTCCACTATCATCTCCACCATCTACCCTATCCATCACCATCCACCTCACTTGGGAGTATAATCATCATAAGTGGTACCTTCTTTGCTTTTATAATCCTGACGAGACGGGACCGGGAGGTTGTTGATTTCACACGGTCTCATGTCAAAAATATTTCTGAATTGACCAATTTAAGGATTTAATAACAAATAGAGGGGTATAATGATAAATAAGGGTCGAATCCACAAGGAATTAAGGTATTTTCGAGAGATCTTTTAGAGATTGATCAAATTGGACGATGAATTGAGGTGAGAAATTAGGGAAAATGGTAGATTTAGAAAGATAACTCAAAGATGTATCCACGGAATAAAAAATCACTCGATTTGGATTAGTAATCGCCGAGAAATCAAAGAGCAAAGTGAGATAAAATTTCCGAAAATTAGAAGATTGAAAACCAAAATTAAAGACTAAATTAAGCTAAATTACGATCCTAAATTACAAATTGATGATACATGATGATAGATTAGAGGGAAAACAAGTATTCTAACCCGAGATAACGATCGAATCGATCCAATTGATCGCGGGATCGACGGCTATTCATTCTGCGAATTCGAATATGAACATCGGTGTTCAAGAGACAAATTCTCCTTCATCGATCGATGAAATCTCACTTTTAATCACTCCGTGGACACAAAATCGAGTCTAGAAGAGAGAGATTCAAGGATAGATGTGTATAGATAGGTCAATTGAGCGAAATCATCCAAGAATATCTTACTAAATTGAAAAATACTTCATATTATAGGCAAATTAGGCGTAACCGTCCGATCGTCTTGATTAACGGCTCTGATGAAACAGTTCATCATGAACCGTTACCGTTAAGTTGCAGCCATTCGATCGCGATTGGACACGTGAGAGAAGGCCACGTGTTGATGCATTATAAAACGCGTGAAACGCCGTCCGTCGGATCTTTTGAGATCCGACCGTTAAAGTCTACTTGAGAAGGCCACGTCTTCATCGAGCGTTTGAGATGCGTTTTGATAAATTGATGAGTCCACCGATCGCGATTAATCTTGACCGATATAACTCGATTGATGAACGGTCGAGATTAATCTGACAAGCTTCACTTAAGTAGACTTTAACGCACATGTGTTGATCGGTGATCCGGTGGTCCTCGCGTCCACCGTATCGACGCGCGATGCGTCACGCGCTTTAATCCAATGGTTGATCTTACCTGAAATAAGGGAATTAGTCCCACACGGAGGAAATTAAGAAAAGCGACGGGTTTATAAGGTGCGTTAAATTAGAGGGTTAATAAATTGTCTTCCGATAATCGAAAGACCTATATATATTATAAAACACTATATATGATAAATATAAATATGCGTCTATGTGTCACCTCTGCGCCACACAGGCGCTCACGTGGCTCTGCCACATGGCCTTGCATGCCACGTCACACCCAAGTTGGACCCGCACGAAAATCAACCCCCTTTTTGCCCTTTTTTAATCATTTTAAATTATTTAAAAATTGAAAATTAATTTGGAAAATTCCAGAAAAATCTAGAAAAAATCCCTAAAAATTGGAAAATTCATAACTTTCAAAATATAATTCCAAATTAATCCAGATTTTTTTATTGGCTCTGAAATTTAATTATGTATCATTATAAAAATTCAAATTATTTAAATAACAAGAGATTTAATTTTTATCTCAAAAATACATTCATTTCTTTAAGATTTTAACTTTAAAAAATTAATTGAATGCTTATAAAAATGATTTCTCTCATTATTTAACTTTAAAAACCACTTATAATCTCAAGTAAAGATAGGTTATAAAATCATTTATCCTTAATTCATCATAATTAACCATAATTTAAAGAATTTTGAGATTATTACTTAAAATTGCATGAAATGATAGAAATTCACTCAAAGTATGATAACATGCGTACACATGGGATGTTTTATGCCTTAATTTGTCTTAATAATCATGTTTTATCATGTTAAGATTGCATGTTATCAAATCCACTTCGTTTTATCAGCATATTTGCTTTTAGCCAAGTCATACCCTTAGAAATAGTATCTTTTATTTCCTTCAGCCTCCTCACATGATGCATCCAAAGATAGACACCCTTTTGAATTGCACTCTTTTAAGGAGGAAAGCGAGTTGAGGGGAATTCTAAGTACTAAGTAGCCTCCATTTTGAGGGAAGGAGTGATGTATTTATGGAGAGGGTAAGGAATTACATCCACTCATGGGAGAGTGAGTATATTTTCATCACCATAGTATGATACCTTAGATATGCTCACCTTGATTACAATCAAGAATTAGACTTGAGCATTAGCCGATGAGCACTACCCTAACATGCACTAAAGAAGTCAGCCTAGATATGGATTCTCGATCATTATGGCCTACACTATGAGGAAAACGTGATCATACATTTATACACTTCACCTTTTTAGTAGTAGGATCAAATGATGAAAAGACTTTCTAGGGAGATCATATAGCAAATTGCTAAGAGACTAGTAATAATTTTAGTTGGGGGGTGTGATAACATGCTAAATTAACATGATAAAATATGATTATTGATGCATATTAAGGCATAAATGACTTCATTTCCATGCATGTTATCATACTTATGTGTATTTTTCTATCATTCCATGAAAAAGTAATTATAATCTCAAAAATACTTTAAATTAGGGTTAAATATGATGATTTAAAAGATAAATAATTAATAACCCATCTTTACTTGAGATTATAGAGGTTTTTAAAGTTAAAATAATGAGAGAAAATGCTTTATAAACATTTATTTATATTTTCTTAAGTTAAAATCCATAAAAATAAATGTATTTTTGAAATGAAAAATAATACTATCATTATTTATTAATTTTGACTTTTTAGAATGATAGATAATGAAATTTTGGATCAAATGAAAGAAATTTGGATTAATTTGGAGTTACAATTTAAAAGTTATGAATTTTCTAATTTTTAGTGATTTTTCTAGATTTTTCTGAATTAAATTTGAGATTTTATTGTTAAAAATAAATTAAAAATAATGCAAAAGGGTTTTTATTTCACGCGGGACCCACGTGGATGCGACGTGGCACGCAAGGCCATGTGGCAGCTCCACGCGGGCCCACGCGGTGCCTACGCGTCGATGTGACGTTTATATATATTTACATATATATTGGTTATAGTACATATAGTCTTCCGATTATCGGAAAAGAATTATTACCTCTGTTATCCGTCACATATTATAAACCCATTCGCTTCCTTTAATTTTTCCCGTGTGGGACTAAATTCCACACGGTTTTTATGATTGTATGGCATGTGGCAGAAGATGAGGCGTTGGATTAAAAGAGGCGCGAATCGTCGCGCGTCGATCGCGTAGACTCGCGGTCCACTAGATCAATCAAAGGCACGTGGCTTAATTAAGGAGTTATAACGGTCGTGATTGAATCGCGCGGGGAGCTTCTCGACCGTCGGATCTCCATTCAAGGGACGCAATCGAAGGCGTTTTTATAATGCTCATCACACGACTTCTTCGAGGCCGTCCATCTAGATCCAACGGCCACGACATTTTTGAAATGGTCCACGATGGACCGTTCCATCGTCACTGTTGATCATTTCGATCGAACGGTTATGCCCAAATGTCCTATAAAAACAAGGTGTTCTTCCGATTTCTAAGCATTAGAGTTAGAAATCAATCCAATTGATCTGTTTAGACACCTCCCTTCTCGAATCTCTCAATTCTAGCTTCTTCTACACCAATTTCCGCATCCACGGAGGGCAAGAACTCGAGATTTGGTTGAGTAATGAAGGAGAAATCGATGCTTGAATCTCCACATCGTGTTCTTCGTATTTTCGGCAATTAAGAGGTTTAATCGCGTCAATTTGATCGCTATTTGGTATTAACGGAAGTGGTTTTTTCTGATCTACCATCCTATCATGTTTAATTTCAATTTAGATTAGGATTTAAGGTTTAATTTTGTTTCAATTTCATCAATTTCGTGATTTTCAACTTTCAAAAATTCCTCCCACTTCGATCTTCAATTTCTCCGCGAAATCAAGATCAATTTCGATGATTCTTGATTCCGTGGAAGCGATTTGAAGTTCTCTTTCATAATATACCATTTTCCCTAATTTCTACCATCGATTTCTCATCTGATTTGATCAGTTTCAAAGAAAACATCAAGAATTTCCTTATTTCCTTGTGGATTCGACCCTTATTTACCGTTATACCCCTCAATTCGAATAATTTTCATCAAATTGGTAAGTTTGGAAATATTTTTGACACAAGACCGTGTGAAATCGACGACCTCGTGGTTTCTTCTCGTCACCTTGCATGCCACGTCGCATCCACGTGGGTCCCGCGCGATAAATGCCCTTTTTTTGCATATTTTTAATTAATTTAAATACTTTTACAATCGAACATAAACTTAAATAAATTCAGAAAAATTCTAGAAAATTCATATAAATTGTAAAAATCATAACTTTTAAAATACAACTCCAAATTAATTCAAATTTGTTTTATTGGATCAGAAGTTGAATAATCTATCATTATTAAAAGTCAAATTATTAAAATAGTAAGAGAATGAATTTTAATTAAATAAATACATTCATGTATTTTCTAAAATAACTTTATAAAAATACATGAATATTAATAATCACCATTCCTCTTATCATTTAATAATGAAAATGTACTTATGATCTCAAATATAATTAGGATTAAAATATTAATGTTTAATTATGTATAATAATCCATAAATTGATGTATTTTTAGATCATATCATGAAATTATGCAAAACGATAGAAATATACTTAAAATATGATAAAATACATACAATTGGAGTAATTAATGCCTTTAATTGTATTAACAATCATGTAATTTCATGTATAGATAGCATGTTATCACTTATCAACCTCAAAAATGCAACAGACATTAAATCAAACATTCAAAAAAGTTGAAGCACCAAGAATAGATGATCCTACTATATAATCTAGATGATCATATCATCTAATATAAATGAAAATTCATATTTATAGGATCATCTGAAGGAGTTCTTGAAGCCATTCAAGCATCCAACCTTTAACGGTATCCGCGTAGTCGCCAAATGATTGAATCTCCTCTAGAACATTCGCCACCACAAAAATAAGAGAAGAGAGGGGAAAATTTTCCTCTAATTTCTCATGGTCACCCTTGTTATGGTCGTTCTCTCTCTATTTACAAACTTTGGGAATGTGAATTTTTCATAAAAACCCTTATATGTATGTCTATATTCATTGATGGTCATTGATCGTCTGTGTGTTACACTCTAGATCCATATATCTTGCTAGTTCACGACTCCATCGACCCAATAACACTTATTGAACTTCCTTATTAATTAACTATAATAACATATAGATTAATTTAATAAGGCAATCAAACCAATCGACAAGTTGAGTTGCCAAGCTTTATGATGTAGGATATTTTAGAATGGTTATATGTATGCATATGATGGTGTAGATATGGAGAAGTGAGAGGAATAATATAAGAATTTTTAATAAGGGTAATTGAGAAATATCCTACAAATATGTGAGGATCTATGAATTGATATCAGTGAATATATTAGAATAGATAATTTATAACTGATAGGATTATGAATGGAGAGATGAGAAATAACGTTGGAGATGATAGAATGGGTGATAAGAAATTAGAGAGTAGAGATTATAGATAGAAGAAGAGAGAAAAGAAAGAGAGGAAAATGGATAGAGAGATGGAGGAGTATAGAGAGATAAGATGATAAAGGAGAGTCTTGTGTTGGACTTAAGATCTCAGATTGAACTGCTAACACGCTTAAAAGGAGAGGATGATTTACCTGAAGAAGACGATAAACGATGTCGTTGAATTACTCCTGCTGACATCGGATAACCTCGAGATGCTTCAGATTCGAAATGGTGAAAGCAGACAGAAAGGAGGGAGAAAGGGAAAGGGAGGTAGAACTCGGAGAGGAGGATTACGGGAGAGGCACAAGAACACACGAACACAAGGGTAAAAGTACCCACGAAACCAAACTTTTCATCAATAACATCTAACGTCTTCTTTGACTTACATTTGTCTTTTAAAGAGGGAGGAAAGAACGTGGAAGTGAAGGGACACGTCGCGATGGTTGTAGGCGTAAAGAAGTTATGCACTCGCACGAGTTTCCGTCCTCCGTACATGGATCTTGGGAGGTGATAAGCTCAAAATGTGATAATAACTATTGAGAAATAATCTCGAAAGTTGTCATGTCGTGTGAGTCTTTAAGCTTACGCAACACATTTATAACCTCACGAGTTTAGGGCAAGTAAGGGTCGATCCACAGGGAGCGGGTGTTTAGCTAGTGAATTTAATGCTCTGAAGCAGAATTTTTAGGATTTTAAAAGGTGAGGAGGTTTTAAAACTGAGAAGATATATTAGAGGTGAAGGAAATGAATGAGAGGAATAAGTTCTTAAAAAGTTCTTGAGGATGAGGCAGTAAGATAGGAAAATACAGGAAATGGGAATGTGGAATGAGAAATGGACAATGAGAGATGGGGAATTCTGGGTTCTTCTTCTCCGAACAAGGATTAAGTAGAGAATTCAGAAATATTCCAGAGAGAGAATACGGGAACGCGTATTAAATATGCCAAGGAGAAGGAATATAATATTAAAAATGAAAAGAGGGAAAGACGGTGGAAATGAAGCTTGACGAGGTGAAGCGGGGTGAAATCGGTTTTGATTCAAAACCGATTTCGAAAATGCACTGCTAGGGAGAAACGTACCTGAAGTCGGGCGTCGGCGGCGGAAACGTGCGAAGAAGAGTGGAGCACGATGATTTCCAAGGGGCGATTCAACAGGTGAGAGAGATAATTTTATTTTTGTATTTTTTTGTAGTTCTGTTTAGAACAGTAAATTTCTCGTCAAACTATTTTCTTCGATCGTTCCATCAACCCAGCTGCAGGCGGTCAAAGACGAGTCTCGTGAGCGAGGAGAAGAGTGATTCCGGGAGAAGAAAATTCTTTTTTGTGTTTTTTTTTTAATCGAATCAAGTCTCGGAAATAAGCTTTGAACAAAATCACGATTTCATAGTGTGAGCCACCGGATAAAAGCAACCTCGGAAGAACTAATATCAAGACCGGGTGCGGAAATATGCTTTGGGCGAGATCGCGGTTTCACCTGCGATCCAAATGAAGTTACGAGATTCTACGATCAACGAAAAAAAATTGAACAAGCCATTAACTATCCAGATCAAATGAAAAGAAAAAAAACTACAAAACGTGTTGAGTGATTTTCGTGAAGAGAGGAATATAGGATGTTTTAAAGGAAATAGAAATTAGTAGCTGCCGGTGGGCAGCAAAGAAAAAAAACGGCTTCTCCTAGCTCGAGGTTTCCTGAAATGCAATTTCCAGGACGAGTCTTGAAAGAGGCGGGTGGCGTCCGTAGCTCTGCAAGTGGGCTACCTGCCACTATGGTAACCTGCAGAAAAGAAAAGAACAGAGGGGACGAGGAAGAGAATGAGAGAGAGCTTACCTTTCGTCACACCCGTCGAGGCCTAAGGGTCTCTTCTCCCTCTTCCTCTCTAGCAACTCTAGACGCCCTTGTTCCTCCTGGCTCTTACTCGGGTAAGAGGGGCATAGATCCAGCTGCGCACCAGCGTCCAACTCGGGTTGGTCTGAATCAAATGACCCCCTCTTCTCCAGAAACCCTAAGCCTTTAAATCGGGACAGAGAGAAGACACATGGGCCGTTGGATCTCCCGGCTTCAGCAATCTGGATCTTCTTCTCTTGCCCCTTTTTGGGTCTTAATGGGCTCCTCTTGACATCTTCATGGGCTGCTCCAACATTGCTTGGACTGTCTCCCCTAGCTCCTTGGGTTCATGTTTCTACCTAAGCCTTCAAATTCTTTTAAAAATACATAAGTATGCATAGGTTTAAAGCAAGGTCTGAATTTCATAAAAATCACCATGTCATGCTAGATTGTAGATAAAACATGCGAATGAACATAAAGGATTGCATCGAAAATTCATTACAAAAGCATGTTTTATCACTAAAATTTGTGACTCATCAGGAGGACCGATGATCGGGCTTCCTTGGGAGTTTCGGGTTATCGCGAGGCGTTGATATTGTCGCGCCACTTCCGTTAATCGACGGAGTTGACTTGCCTTTTGTTGACGTTTTTTGGAAGGTTGGTTGGAGCCTGGTTAATTTAGAGAGTTTCCGAAACTGCAGGTGTATCGTGAGGCTACACGAAAATTTTCGGAAGATTCCAAAACTGCATCTTCTTTGTATATGTGTTGCAGAAGTTGCGCACGATGTTGGAAATTTGTATATGTGAGGGATCTTCTTTGTCTTCTTGGGTTTTCCGACAGGTTGATCCGCAATAACATCATAAAACACGGATCATTGGGAGTTGAATGGGAGGAGCTCACAATCCTTTTGTCTCCTCAGGGTTTCACATCTCATGCTGCGATAGTTTCTGTCTCTTCCTCGAGGTATTTCATTTGACTGTGACAGGGTTCGCTTGTGGGAAGGCACCCCGAGGGAGTGTCTGAAGTCTACGCTGAACCTCGGAATCGCCGGGATTTCTTGGAAATTCTCTCCGCGAAGAACAATAGGAAATAATCCTGAAATTGATAAGACTCCATTGCTTTCATTGTTATCGGATTTTTTGCTCATGGGTCGAGCAGGCCTGGCAGTAGCATAGTTGACTCGTTTTGGTGATAAAATTGCTTCAGTGACTAGAAAAGTTGTCATGCTAGCCGTTCTTTGCAGGTTCATCGTTGTTCTCTTGAAATGTGCAGAAAGTAAGGGCAGTCGTGCGCCGACTCTCCGAGAGGAAAATTGCATCTTGGTATTGAGTAGCAGGCGAATAATTTCCAGGTCTTCTGTTGACTTGTGACGGGGTCAGCTGTTGATAAATAGGAGAGCCGTTCACTAGCATGTATCATCCAAGTCTCTTTTATGTCATAGCCGTGAGGGCCTTCATGGATGGGAGATAGTTCTCTTGTTTGGGTTCACTATCATGTCCTTCATAGTTGGTGCCTATATTTTATGTCATATCTTGTAGGATGATCTTGGAGCCCTTTATTAATGAGGAGAGTAGTCTTCTTATCTGATTTTCTTCTTAACTATCCTCAAGCTGAGTTGCTTTTATATAGGTAAATGCATGATAATACTCATGTAAAGGCTTTGTCTTGAAGTGGAATTCGTAGCAATGCTTCTATAGATCCTATTTTAGATCTCTCCTATGATTCTAACTAGAGGTGGTATTCAAAGGAAGAAGGAAATGGAATAACAAAGATGTTCCTATTTTCTTTTCTTTTGAGATCAATACTTATAACTATACAAGGTACCTATGATATAGTGGATATGGTTTGGAAAATAAGGAACCTATATCAAGGTAAGATGGTGGTTGACTTGATCCATTCAAGGGATTCTAATTATCTAAGGATAAGGATTAAATGCTTTGACCAAGTCAATCTTTAGATCAATATAAAATAGGGAAAGGAGGGATGATAATTCCCTTAAGATCTATACTCTCTTTAATTACTTAGAGAGGTCTTCTTCATCCATTTAATGAATGGATAATTTCTCAAACTCATGAATAAGGAGGAATATTGGTTCACTTGGAACCCTTGTGTTCATGTTTTGAAATAATTCTCCATCACTATATCACTTGCTATAGGAGATATAAAGTATACCAGAACACCTTCATCAAACCTTTTTTTCATTAGTTATTGTGTACACAATAATGAATGAATGACTTAGGGTACGGTTAAATGTCAAACCCTAATTGGTCACTCAATTTAGTATTGGTGGGAGTAGTAAATCATTGAGAACACTTTATCTAATATTTTCATTAACACTACCTTGGTAAAGCATTTAACTACACTCATTCCTAGAGTTAATCTTTTCATGTACCGAGGGTAGATGATCCCATCTTGACCACTTAATCACCTTCAAGGACTTCATGTCATATCCAATCTATGACATTTTAGAAGATCCGTGCTAAGGAAGTTATAAGTGATAGTCAAAACACGATCCTCAATCCACAAGATGTATTTGGTGTCTTGATGATTCGTGTTTGTGCAATTATTGAAAACATAAAAATGCATGTCAAAAAAATTACCAAACTCACCAAAGTTAAGTTTTAATAATGAATTATTTAATATAATTATGAATAAAGGTCAAATCTATGAAGAAGAGGGCAATTTTTGAGGTGTTCTTCAACTTTTATGTTTTCGATGAAGAATTGCAGTGAGAAACTTGGGATTTTAGTATATTTTAAAATAAGACTAATAAAAATTCATAAAATCAAACATCACTTGATTTGGATCGATATTCATGGAAAAATCATAGAATGAAATCTAGGTAGAAAAATGGATCACGAAGAGAGAGAAAACTATGAAATTTCATAAATTTTATCTAATTTATTATTTAAAATTGAAATCTAATACTATTGCAAGAAATATTAGAGAGAAAACACATAATTTAACCTAAAATTTCTCTCAAAATGATCCAACTCATCACTGGATCAAGGCTTTTCATTCAAAATTTTGAAAAACAAAAATCTGGTGTTCAAGAGGTTAATTCTCTCAATTCTCTCAACAAAATCTTGCTTTCAAACACTAGTTGAACACGAAAATGAGTTTAAAAGAGGAAGAAAGCAAGAGATTCAAGGATTGATGCGTCTAAATAGTTTGATTACTCAAAACATCTAAGAATGTTCTTTTCATCAAAGAACATGGGTATAAATAGACTAAATTTGGGCGTGACCATTCGATTTGTCTCTTCATCTTCAATCAACGGCTTGGATGAAACACTTAAATGAGAATCGTCACCATTAGAAATGGAGCACAAAAATGAAGCTATGTCACGTTTGAAGAAGAAGTGCCACATAACGTGCGACGTTTGATCTTCATGGGATGCTTGAGATGCAGCCACACGTCTCCTGAACTTGATGAGATGCACTCAATCTCAGCTATTATAACTCCTAAGATGAATGGTTGAGATCGAACGGTTTTAATAAAATGATTCGTCATCAAATGAGCATGCACCACGTACCCCCTCCATATAAGTGAAAATGTAGGGTCACGATTTAAATCGCTTGATAGCTCACTCCAGAACATGCCACGTCACTTGTGTAACAGCATAAAAACATAGTCACTCATAAAAAAGTCAAGGAGAAAATCACATATAAATATGCGGCGGTCATAGTAGGTTAGCTTATATCCTTTAAAGGATGCTTAACCCACTAATGACACGTGCAGACACACACACTCCAAATTAATCTAAATTTGTTTTTTTATCAGAAATTAAATAGTCTATCATCCTAAAAAGTTAAATTTAACAAATAACAAGAGAATAAATTTTTATTTCAAAAATACATTCATTTCTTTTAGAATATAAAACTAGAAAAAATAAATGAGTGTATATAAAAATATTTTCTCTTATTATTTTACTTGAAAACTTAATTATAATCTCACCTATAAAATGAGAATAGCTAATCTCAAATATGTCTATTTAATTATTTATCATTATCCCTAAAAATAGTACATTTTGAGATTATAACTTAAATTTTCATAGAATGATAGATATGCACTCAAAGTATGATAACATGTTTAAGAATAGAATGTTTTGTCTTACTTTATATTGATAATCATGTAGTTACATGTATAAAGTATATGTTATCATGTCTTAGGTCAAAAGACCACATACACAACCATGAGATAAATTAACATGATTGATAGTTACATATAATATCATTCAAAGATTCATATATATCTATTCACTGAACGCTTTCTCCAAAGAGCGCTAATAACATGAAATTTTATGCATGAATATCATCCATTTTATGAACTTTTTATAAAAATATAATCATAAATGTATGTAATTATGAGTTAAAATGATTAAAATAATTACTCTTATATATTTTAGAGGATATTCTTGATTTTTCATAAATTAATAACATTTTATAAGCATTTAATGTCATTGATTTATCAAGAATATAATTTTTTTTGTATATATAATGAATTGACATTTTTTCTAAATTTTCTAGAATTTTTAAGGAATGTCTAGAAATTCATATTATGAAAATGATTTTTTTATATATAAAAAAAATAGATGAGAGAGAGACACTCTCTCTCTCTCTATCATGACAGAAATTTTTTGTCGAGAGGAGAAGCAAGAGGAAAAGAAATCCTCTCCTCTCCTATTCCTTATTTCTCCTCCTTATTTTTCTCTCCTCCCATTCTTCCTTCTTTTCTTCTCCTCCTCGACTTCCTTCTCCTCTCTTTTCTCACGCATGCGTCCATGCGTGAGTAAGGGGGAGAAAATTTTCTCCCCCTCTCTTCATCTCCTCCCATGCACACCCGTACAGGGGAGGAAGAGATCCTCTCTACCTTCTTCAAATTCTTCCATTTCCCTCTCGCTCTCTCTCACGCATGTGCATGCGTGAGCTTGTAAAGGGAAGAGCACTGAAGAACAACTTTCCATGCTCCCCATCTCTCTCTTTCTCGCTTTCTCGTGAGGGAAGAAAGTTTTCAGTCGCG
Organism: Lemna minuta; assembly: GCA_024174645.1. Classification (NCBI taxonomy): domain Eukaryota; kingdom Viridiplantae; phylum Streptophyta; class Magnoliopsida; order Alismatales; family Araceae; genus Lemna; species Lemna minuta. Next base: position 3,853,505 of record CM044108.1, on the reverse strand, counting down.
AAGAGAGGTGCACCATCCTCTCTCCTGAGAGAGAAGCGCTTGTGTGTTCTCTCTCTCTCTCCTGTGTCCTCCTCAAACTCTCTATCTCCAACTTCTCTCGCCAGCCTTCTATTGCATGTGGAGAGGCATGCCTCCAACTTGACTCCCTTCCGTCTCTATCTCTTTCTTATTTTCCTTTCTCTTTCTTCTCCTCCGTAATTTTCTCCATCATCTACACTTCTCACCATCGAAGGAGAGAGTAGAGAAAAGAGAGAAGAGATAAGAGAGAAGCATGACGTTATAGGAGAGAGAATATATTTTTTAGGTGTGCAAGTTGACTAGGCTTGAGTGAGTTGACTGGTGAGATTTGAAGAGAGAGAAGATTAAATCGACGATCTGGATTTCTCTAAATTAAAGCTTGATATTCAATGATCCTGATGGATTTGGGGGCTAAAATTTTAAGGGCATGATTGTCATTTCATGCTCTACATATATGCTAGGGCTGATTATAAATCTGAGAGGAAAAATTTAGGGTTCTTAATGTTTCATTGTGTGTCTCTAGAATTAGATAGCTAGAAGGAAAGAAGGCAACGATTGATCATTTTTCATGTATGGAACATCATTTTTAGTGGGTTTCTTCTCTCCTCTATTCATTCCTCGTGTTGGATGTAAAATACCTAGTCCAGGAAAAAAATGTACAAGGTCTCAAAGGTATATTTTGATTAGACAGCATCACTAGAGCATGTTTTCATCATGGATCCTTAGATTAGAATCACTTTCTATCCATATTTTCTATTTTCTTCACATTTTCATAAATATTTTTATATTTTCAAACCCAAAAATCACTTTTCCACCATTGATAAGGGTTCAATCTTTGAAAAGAGAATGGAAGCATTTTATTAGTTTATTTCATTCCCTTGTACATCTTTATCCTCTCATCGACCATTTTCCCTCTCTTAATCTAAAAAAATACCAAAAATATTTCTTGATTTCAATCTCTTAACCTTCCTCCTTGTAGATTCGACCCCAACTTACCACTATTCTAAATTTTTTTTGATATATGAATTCGTCCATTCAATGACCATATTTTTATGCATATCAAGCACCCATTATCTATCCTTGGTGTCTCTACATTGATGGCCAAAAGATTCAACCATACTAATCATATGAGTAGGCTCAGATAGTGCTTTCCTTTTTAGAAAATTTTAGGTCCTTCTTGAATATCCCACGAATAGGAATATTTAGAACATATGCTAAAAGACTAGTGATTATTATATTATGATCTCCTTGAGTTGAAATGAGTTGCGACACCATTGGGCCTTCCTTAATTCCTACAGTTCAGCCATCCATCTACACAATCATATCATAATCCATCAATTTATGTATTTTTCAACAAAAATGACAAACAACACACAACAAACACGAATTTGAGTAGATTTCAAAACTGTTTGCTCGTATTAATGAACATGTTAGCACATCCCTATATGTTGTTGGTGAGCCAGGCCAAAGCACTAGCAAGTCATAGTTGCACTAGCATGGTAGGGGGTCTAGAGGATGTCAATAGGAATCCTAGAATCAAAGGCCACATTTAGTGACATATCAACTACAAAAAAAGTTCATGAAATGGGGGACAATCATGGTAACCGAAGGGCAAGGCAATGATGCGATGGTGGCAATGGCAAGACACCATAGCGGAGGTGGTCCAATGATCAAGCGACGATCAAGTGGGGACAATGACATAACATAAAAGTGACATTGACTAATTGGTAGTGGCAAAAATACATTTAGTCAAGTAATGAATCCATGGGTATAATACCATGTGGAGAGAGAAAGGAGAAAAATAGATGACTTTAATAAAATAAAAAAATCTCTCAAATGCTTTGCTTATAACAACTATGTTACTGGAGTTGTCATCTATGTTAAAGCAAAAAAGATTTCCCTTTGCAACCCTTGTAGTGTTTTGGCTTCCTTGTTGATCCACACTAAAGTCTCACAAAAAGCATTTTCCATTGTCAACAATTGTCCCCTTTTCTTAGAGGTCATTCATATTAAAATTTGAGGCTGATTTGAGGTCTTCCAAAATTTTGACCAAAACATCGAGTGCAATGGAATATATTGAATAAGATATTCATAATACCAAGGCACCAATAATATATAATCCTATCATCTAGTATGTATGAGAAAACATTACTTACACGATGATAACATGCGTATTTAACTCTTATTTTCATCATAATTAACTATTATAAATGCATAATTTTGGTCTACATGATGCATGTTATCATCTTAACATGAAATTTTCTTCAATTTAAGGCCAAATCACTTTATTTCATTTTTTTATCAATTGAGCATTCTTATATGTTTTAAGTGTGCTTGACCCTTTCAAGGGTCAAAACACTTATGATTGATCTAAAATTGGGGTTTTAAATATTTTACGACTCAAGTGAATACATGAAGGTTTAAGAAGATGAAGAAAAGAAGAGTGAAAAAAATGAATTACCTTAGTTGACTTTAGAAGTCAACTAGGAATTAATTCACTCATAATTCTGTTTTATTTCTAATATTTTACTTCAGGGAATAGGTTTAAAGAGGATCAAATTCTTGATCCAATGAAGAAAATTTCATGCAAAAAGGAGTTCTAGAAATGAAGATATAAATTTTTGAAGATTAACTATTTTTCTAGATTTTTCAGGAATGTTTCAAATTTTTAGAAATAAAAATGGAGGTTTATTTGGAAAAAGGGGTTTATTAAGTGCGGGACCTGTGCGAAGCTGATGTGGTGCAACGCAAACATGTGGCGGTGCCACTTGAGCCAACGCGGATCCATGTGGGCGCCTACGTGGCGCGAAGGAGGCGTACAAAGGTTATTGGGCCCACGGGTATAGTGGGCCCAGGAGAGTGTATGGGGGGGGGCGTATTAGGCCCAGTGGGCAACACAAACTCACAATGCAGTCTCCCCTTTTATAGGCAACAAATCCAGATATTTTTGTCATGTGGGACTAATTTGTTCCACCCTTTTTTCACACAATGTTGCGGATCGTGGAGCATCCGATCAAATGCGCGAAAAGACACACGTTTTTGGTCCACCAGATCAAATGCGCGATTTTGGTCCACCAGATCCCAGTCATACGCACGTGACAAATGCGCGACCGTCGATCTCATTACTGAAATCCAACAGTTGTGACTTAATTTCGTGATCAGCGAATCATGGAGTGACACTCAGATGCATGCGGACGCTCCGATGAAGATCAAACGGCAGAAATGAAAGAGAAGTGGAGCCCATGTCATGGGATCGTGGCCCACTTATCGCGCGCAACGTGACATCATTGTGGCCGTTCAAGCCTCCTTAAGTAAAACATATGGCCCAGATTTCTCGCGATTAATTCTTCTATAAATAGACGTTCTCTCTTACAGAAATGTAACTCTTGATTAAATGTGAAATTAAGCACTTTTTGAGGAAGATCTTGAGTTCTTCATAATTCTCTTGCATTCTAGACTCAATCGCGTATGGATTGAGGCAAGTTAATCACGAACTTTGTGAGAAAACGTTTGGCAATCTCCCCTTCAATGCCGAAAGCACGACAAAGAAGGAATCGGAGCAATTCTCAGCAATCAAAGCAATTTGAGGCTCAATCTTCGTGTCAATTGGGTTAACAGTGTGATTCCTTCGTGATCCTTGCATTTTAGATAGTTTACATTAGATTTTGATAAGTAATTAGAGTTTAGGAATAAAAAATTTCATCATTTCGCTTAAATTTGGTCGTGTAATTTTGCTAATTTCCAAACTAGGATTTCTCCCTGATCTTAATTTTAATTCAAATGACTTTAGTTTCATTGAATTCCTTGTTCAATTAGCTTTTTTGTGGATACCTGAATTTGGATTTATAAAATTTCATCAAGGTTTGATCCTTCGATTTGTCTTTTTACCAATTGATGTTCAAAATCAATCTGAATTTGGGGGTTGACTTTTGAGAGCAATTATTACAAATATATAAGCTTAAATTTTTCAATTTTGGTTTCTTTGGAATCCTATGATCGTTAGCTTTCTATTCATAGGTGATTTTCTACATTTAGATGTCATTTGGTAAGTCAATTTAAGGATCTTGACCAAAACCTTCATTTCGGTGATTTTTTGTATATTGATTTTCAATAAATCACAGTAAATCCAATTCTTCTCAAAAAATCATAATTTTGTAATATTTTCTCACCTTTTTCGTCTCTGATTTTACATAAAGTCAAAGTATGGTCAAAGTTAATGCTTTGACCTTGACTTTTGACTTTTCTCCTCTAAGTATTTTTCAAAATTCTTAACATATCTTCTCTCATATATTAGTTCTATTACCATTGATAATATATTATTTTCATTTCTTAAAAACCCTAATTAGACTTAAGTTTGGCCAAGTCAACTCTTTTGGTAAAAGTGAACCGTGATCTCTTTGGTTTGACCCGATCTCATTGCTATACTTGATTTTTTATTTTTCAATCATCGTGAGTTCAGAATTATAAATTTTTTTTACCAATGTTTGTATGTTTCAACGACTGCACTATCGTTTGGTCAAGGGTTCACTTAAAGGAGTTCCTGAAATTATTTATGGGTCTAGCCTCTAGCGGTATTGATAACATGTCATAGATGCATTCATTTTCATCATTATAAATGGGTTTTAACACATAATTCTTGGATTTTTGAAATAGAAATTTATGAAAATGCCACTGTAATTTTTTTAATGAAAATTTACAAAAATGCTCCTCTGATTTTTCAAGTAAAAAATTACTAAAATACCCCTTTAATTTACAAAATTTTTTTAATATAAATGACGATAAGTCAGAAAATATGAATGCCCCTCTGCAAGTCGGAAAAAATTAATATGAATGACGATAAGAGGAAAGAGGAACAACTATCCGCTAAATTTGAACATCAAGCCAACTATATTTGTATGAAATATGATAAATGAGGTTTGAATTTTGTAGAGGATCATCATAAGGTTTTTTGGATGATCCAAAATTGATTTAGAGTGAATATTGGGTCAACCTCCTTATTTTTAAGGAGGTTGGACCAAACTTAATTTTTATTAAATAAGACCTTAAATTTTTATCATGATTTTAGATATTTTTGGATGAAAATATAGAGGATTAAATTCTTGATCCAATGGAGAAAATTTTGAGAAAAAAGGAGTTGTATTTTGTGAGATATTCAATTTTTAAGTTTAAGGATTTTTCTGAAATTTTTTCTAAATATTTAGGGAATTTTCTGATTTTGAGCATATTTATGAAAATGCCACTCTGATTTTTGAAATAGAAATTTATGAAAATGCCACTATAATTTTTTAAATGAAAATTTACAGAAATGCCACTCTGATTTTTTAAGTAAAAATTCACTAAAATGCCCCTCTGATTTATAAAAAATTTTGAAGTCAGAATTTTACATAAATGCCACTCTGTACTATCTCAATCAAAGACTAGGATTTCTCTCAATTGTAATCATGATATCTCATGATCTAGATGAATTTTTGAGCTGAAATTTTATTTATAGATTCATCTTTTAATCATCTATCCATCCATACCCTTGGATCAAACAATCAAACTTGAATTTTTTAAAAATAATTGGACTCTTTTGCCCCTCTTTATACTCAGACCCTAGGAACCCATTATAAAAGCCTTCATTTTCTCTCTCCTTGTATTTTTTGCTCTCTCTTAGCATCAAGCTACCAAAAGGAAAGGGAGAGGAGTTCAAGGCCCAAGGAGGAGCACTATTTGATGCTCAACCTTGTAGTGGAGAAGGGAGCAAGCAAAGATTGTGATCAGAGCGGATCGAGCATCACCCATTCTAAGACGGGCACACCGACGCGGTTTGTGCGATGATCCGGATTGAGTTCTTGCTTTAATTCATCATCTCCATAAACAGTAAAGTTATATTTTCCTTTTATTTTTCTTTCTTATTTTCTTTTAATGTAGTGGCTTTGACATCATTGAGACTTGCAACTCTCTCTCCCTATCGCTGCACATTGATTCGTCTATCCATCGCTACTGCCGACCACTCTTCTCATCTTGTCATCATCTCATCCCCATTACATTTCTTTCTACATTGTTTTTCCATTAGAATTCATATTTCTCTCCTAATTTAAAAAGAAACCTAAAAACTCACTCATATTCATCTCTACATGTCGCATTTACGTTTGCACTTCTTTCCAAGCTTTGACTTCTTCCACGCTCTCTCACCTTTCATTTGAATATCTAATCTCATTACCTCAGCTCCATGTGGATTCAACACTTGCTTACACTATACTAAGTAAGGAAATATAAATTTTATTGCATGAAATCGATGCACAACAACGACAGAAAACACACGTAATTGAGATCATCAGGTATCCACACGATCTCCTGATGGTCGGATCTCCTCTTCAAAGCTCTTCACCAAGAGATAAAGAGAAGAAAGGAGAGAATTCTCACAACTCTTGCATGGGAAACTTGAGTTGTGGTCATTTTCCCCCTATTTATAGATAGTGGGTATGTGGATTTTTCATAAAAACCCTCATCATTATGGTCTAGATCCACCAATATCCTTAGACCTAATATGGGAAAAAATGATCGTCTATGTTCATATGTCTCAATAGTAAATAAATCTAAAAACCCAATAACACCTTATTGGTTAAATTTATTAATTATCTCCATCAACATATAAATTAATTAATTACGGTTCGATTTTACTCAATCAATATATTACGTTGCTAGCCGTCGGGTGCAAAGCTACACTATGTAATCTTGGAGATATGTAGTATATAACAACACCCATATGGAACCTTACTGCCATTGGTTACAATGTAGGTATAATCCTTTATCAGATGAGACTTATGAATGACTTAGGGTATGATCAACTGTTAAACCCTAATCGGTCACTCAAGTTAGTACTAATGCGTGGAGGACATCATCGAGAACTCTTATAACATGCGATTTCATGCATTAATATGATACATTTTGTGAACTTATATTAAAAATCTAATCATAAATGCATGTTATCATGATTTAAAATCAATAAAATGATAATTCTTATATTTTAGAGGATATTCTTGATTTTTCATAAATTATAGTATTTTATAAGCATTTAATGATATTGATTTATCAAGAATATTTATTTAATGAGAATTTTATTTTCTAGATTTTCTAGAACTTTTAAGGAATTTTTAGAAATTAAAATTATTAGAATCTCTCTATCTTTCTCTTTCTCCTTCTTCTCTCCTCTTCTCCTCACTCTCTCGTCCATCGGCTCTCTCTTACTCTCTCTCTCGCAATCGCTCTCACTCACACACTCTCTCTCTCTTGCAACACTAATTTTGTCACAAGGAGAAGTGAGAGGAGAGGCGCACCTGTGCAACCTCTCCTCTCACCCTTTATATTCCCCTCACTATGTCATCTCCTTCTTCATTCTTCTCCATCTTCTCCTCCTCCACTTCCCTCTCCTCTTTCTTCTTGAGTGTGCGAGAGCTTCTAAGGGGAAGAGGACGGAAGAAAAACCTTCCGTCCTCCCCCTATCTCTCTTTCTCGCTCTCTTGCGACGGAAGAGAATTTTTTGTCATGAAGAGACGCACGTCACCCTCTCTCATGAGAGAGAGGCTTGTGCGTGTTCTCTCTCTTCCCGCGTCCTCCTCGAACTCTCTCTCCAGCCTTTTGTGGCACGAGGAGAGGCGCACCTCATTCTTCTCCTTTCCATCTCTACCTCTTTATTCTTTTTCTTTTCTCTTCCTTCTTTTTCTTCTTTCTCCCCCTCGCCGCGTCTCCTCCTCTCCCTCTTTCAAATTTTTTGTGTGCACCCAAAAGATAGAGAGAGGACAAGGACCTCCGCCTGTGCTTCTCGGCCATCACTAGAGAGTAGAAAAAGAGGAGAGAAAGGAGAGAGGAGAGAGAAGAGAGAGTGTAAATGAAAATTATTTTTCTCTTTTTCAGGTTGACCCATGGTTTGACTGGAGCAGTTTTGACCAGAGTGCTTTGAGCAAAGTAAGTAGAAGAGAGAGAAGGCCAAATCAACAGCTAGAAATGCTCCAAATCAAAATCGTGATATCACATGATCCTGATCGAGTTAGGGGCTGAAATTTCGCAAGAATGATCATCATTTCAAGATCTACAAATCCTCTAGGGTTGATTTAAGTTAAGAGACAAAAAAATTAGGACTATGAATATTTTCATTGTATGCTTCTAGTATTGGCTATCCAGAAGGAACGAAACCAACGATTCATCATTCTTTGTGTGTGGAATACGATTCTCTATGAGTTTCTTCCCTTTTCTGTTCATTCCTCATGTTGTATGCAAGACACTAAGTCTGAGCAAAATATAAGGGCTCTTGAAGGTATGTTTTGATTAGGGAGCATTACTAGATTGTGTCTTTATCATGAATCTTTATATCAGAGAAATTTTCTATCATCTTTTCTACTTTCCCCATCATTTTATCAACATTTTCACATTTTCAAACCCTAAAATTACTGTTCCACCATCGATCAAGGGTTTTCAATCCTCGCAAGGAGTTTGGAAGCACTTGCTTAGTTCATCTCATTTCCATACACATTTTCTTCCTTTCATCATTCATCTTCGCTTTCTAAATCTAAAACAATATCAAAAAGATCTCTTGATTTCAATCTTATAACCTTCCTCCTTGTGGATTCGACCTCGACTCGCCACTATTCTAATTTAAAAATCAGATTTGAAGAGTTGAGTATATTTTCTTTGATACTTAAAGGTGCGCATTCAAGGACCTTATTTTTATGGATATCAAACTCCTTAAATGATATTTCCACTACCTTGGCCAAGGATTTCATCGTATCTCATTTTTTGAGTCAATCTCCTCAAATACCAAGGACGAGCTATCCCATCTTGATCACACAATCATCTTTAAGGACTTCATGCCGTATCCAATATATGACATGTTAGAGATCCCGTGGTTAGGGATTTGCAAGTCATAATCAAAACACAATCATCCATCCACAAGATGTCTTTCGTGTCTCAAGTCAAACACAACGACAATATAAATCAATCTGATTGATAGTTAAGTCTAATACCATTCAGGGATTCATACAGATCCATTCGTTGAACTCCTTCTCGAAAGAGCAAAAACTATCTATCGTTAGTATCTCCACATCAATGGTTATAAGATTAACCATACCCCCATCATATGATCTGATCATATAGTGTTATTCTTTCCAGATAGTTTGATGTCTTTCTTGAATATTTCATGAATAGGAATGTTAAGAACATATATTTAAAGACTAGTGATCAATGTATCATAATACACTATATTATTGCATGTATTCATGGACTTCATTGCAAACATCACCCAAGAATGACAATCAATCAATTTCATTTCAATGAACATAAACGAGATACATGGAAGTGTGATTGGCTTATAGGTCACGTAATATCCATCAATTCAAAGGTCACTTTTTCATGTTCAATCATTATATATTTTCTATTATCCTCTCTTACTATATGTGTTTTACCTTGGGCACGTGTAGGGTAGTAGCAATAGCGGCAACTTGGTCTTGTAAACAATGTCACTTAACAATTTGTGGCTCACAAGAAGCCAACTAATAACATGTAGTTTGTAATAACAAATATATTATTCTTAACTAATTCTAAACTATTTCATGTCATTCCATTGCATGCTATCATGTTTGTATGATATTTTCATGGTTTCAACATCATTTTGCCTAAGTTCTCAAATTATATAATTGAAAGCTAATTCGATGTAACTAAGGGGTTTGATCTATTTCATGATCAAACATGTTTAACAATGTCACTAATTTATTGAGTTTGACTTTCAAGGCTTAGGAAAATATAATTTGTGAATTAATAAGAAACCATTAGGGTAAAACACACTTCTCTATCTATCTTCTCTCCCATTAGTGTATCAAGACATGAAGGCCTACTCATGTGTATGTCATTAGATTATATTCACTACTCTCATTCTCTCCTCTATTCCTTCCACGTAACTAACAAATCGAGACTGCGAGGTCATTGAAAACACGTGGTCAAGAGTCAAAATTAATACCAAACTTGTCAATTTAAATAAATTAACACAAATTGAGGGGTATAGTGGTGAACAAGGGTCGAATCCATGGAGAATTAAGATAATTTCAAATGATCTTTTAAAATTTGGTCAAATCGGACAATGAAATATGGATAGAAATTAGGGATTTTGATATTTTTGGAAAGAAGACTCGAAGACGAGTCCATGGAATAAAAAATCATTGAATTTAGATCAAGATTCGCGGAGAAATCATCAAATGAACAAGAGAGATATTTCCAAAAAATAAAATCACGAAAAACAGAAATTGAAATTGACTCAAATTACAATTCAAAATTTAAATCTAAAGCTATGCGATGGAAGATTAGGATAAACATGATCCTTGACCCAATATTGCGCTCGAATTGATCCAATTAGTCGCCGAATCAAAGGCTTTCCATATTGAATTCGAGAACACAATCGTTGATGTTCAAGAGTCGATTTCTTCCTATTCTCTCAACAAAATCTCACTCTCAACCGTATCGCATGCGTTATAAGTAACGCATCAAATCGCCGATGTTTCATCTCGATTGAACGCTCTAGATGTGTTTCGTCAATTTTAATCTCAACCATTATAACTCCTCAAATCAACGGCTGAGATTAAATCATTTTAAGTGATTCGCCGACGAATGAGATTGTGCCACGTACCCCTGCCTTTAAGTGACAATCAACGGTCACGATTAAACACTCGATTGGACGCTCTAGATTGCGCCATGTCACCTGCGCACTTATAAAATTAATTTTTTAATTAAATAAATCGATCTTAAATTCAGAAAAATTCAAAAAAAATCCAGAAAAATTTATCAAAATTTTTGAAAAATTCTTAAAAAATCCCTAAAATTTATAAAATTCATAAATTTCAAAATATAACTCCAAATTAATCTAAATTTGTTTCATTAGATCAGATATTGAATTATCTATCATTCTAAAAAGTCAAATTTAATGAATAACTAGAGATTAAATTTTTATTTCAAAAATGCACTCATTTCTTTTAGGTTTTAAATCATAGAAAAATATATGAGTGTATATAAAATGATTTCTCTCATTATTTAACCTTGAAAACTAATTATAATCTCAATTAAGATGGGTTTTGAAAATATTATCCTTAATTCATCATAATTAACCCTAAATTAATGCATTTTGATATTATAATGACTTTTCATAGAATGATAGATAAATATTGAAAAATATGCTAACATGCATTAGAATGGAATGATTTATGCCTTAATTTTTATTAATAATAATGTATTTTCATTTTTAATTAGCATGTTATTAGTAACTCAAGGTAAATATGATCGTGAATGAAAATTTAGACATTTCATGATCAAAGAATTTGATGACTCATGTGTTGACCTATTGACAACTCATCAATGCTCAGCCCAACTTGAACATGCTAGTTGATGGTATTTTTTAGAGGAAGAATGATATCTCGATTAAATATTTCATGGTGAATATTGAATAAAAATATCCTAAAAGATTATATATGGCAAGAGGTTATAAGTACAAGCTATATGCATTACAAGATCTAGTTTGACCCATATTTATGAAAACTCCAATTAAGATTATTCAAAGTAAGAAAATAATCAAAATTTTAATTATATCCTAGAATTTAGTTCCTAATTTAGATATTGATGAGCTGATTTCGTGCAATCATTGAAAACACATGATCACAAGTCAAAAGAAAAAACTCTAGAATCACTTAATTGATGACAAATGGAAGTATATTGGGTGAATAAGGGTCAAAATCAATGGAGAGTAAGGGTTGATTTTTAGAGCTATTATTATTTGGTAAAATTAGAAAATGAAATGGGATGAAAGTTCTATATCTAGATATTATAGAGATAGATATTTCTAAGAAATAAAAAATTCATTTTTGAGTTGAATCAAATAAGAAAGTAGTGAGCATAGTGAGAGAGAGAAATTCGTGCAAATAGAGAGAATCTCATAAAAATCTATGAAATTCTTTTAATCTAATGTTATGAAATTAAATATAAAAATAAAGGATGAAAGATTAATGAAAATAATCTTAGACTCTCCCGAAATCCCAAAGAAAATGACCCAATTAATTTCGAGATCAAGTGTTTTCACCTCTCAAATAAACATTCATGTTCTTGTTGAAAAGTAAAAGTGCAACAAATTTCACATTCTCAAAAAGAGGAGGAAATGGGCAAGGAGTGTCTTTTCTGGCAAGGAGGGGGAGTGTTTGAATAAAAAAATGTTGGGCCTAGTTGTCTAGTTGTTTACTTGAATGTGATGAAGGGCCAAGATTACACCACTTCACTTCATACTTTTTTGAATTTTTACAGTCGATTCATGACCATTGGATCTTAGATGAAGTGCTTAAATTGTGTCATGTTGCCTTGCCTCTTTAGTCATTACATCACCACTGTCACTGAATGAGGATTTGAAAATCTAGAGCTTTCCATGTGTTGCCTTGGAGTCAAAATGACACAACTTTGTTATCTGTTATAATTTCCAAGATGGATGAGTAACAATGCATCTAAGGTTAAAATATCAAATGACGCCTTATCAAATGTTACTATGTAACCCCTACACTTGAGTGGCAATGGAATGTCCTAATTAGCACACGTTTGTTTCACTTGATTTGTATCCAAGATTTGCATCCAAGTGTTACGATGCCACATAAAATAAGCATTCAAATAAAAGATAATTTTAAACAATAAAACTTAGGCTTAATACATGCCATGCAGGGTTACATGTAGTAATGCACACTTGTATACTCTTATAAACCAATTTTAAGTCTTTAAAACATGAAAAAATGAGACAAAATCCTTCAAACTTAGAAATTTCATTTATTTAAATGTAACTCCTTTTCATCAAAATTTTCTTCATTATATCAAAAATTCAATTATCGATTATTATATTTCATTTAAAATAATAATGAAAAGAAGAATGTTAACAATAAAATACTCTAGGTATACAAATTAATAAAAAATATTGATATAAAAATTAATTAAAAATTAATTGAAAAATATTGAAATAAAATTTATAACTCAAAATAATAAAGTGAGGTTAAAAGATAACCATTGAAAATTCAAAACTTGCGAATAAAATCAAATAAAATTAGGCTTGACAATGTTTGCTGTGATTTTAAGATAAATGGAATAAGGTTCATATAAGAACAGTAAAACATGATATTTTGCATTAAATATGCATGAAATATGCAATAAAATCCACTAATAAACACGTAAATGGAAATTATACATTGTGTGATTTAAGAAATCTTAATTTAATCGTGAGTTTAAAAAATGAGGGTATTTCTATCTATTAGATAGTGAGAGGCCATGCACAATAGAGACATGGGAGAGTTACAAGTATGCCATTGGGCTAAAATTTGCCTCACTAAGTCTAACAAGTTGGAGTGAGGACGTTGACGAAGTGTTTTGTGCAGTTGTTAAAACACACAAACGTCAATCAAAAAAATTTATAAATCCGAACTCACAGAGATAAAGATATAAAATCAAGTAAAGTGTAAGTATTGGGCCGATCCACAGAGAACAAGGTTGACTTTAATTGTAGAGTTGACTTGGTCAAACTTAGGTTTAAAAGAGGTTTTATAGAAGTAGAAATAAGATGTTATTAATATAAATGGTATAAATAGAATAAATAAGAAATTTTAAGATTTGCAATCTCGGATTTGACAAACAAAAGTCAAAAGTCAAAGTCAAAGCATGGACTTTGACTAACAGTCGAAGTTCTGTAAAATCAGACAACCAAAAGATGTCAGATGATTACGAAAATTATATATTTGGAAACTATAGAGAAAATGTAATTTATTGATATAGAATTCATGATTTTTCGATAAGGAATGTATTTACTATGAATTATTGAAAATCAAAGATTAAATATTCCAAAAATAAACACTTTACATAAAATCTTCATATTGACTGGTCAAATGATATCCAAATCTTGCAATTTATATATCAATAGAAAGCTAAGAACCAAAGGATTCTAAAAAGACCAAATGATCAAATTCTGATTTGTATTTTGAAAGTAATTGACCCCGAAAGTCAACGTTCAAATTCAGATTGAAAATGAATAGTGCTCGGTCAAACATTAAATTGAGGGGTCAAATGAACTCAGCATTTGACGAATTTCCTATCCACAGAAAGTTGATCAAATAAGGAATCCAATGAAACAAAAATTAAGTGATTTGGAATTATAATCACAGAGATATCCTATTTTCAAAATTAGCAAAATTTTGAACTAAAATTTGGCAAAATTGAAGAACACTAAGAACTACAATACAAAATTAAAGATCTAAACCTAATTAAAACTCAAATTACTATTACATAATCGATTGAATCTCACTACTAACCCAATTTATATGAAGATGGGACTTCAATTCACACGGATTGAAGTGGATTTTGCTTGATTTCTTCCTCACGGACGTTCAGCGTTCAAGAGGAAAATTCGATGAAATCAAACAATTAATCACGACGAATCCTGCTACAATCAGATCGCGATTGAGTCTAAATACAGGGGAATCATGATGAACTTAAGATTTTGCTCCAAATTCACTTAATTGCTTCACGAATCAATCAAGAGTTAAGAAAAACAAGAGGGAATACATCATTTTTAAAGGAGATTTTCGCCCAAAAAATTCGGGTCGTTTGATGCAGTGGGGAGGTGGAATTGATGGCCATGATCACACGATGATCGTGAGCCATTAAATTGAGGCGATCGTGGCCATGATCGCATGGCGATCGGGCTACAATCGCGTGGCAATCAGACCACGATCACACGTTGATTGTGGGCCACGATTGCCACGATCATCAGATCTCAGCCGTCCAATCTTGTTGTGATCTCGCAATCGCAAAGTTTCCGCCGTTCGATCTCCATCGCTGCGTTGAGATGAGTCCACGTTGCCGCTCCTCAATGCATCAACTTCTCGATGCATCATATCCGTCCGATGAAGATCGAAGTGTCGAGGTGAGTCGCGATGCCGCCCCTAAATGCATCAACTTCGCGATGGATCACAACCGTCCGATAAAAATTGAAGTCTCCTCGCGAAGCCACGTGTCGCCCCGATAAGCCCTCGATCGCAGTAACTTAAAATAGATTTGCGCACGTGCTTTGATTGACGATCGCATGGACTCAAGTCCACGCGATCGACGTCTTGCGATCAGATCCAACGCTTGCGGTGCCGCCACATCGCCTGCAAAAGAAAATCCGCGGGAACATAGTCCCACATGGAAGAAAAAGGCGAAACTTACGTGTTTAAAAGGCAGAGGGGCGGTAAGCATTTACGTTACCGCCCCAATAATCTCACAGATAACATGCATTTATAACTTAAATTCTTATCCTAATTAACTCATATTCATGCTTATTTTATGAGAATAGGATGCATGTTATCATACTTTTTAGGAATTTTCTCCATTGGTATGTCATTTCACTAAAGTCGATATTTATGCATAAATTAGGGATAATTTCATGATGAATAGATGATTAATCTTCTGTTAAGTTTAAATTAATAGAAGTTAATCTCTTTTATTGAATGATTTTGACTTTAGTGCATGTTTTGAAGGATAATTTCAAGATGAATTTATGATTTAGAATATTTATTGACAAATGAATTAAGTAAATTCTAATTCATCTTGATTTCTTCTTTGAAAATATATTTTTAATGGCATGATGTTAAAAAGGAAGAAATTTGTGATCCAATGGAGAAAATTTGGATTAAAAAGGAGTTATATATTTTAAGTTATGAATTTTTGAAGTTTATGTCTTTTTTCTGATTTTTATTTGATTTTTATTTGATTTTTATTAAGTATTTTCTTTATTAAAATCGCGAAAAAGGGAATATCTTACCTACAGGTGATGACGTGGCGAGCGGGCCCAACGGACGAGCTGACGCGGCACGCGGGACCACCGCGTGGATGCGACGTGGCACTGAGGCCATGTGGCAGAGCCACGGGTGGCCTACGCGAGGCGCAGGTGGCGCACAGGGCGCGGACACATGGTAGGAGGCCACGCGTGTCCACACGGGTCCACGCAGATGCTCGTGAGGGCGCCACGTGGTGAGATAGGCTGGTGAGTGAAGGGCCCACGGGTTAGTGGGCCCTGGTGAGAGTATTGGGGTGGTAACGCAAATGCGTTACCGCAGCGCCCTATTTAACCACATAGTCCCTTTTATTTTATTCCGTGTGGGACTATGTTCCCACACGGTTCTTCTCTTTTGCACGCTACGTGGCGGCAGCGCAAGCGTCGGATTCGGTCAGGACAGCGGAGATCGCGTGGACCTGAGTCCACGCGATCATCAAATAACCACGTGCGAAAAAAAACGCATAAGTGAACGCGATCAACGAACTTACCTGATGACACGTGGAAGCGTCGGAGGCGTCTGATTTTCATCACAGGGTGATCATCGTGGATCATCCGGACGCAATGAAATCTGATCAATCCTGACGGTCCGATCTTCTTCTCACCGTGGACAGCTTAGGATTGCGCGATCTCCATCAAATGGACACGATGATCCGGGATCTTCTTCTCACCTTGGTGATACGAGGAACCCGCTAGAGCGTCCGATCTTCAGCGGACGGGCGACGCCAGCAGATGACGTGGAGTTATCTTAAGCAAATGGTGAAGATCGGACGGCTGCGATTAAAAGGGAACCATGATCGTGGCTCATGATCGTGGTTCGATCGTGGCCCGATCGCTATGCAATCGTGGCCCGATCGCCCCACGATCGGGGCTAATTCACCGCTAAATCAGGACCGATTCATCGCGGGATTGAAGTCACGATGCCGCCCAAGAAAATTGCTCGCACGACCCCATCAAATCGCTCCCACGACCGCATAAATCGGCCACGATTTTTGGGCCAAAATTCCCTTTAAAAGCATGTGTTAAAGCCTATTGGGCCTGAAGGCCCTCTCTCCTCTCTCCTCTCTCCTCTCTCTACTTCTTCTCTATATAACCTGCATGTATGCGTCTAATCAAGTATTCCCTCTATTTTCGTTATTTCTTCTCTCTCTCCCGTGCGTTTCTCGCATGGTATCAGAGCGATAGAAGAAATATTCTAGGGTTTGCCCTGCGACGCCGCCGCCGTCAAGCGCCGCCGCCTCCTTTTTTGCGACGCCGCCGCCATCCTGCCGTCGCCCTGCCTGGCCGTCACCTTGCCTGGCCACCGCGCACATCCTGCCTGCCTGCCTGGCCATCGCGACGGCTGTTGCGTCTCGCTTTGCCGTCGCGCCTGACGTCGCACCCGTTCCAGCGGCCGCGTCCTATCGGCGCGCCTGTTGTTGCGCCGTCGCCGCCCGGCCGTCGCCACGCTCGCGGTCGCCCTGCCTGGCCACGCGCGAGTCCTATCGCGCTCTGCTGTAGCGCCGTGCCTAGCGCCTGACGTCGCGCTGCATCGCCTTGCCGCCGCCACTGCCCTGCCCGGCCGCTGCCGCTGCTGCCGCTGCCATGCCAACTGCCATCGCCCTGCCCAGCGGTCGCCCTGCTGTTGCCTTGCCCATCCGGCGCCCTCCTGCCATCGCCTGGCTGCTATCACCCTGCTGCCATTGCTCGGCAGTCGTCGTCTTGCCCAGCGGTTGCCCTGCTGTTGCCTTGCCCAGCCGCCGCCCTGCTGCCATCGCCCGACTGTCCTGCTGTCGTCGCACCCCGCTGCCTTGCCGCGTCGACTCATATTCCATGGTCGCCGGTTCATCTTCACAGCATCTGATCTCTATATGGCCGAGCCTACCCCCATGTCGTCATCTTCTGAGGTCACTCAGCCCCCTCAGCCGATGGGGTTGTCCCGGCAATCAGGGAAGCACTCTATTGTGAGTGCCCTGGCTAAGCCGGCATACGTGTTTGACGGGTCCAATTATGGGCCCTGGAGGGGCGCTTTCGTGGAGTTTCTCAACGCCCATGGCCTTCGACATCATCTAACTGATCCCTCGCCGAAGGAATCAGACCCGGAGTACTTGGAGTGGAGCCGACTCGAGTCCGCGGTATGTTCCTGGCTTATCTCCAGTGTAGCGACACAGATCATGGAGCCGCTTAGCATGACTCGTCCTGCCCGTGCCCTGTGGCTCAAGTTGGAGACGATGTACGCCAACAAGAGCAACGTAAGTCGGACAGTTTGCCTATATGAGGAGCTATTTGCATGTCGCCGTGGGCACCGGGACTCTCCGGAGCTACTATGGATCGGTCGATGCCATTTTTCACTAACCTCGAGCTCTATCGCCCACTGGTCTTGGATCTTGATATACTCGGACTGGTACGTGATGAGCTCCGAGCAGGAGCGTTTCTTAGTGGATTACGTCCCGAGTTGGCCGACATGATCCGAGGACAGTGCTTGGGGGCTCCGTGGTATTACCCACCGAGGAGATCTTTGCAGCCGCACTTCGGTGCGGGACAGCCCTGCCCACCTCCTGCACCTCGCAGCCCGTCGAGACTTCGCACCGATCGCATCAGCGGGGCTTCCCGGGTGTCTGTGAAGAGCACATCATCCGGGAAGACCCGGACCTCCTATCCACCCCTGCAAGTACCGCGGAAGTCGACTCACCCGTCGAGAAGTGCTCGGAAGGAGTTCGGAAGCCTCGCTTGGGCCCCCGGCTGCCTCGGGAGGCATGGGCATCCTCGACTACGTCCCCCGACGGAGGGATCATCCTCGACCATCTGCTTCCTCGGCTGCGGGAATGGCGGCACCTTGCACTATCTCCCTCGAGCTGGCCTATATTCAGCATCACGTGCCTCCTCACTTTGTCCCACTGCGGCACCATCAGCCCGGCCTTGCGGCACCGACGAGCAGCTTGGTATCATATGCTCGGAGGACGGGGATCTTCTCCAGTACGCCATCTATCTCAACCCCTCATATGACTTCTTGGGTTATTGACTCGGGGGCATCATCCCATATGACTGGTTTTTCCCTCTCGTCCTCACTTCTTATCGGCCCGAAACCTCCATTCCCTGATGTCCGCATTGCGACGCCGTTCATGTCCCGTTTCTTGGCTCGCGCCGTCTCGTGCCACCTCTTCCCTTCCTCTCCAGCATGTCCTGTATATTCCTCGATTCCCTGCCAATCTGCTGTCCATCAGTGCGATCACCAAAGCCTTCACTGTGGTGTGTTTTTCTTTCCTCATCACTGCATCTTCCAGGATCTCGACACGGGCCGGAGGATTGGACTGGGCCGTGAGAACGGACGAGGCATCTACGAGCTAGTGGCTGACTCTCCATCTACGGGCCTTCAAGCCCTTTTTGCACTCTCTGCTTCTTCTAGTTCCCTTCATGACTCTCTTTTGTGGCACTGTCGCTTGGGACACCCTAGTTTTTTCAAGCTTAAAGAAACTATTCCTTGGTTACACTTATCTGAGTTTCATTGTGAGTCTTGTGAACTAGGGAAACACCATAGATCGTCGTACCCATCACGCAGTGGTCCACCTACCCATCGCCCGTTTGACTTGGTTCACTGTGATGTATGGGGTCCAGCCCCTCATACTTCTCCTACAGGAGGCAAGTACTACATGGTGTTTGTCGATGATTACACCCGGGCGAGTTGGACATATATCCTGAAGAGTCGAAAGGAGGTACTTTCTCGCGTTCAGCACTTCCTCCTTGAGATTATTACCCAGTACGGGACGATGGTCAAAATCCTCCGCACAGACAATGCACTTGAATTCACTCAGAAGGCGATTGAGGAACTCTGTCTGGCTCATGGCATAGTTCATCAGACTACCTGTCCATATACCTCGCAGCAGAGTGGGGTGGCCGAGCGGAAGCATCGACACCTCCTGGATATGGTACGCACACTGCTAGTGGCTATGAGGGTACCTCAGTATCTCTAGTGTGAGGCTGTCCTGACTGCAACATACTTGGTGAACCGCCTTCCATCTGCCGCACTTGGAGGAGCTATTCCCCTTCAGCGATTGACTCCTGCTGCTGACCTTTTCTCTCTACCACCTCGTGTGTTCGGGCCGCACCGCCTTTTGTCCAGATCACACCCCGGCCTCTCCAAGCTGGCTCCTCGTGCACAAAAGGGTGTGTTTGTCTGGCTACTCCTGACTCAAAAGGGCTACCGTGTGTACTTTCCAGATCGGCGACAGTACGTTACTTCGGTAGATGTGACCTTCCATGAGGATGTTCCCTACTTTACCTCCACTCCGTCTGGCGACGATCTCTCCTCCCCATCCCTCCTTTCTTCGGTATCTGCTACCACTGTCATTGACCTTCCTATGACTGTCTCGCTTCCCTTGCCTGAGGTTTCACCACCCTCGGCACCTCTCCCGTCTGACCCATCTTCTGTGCCGGAATCTCCCTCATCGCCGATATCTACTGTTCCGGCTCCGTTGTCACCCCCACCTTCCCCACCGCCTCCCGTATCTGATCTTGACCTTCCAATTGCTCTTCGCAAGGGCACTCGACAGTGCATGCAATACCCTATCACTCATCATGTCTCTCCTGCCCGCCTTTCTCCTTCCTATCAGTCCCTTGCTCTTGCCATTCTAACCGAGTCAATTCCCAAGTCGTATATTGAGGCGTTGCAGGTCCCGGCGTGGAAAGCGGCGATGGATGTGGAGTATGCGGCCTTCATCCAGCGGGAGACCTGGACGCTGGTTCCTCGGCCCCTCGATGCCAATGTTGTCTCCTGCAAGTGGGTGTACTCCCTCAAGTATAATCCTGATGGCTCCATCGCTCGCTACAAGGCGCGTCTCGTGGCTCGTGGCTTTTCTCAAGCCTATGGTCTTGACTATCATGAGACATTCTTGCCTGTGGCGCGCCTCAGCTCCATTCGAGTTCTCTTCTCCATTGCCCTGGATCAGTCCTGGCCGCTTCATCAGCTGGACGTGTCCAATGCCTTCCTTTACGGCGACCTCAATGAGCAGGTATTCATGGAGCAACCGCTTGGGTACGTTGCTCAGGGGGAGTCGTCTGAGGTGTGTCTCCTCAAGAAGGCTATCTATGGGCTGAAGCAAAGCCCGCGTGCGTGGTTCCACAAGTTCTCACAGCTGCTTTTTGCGTATGGCTTTGTCTCTACTGTATCTGATCCGACTGTCATGCAGAAACGCACCCCGCATGGATGTGTTATCCTGGATGTGTATGTGGATGACATCATCATCACTCGGTAGTGACGACGCAGAGGTGGGTGCGACCAAGGCTTATCTCGGCTTAGCACTTCATCACACGCGACTGTCTCCCCCGTGTACTTTCTTGGACTTGAGATTGCTTACCGTCAGGGGCAGTATGTCCATTTGTCGGCCGGGAAGTACGTGCTGGATCTACCGGAGGAGACAGGGATGCTGGGGTGCAAGCCAGCCTCCTCACCTATGGAGCAGAATGTGGACTGGTGGGACAATACTACCGCACTTCTTGAGGATGCAGTGCATCTACCGCCGACTTGTGGGGAAATTGATCTACCTCACCGTGACTCGCCCGACATCTCCTATGCGGTTAGTATCTTGAGTCGGGCTTATGCAGCTCCTCGCACTATCCATCTCGGAGGGTGTCTATCGGCTTCGGCATACCTTAAGAGAGCTCCGGGAAGGGCCTCTTGTATCGGCGACAGTGGTCATCTACACATTGAGGCCTACTCGACTCGGGGTTCGTCGGTGACAAGGAGGACCGGAAGTCACATGGTGGTTATGCCACCTATGTTGGAGGTAACCTGGTCACATGGCGCTCTCAGAAGCAATCTATCGTGTCCCGCTCTAGTGCCGAAGCCGAGTATTGAGCCATGGCGGATACCACGGCAGAAATGATGTGGTTACGCTCTCTTATCACCGAGCTTGGCTTCCCGCCCGAAGGTCCTATGCAGATGTACTGCGATAATATGGCTGCTACCTTCATCGCCAGTAATGCGACGTTCCATATGAGGACGAAGCATATTGAGATCGACTGCCATTTCATACGACAGTACGTTGTTAACGGTACCATCTATACCCCACACGTCGCTTCCTCCCATCAGTTGGCCGACATCTTCACTAAGGCCCTACCAGGCCATGCATATGAGACCATCGGATCCAAGCTGGGCATGTTTGACCTCCACGCTCCAGCTTGAGGGGGAGTGTTAAAGCCTATTGGGCCTGAATGCCCTCTCTCCTCTCTCCTCTCTCTACTTCTTCTCTATATAACCTGCATGTATGCGTCTAATCAAGTATTCCCTCTATTTTCGTTATTTCTTCTCTGTCTCCCATGCGTTTCTCACAGCATGTATCCTCCCTTCTTTGTTCTTCAACTTTTGATCGATTCATGAAGTGAATTATGCAAATTTCGAGGAAGATCTCTAGTTCTTCATGATCCCCCCACGTTTAGACTCGATTGCGAAGCAATTGGAGCGGGATTGATCGCGAATTCCTCCTTGATTTCATTGAATTTTCCCCTTGAATTCTGAACGTCCATGAGGAAGAATCTGAGCAAATTTGCTTCAATCCACGAGAATTGAAGCCCCATTCTTACGGCAATCGGGTAAGTAGTGAGATTCCATCGATTATCAGGAGGTAATTTGAGTTTTTATTAGACTTAGAAGTTTAATTTTGCAAATTAGTTCTTAGTATTCTTCATTTTCCCTAATTTTTAGTTTGAAAAATTTCTGATTTTGAAAATAGGATATCTCTTTGATTATAATTCCAAATAACTTTATTTTGGTTTCATTGGATTCCTCTTTTCATCAGCTTTCCGTGGACAGCAAATTCATTGAATTCTGAGTTCATTTGGCCCTCCAATTTGACGTTTGACCGAGGACTGTTCATCTTTCATTAGAAGTCAAACGTCGACTTTCGGGGTCAATTACTTTCAATTTACAAATTCGATCATTTTGGTCTCTTTAGATTCCTATGGTTCTTAACTTTCTATTGACATATAAATTGTAAGATTTGGATTTCATTTGACTGGTCAATTTGATGATTTCCTCTGAGGTGTTCATTTCGGAGATTTTTTGATATTTGATTTTCAATAATTCATAGTAAATCTATTTCTTATCCAAAAATCACGAATTGTATATCAATAAATTCCATTTTCTCTCTAGTTTCTAAATATATAATTTTTGTAATCTTCTGACACTGTTTGATTATCTGATTTTACAGAACACCTACTATTGGTCAAAGTCAATGCTTTGACTTTGACTTTTGACTTTTCTCTGTCAAATCTGAGATGTCAAGTCTTAAAATTTCTTATTTAGTATATTTATATCATTTCCCCTCATTACATCTTATTTTCACTTCTTTAAAACTCCTTTTAAACCTAAGTTTTACCAAGTCAACTCTACAATTAAAGTCAACCCTTCTCTCTGTGGATCGACCCG
Source organism: Lemna minuta (assembly GCA_024174645.1). NCBI lineage: Eukaryota > Viridiplantae > Streptophyta > Magnoliopsida > Alismatales > Araceae > Lemna > Lemna minuta. The sequence continues at coordinate 3,830,232 of CM044108.1, read as the reverse complement.
ATACTTGCACATAACTTGATTTTATATCTTATCTTTGTGAGTTCGGTTTTATAAATTTTGTTTGACCTATGTTGTTGTGTTTTAACGAGGCACAAAAACGCTTAGTCACTCACCAAGGCCCACTAACCCATGGGCCCTTCACCTGCCAACCCCCCTACCACGTGGCACCCCTCACGGGCATCCGCGTGGACCCGCGTGGCCTCCTGCCACCTGCACCTCGTGTGGGCCATGCGCAGCCCTGCCACGTGGCCTCAATGCCACGTCGCATCCGCGTTGGTCCCGCGCGCCACGTCAACTCCGCGGGGTCAGTGGAATAAAACCCCCACTTTTCGCGATTTTAGGTAAGAAAAATCCTTAAAAATTAATAACAAATCAAATTAAAAATCCAAAAAAGGGCAGAAACTTTAGAAATTTATAACTTTAAATATACTACTCGTTTTTAATCCAAATTTTCTCCATTGGATCTCAATTTCTTTTCTTTTTATTATTATGCCATTGAAAATATAATTAAAAACAAGGAAATGAGATGGATTGAAAATAATATTAAGTCTTTCATTAAAAATCCCTTCTTTAAATCATCCTATCATTATTTCTTTAGAGTTAATTCTTTAAATCATCTCCTAAAGTCAAAGTACATCAGGGAAAATACTTAATTCTTATTAATTTAATCTTTCAAAAAGATTAATCATCAAGAAAGCTCATAATTAACCCAAATTGTGCATAAATATGAACTTTAGTAGAATGGCATTCCAATGGAAAAAATTCATAAGAATTAAGATAACATGCATCATAATTACATAAACTAAGCATGAATATGAGTGAAATAAGATAAGAATTTAAGTTATAAATGCATGTTATCAGATGTCGAACAAGCCCAACATGCTTAATTGAATGTCTGTAGAGCCAGATGATAACATGAAATTTATATCAATAATTACATGATGATTAATACAAATTAAGGCACACAAAAAAATTACATTCTTATGCATGTTATCATACTTTGAGTGTATGTTATCATAATCTGAAATAAAGATTCAATTGATCATTGTAATTATCGATTAGATTATTTTGAGCGCAATAGAGACATGGGAGATCAATTGGATCATTTTGAGCACAATTTTTGGGTTAGATTATGTGTTTTCCTCCTAATCTTTTGTCATATATCATTAGATTTTAATTTCAAAGCTTAGATTAGGTTAATTAGATTAGATCAAATTCTCTCTCTTCGTGATCGATTTTTCTCTCTAAATTTTGTTCCTTGATTTCTCAATGAATACTGATCAAAATCAAGTGACTTTTGATTATGTGGATTTGTCTTGGAGTTTTCTTTCCAAATTTACTAAAATCCCTAATTTTTGACCTCAATTCGTTATCCAATTTGATCAAATTTGAAGAACACCTTGAAAATTATTTATTTCTCTGTAGATTCGACCGTTAGTCACGATTATACTGATTGATTCTTGATTAAAACTTTAATTTGGTGAGTTTGGTAATTGTTTTCACATGATTTTTTATGCTTTCAACAACTGCACGAATTTGTCTTGTCACCCAACCAAGCCTTCAATGAAAATATCTATGAACTTCCCCATGATATGACTTGGGGAGGGATGATAAGATTATACATCATTAATAATTATTAACTTAAGTAATTTGATGAGAATTTTAGTATAATTTCTAGTAAGGGTTGGGAATTTTTAGAGACTTAGAATTGGCTCTAATCCATCTTTCCATTCTATAAAACTGGAGAAAGAAAGAAAAAATTTAGATTTATAGAAATGGTTTGTCTTACGAGATATTTTAAAAAACCTTTCCAATGAATCCAATTCCATAGAAAATTAAACTTAAAAAATTAAATATCGAAGAAAGAAGTTAATAAGAGAAAATTACAGATTAGGAGTGAAAAATGATGAAAAAATGGTAAAATTATCTATAGATGTTTACACGATTTCATAGGATATCTCTAGAGGTTGGACACTTGAAAAACTTTAAGATTAATTTCAATCAAACTTGTAAGCATGAATTTAATCTATGTTAAATGATATGATTATTGGTTCTTGGTACCTCAATGTTTTGACTATTTAATTTACTGTCTTTTGTTGAGTTTGATGTTTGACCAAAATTTTGAGGGTTTATAAAGCCTCAAATCTTAGCACTAACATCCTATCTATTAGTTGTTAGGATCAAAACATCAAGCCCTAGGAGACCTAGCTGTGATGCCATGTGGAGAGATAAAAACAGTAATCAATTACTAGAAATAATTGAGTACATGTGTTAATATAGAAGGTAGAAGAGATATAGTGAGAATATGTCCCATGTGGGACTAATGCCTCTAAAAGACTTACTGAGTATTACTTTGAAGGTCTTATACAAGAATCTCTATTGGTATCCCATTTCTGAAGATTTATTATAACTTTCCTTTAAAATTCAACAATGTGCTATTCAAATGACCAAACAAATATCTTATTTTGGCCCCATTTTGATAAATAAATGGAAAACATGATCTTGATTCATGAATCATGGTTTTTAGTTCTCGTTGTTTTCTATGACTTTGGATAGTTACCCAAGGTGTGAAGTCAAAGAAACTATTCACAAGTGCACAAGTGAATTTATCTCGCTCTGTCACTCTTACTCATTCTGTCATTCTCTTTGGATCTCATAATCTCTCGGATTTGAAGAAAAAAATCCACAACATTTTTTGTATTTTTCTTATTAATATAAGATCATGAAAACTTTATGAAACATCTAAAAAATTAAAATTCTTCAAAATTTTAGAAGTTACACATATAATTATTAATTTCAAGCAAAACTAGGATCAATGTATTTATACATATTTTCTGGTGTTAGGGCAAGATGTTCATGGCGGGAACAATGCACAATTGGCAGCTACATATAGGAGGGCATCAAGGATAAAGGCAAAGTGAAAGTGGAAGTCAAAGGCAAAAGTTTCTCTAGGAAAATGGCATATAGATTACATATACTATTAATTTTTAACTTCAACGAATCAAAGACAAATGTCCAACTTCTCTATCTAGGGTTTGATCATTCCTAATCATCGCAGCTTCTTTGGGGTCTAAATAGACAAGAGGATGAAAAGTAATTTAGGGTGGATCCTGAAGAATGCAGATGGTGGATCCTAATCAATGCACAAAGAGTGTGAATTTAGGGTTGGGTCTATCACAATGGTTCAAGCTACATTCAGTCATGATCAAGAATTCAAATAGAAATTAAAATTTACGTAGATTATCCTTGTGGGAAATTAATAGGCCATTGACGATGCTGTTAATTATGATGATGATATTGATGATTGTTGTGATCATGATGATGATATCAATAATGGCGCTGACATGCATGAAAATAATGATTAGGAGACTTAGACGGCTATGATGATGAGTATAATGACGATAATGATGATTGGGACAATGGCGATGACACTTGTGATGCTAATGAATACCTCGTTGACGATAACGAAGATGAGGATGAAAATAACTAGGACAATGATGGGGATGGTTTGACTGATAATGAATGACAATGATAATGATGATGACAATGATGACAGTGGTGATAAGAATGATGGTGGGCATGTTTATGATGATGATGTCAGTGATGATAGTTATGATCAAGCTCATCATTTAATGGCCATGTTGATTTTTAACTACCATGGCCACTATGAGTCCGTCTGATCATTGATCCGATAGCACATGATTTTTTTTATTTTGTCGATTTTCTTATGTTTTCGATCCATTTCATTTCGATTTTTGTTTCGACCGATGTAAAATTGCTCATTTTATCAGGAAATGTGAGGTTTCACGAGATGCCTGCGTTAAACGGGCCGGAGATATCGCGTGGGGGCCGTTGAAACCGGGATTCACTGAAACGGACTTCGAGCCAATCAGCCTTGACTTAAAACTGCCCTAATCAAACGTCGCATCCGGTCCCCATTCCGGATCTAAACTTTCGGTCCATCCCATAAAACCCTAACCGGAGGACCACCAACCCCACCAAATGGACTCCGAATTAGCTTTACACAGTCCGCCCACGGCGGCGGATCGGCGGCGGATGTCTGGCGGCGCCGACGCGGAGAAACCCACGCGTCTGTCCATCACGCCTTCCACGTCATCAAAGGACCGTCACACGAAAGTCAACGGCCGGGGCAGAAGAGTCCGTATGCCGGCCCTGACCGCCGCCCGAATCTTTCAGTTGACTCGCGAGCTGGGTCATCGCTCCGACGGGGAGACCATCGAGTGGTTGCTCCGCCAAGCTGAGCCGTCCATCATCGCGGCCACTGGCTCCGGCATCATCCCCGCCGATGGGAGCGCCGCCACTTCTGACGGCGGCGCCTCCGTCGCCGCCGTTCCGACTGCGTTCTACCCGATCAACGCGGCGGATCTCTTCGGCGGCGGCGGCGCCTTTCGCCGTGTTCCTTATTACACCTCGATGCTGATGTGTCCTCCGACGGGAGAAGACGACGCGGATGAGTCGACTTTCTCTCAGCGTTGACTTCAGGTTCTGTGATTTATCTCGAAGTTGACTTTTTCGTCTCTGCTTTCTTGCCTGAAAAGCATAACGTCGACTTAAAGTAAGGAATATGGTGAAGATGACATTAATTAGGAGAAGCAGCGCGGACATCAGTGTTTTCATTATCGCCTATGAGAAATCAGGCGAAATCGTTTATGAGAAATTTTAAGGAGTGGGGTGTTAACCTTGAATTTTTTTGTAAATCGATTTCTTTGAGGGTTGACTTCCCATTCCTGCTGCGTGGATCAAGGAGCATCGCTATATAGCATCTCACGAATGCGATAGAAATGTGGAAATCAATGAAAAAATCAGTATCATTTCAGCCGTTGCCTTTGTGAGTAAGTTTGGCGATCAAGCTGTTCTTACCAGCAACAGAGAAAAATGGTTAACGGCAAAAGTTAAATGCCGAAACTTGGAAAATTGTCTATGATCGTATAAACCAGCAGTGAAGTCAGTCTGTACCAAATTGTTAGAAACATGCATGGGAGAGCGAAACCGAAGAATAACTTCACCTTTGTTGCTTGCAATTGATTTTTCTTTTAATTGGTTGAATCGAATGGCTTGAAATCAATCATCTAATTCCCCTTGGTTAATCTTAATCATTGCTCTGGACAGGTCGGGAAAGATCTCACAAATTGCTCGACATTTTTTTCATAAGCGATCTACCATGTCAGAGAATGAGGCGAATGCAAAAGATGCAAAATAGAAGACGTCCGTTGGATAGTCACTACAGAAACAAGAAGATTCTAACAGGAGTTTCGTCTGTTCTTTCTCCTCATTTTCTAGTTTCTGAATTACGGCGACCCTAATGAATCCATGAGTTTGATTCAAAAATCCATCTTGCATCATTTGTATTTTCTCATTCTGGCATGGTGAAAAGAGGATCAAACAGACTCTGTTCTACGGTCAACTTGAATTTTAGATCTAAAAATGCAAGTTTTAATCGGTTTTCTTGTCTCCGTAGATGAAAAGGAGTTGAACATATTCCAGACAAAATGCGCAAACAAGAAAAATCAAGGCCGTAACTTCCGGCTTCCGTAGAACATTCGAAATCAATTAAATTACAAAAAACTAAAACACAAATTACCAGAGAAAACGGAAATGCCACGGGAATCGGGAGTATCGAAGTATCTTCTCCAGTTTCTCACTTTCGCGCCCTTGGTTTCCCATTAAGGCATTTTTCCCGCCATTTACAAAGAAGTCCAATCATTAATTGCCAGCTGTCCTCATGCAATTCGTTCCCTGCTTCGCACGCAGACACTGCACATCGCAATGTACTGATTACTCTTGCGGGCCCTCCGACACGGAGCCGTTCTTGACTCTGGTCTCTTCGTCCGTACATATCGAGGCGGACGCGAAAGGTTTGGATTTCATTCCAGCTTTTGGTGGCCCCTCTGGGGTCCGCAGCGGCTCTCTTTTTGCCTGTCCCATTCTCACTTTGAGAAATTATTTGGCGGTTCCACTCTCCGATCTTTCGTTTTCGGACGCGAGCAGTCCTCTCCGCGCCAAAGGTTCGAGTCTCTGTAAGTTTCTCTCCCATTTTTTTTTCTCTACTCAACATATTCACTGTCTCTGTTACTCTTTGGCTTGCCGTCTAACGTGTACTTTATTTCTCTGATTTCTTAATTGACGGTTTTTCTATGTTATGAAAACTTGAAGTTGACTTCATTCATGTTGTGATAGGTTCTATTGTTTGTTACTAGACGGTGAAGCAGTCGAGCTTTCAGTCAACCGAGATTTCTGATTTTCCGATATTCTTAAGTTAGAAATTGCGAACATTGGAAACTTTAGTAAATATGCGTCTTTTCATGGTTAACAATTTAGGGATGGTTCGGTGTAAGTTTCCGGCATAGATATCGTCTTAGACTCTTAGTTGAAACATCCCATGGGGTAATTGTTAGGCTTCGACCGATGACTGCATTAGGAGCAAAATGCGCCAGTTTCTTCAGAACATTTAATGATTTGATATCATATAGTCTTTTTAATAGCCATACTGACAAATGATCCTGGTTTTCAGATTGTTTCCGGTCACTGATATTTGCCTCTTGTTTGCACCAGAGAATGTCAGAAGGCACTTATGCAAAATATGCCTCACGGATGAGTTCTCATGAGGATCAACTTTCTACTTCGGCAAATGGGTGGAACAACCTTTGCCATAAGCATGCCGAGGTATGGAAGATCCGTAAAGACGAGAATGTGAGGAATTTCCGGTTGTTTCCGTTTCAGATTCCCATCATGCTGTCTTTTTCGAGATTGAATTGCAACTTTATAATTCTTTACGAACATACTTTAACTCTTATTTATTAGTTACTGAGTTGTGATACCGTCTATTGATTTCTGTCATAATATAGTAATCTCCAAGATTAGTAAGCACGATCAATTTACAACAAGTTTACTTATATTTATAATAAAAGACTGTAAGCTGTTCGGCCATAGGGTAAAGGGTACTAGAACTAAGATGCCAGTTGGACAGATTTATGAAAATAGCTCTTCAAGGTTGACGAGGTGTTTGCTAGTGAGTGAAGAGGATGATGAGAGGGAGGAAAAGAGGGCAGTTTAAGGTTGACTTACGCCCACACAGCCCATGGGGAACCGGCATGGTCTGTCACAGCAGGGCCCATTCGTGAGCCCTCTCCCAGCCGATGCTGTGCTGACATGGCCTGTTGTTCACACACAACTACATGCATGCAGATGTCTGAGATTAGACCTCTTAAATGTTTTTCACTGTCCCTCTCTCCCACAACTTCCCACCCAATTTTCCCCTGTCCATCCCTCTATTCCCCCCCCTCCTTATTCTTTATTTTCCCCCTCCTCTCTCCCCCGATCCGGCTCCTAGTGTCCTCTCTCTCTCTCTCTCTCTCTCTTCTCCAGATTGAGAGAGAGAGAGGGAAAGTTGTCGTCTCCAGTGTGAGTGCATCTGCTCCTGCTTCTCCAGGTCGAGAGCCTTCTTCCCTATGTGCTTCTCTTTCAATGGGTAAGGTGGGAAATGTAAGCAGAGAGAGAGAGGGATTCACTCCAGGGGGATGGAGAAGAGAGAGAGAGAGAGAGAGGACACTAGGAGCCGGATCGGGGGAGAGAGATCACTTCTCTCTCTCTCTCTCCTCCCCTTCCTTGCCCATGGCCCCTTTGCCTCAACTCTGCCTCCCCATCCATACCGCGCCCCCAGTACCTTTTCTCTGCCACTGTCCACCCCCTCTTTCTCTCTTCTCTGCATCCTTTGCCTGCCACATGCGCATCTGTGGTGCACCTGAGCCAGTCAGGCCGTGGGCTGTGCTGGCCAAAATCTGCTCCAACAGAGTTGGTTGCAAGCTTTACAGCAGTTTTCTTAATGCAATTTCTTCTTTTATCCTGGCAGGAAAGTATGGGTGTGTGTGTCAGAGAGAGAGAGAGAGAGAGAGAGAGAGAGAGAGAGAGAGAGAGAGAGAGAGTGATCTCTCTCCCCCTTTCCTCGTCCATGACCCCTTTGCCTCAACTCTGCCTCCCCATCCATACCCTACCCCCAGCTCCTTTTCTCTGCCACAGTCCACCCCTCTTTCTCTCTTCTTCTCTGCCTCCTTTCCAGCCACATGGGCATCTGTGGCACAGCCCATGGGAGTCAGGCCGCGGGCTGTGCTGGCCAAAATCTTCTCCAGTGGAGTTGGTTGCAAGCTCCACAGCAGTTGTCTTAATGCAATTCCTTCCGTTCCCCTGGCAAGAATGTGTGTGTGTGTGCACGTGTCAGTGAGAGAGAGAGAGAGAGAGAGAGGAAACATTATGTTTCAGAAGGGACCCTTACTATTTATTATTGTCTACTTTTCAGGTCAATGATGACTTAACGATTTTTCCCAATGACGATGAGGTGATTGGTGTTGAACCTTTGTTTTCAAAGTCACAGTGTTCAAGAGGACAAGAGGAAGATATCTGCTGCCTGAACTCGACTGCTACTGACAACTACCTTGTACTGGACGATTTTCCATTTTCTGATGAATTCTGCAATTTGAACAGTGACTCCAGTCAGTTCCCTAGTTTCCTTTATTTCTTCTGATATCTTCTCACAGTTGAAATTCTTCCTATCTTCTAAATTGTTTTTGCTTTATATCCAGGAATTTCCACCACTGTGGCTGTCCAAAATGGAAGTCAGGTACTAACATAATTAACTCACAATTGTAATTATAATTTTTAGTTAATCACTACCTCACGTGCACACATCTTTGTCATTTAAAATTGTTTGAGCCTTCACAATTTACTCAGGCTCTGGGAGGTATGATAGAGCAGCACGATGAACAGTCTATAAATTTGATTACGAACACATCAAGCTCATGCCCGGATTATCTTTCTGGTAAGATGGTGTCATCCGTGCAATCAATTTCTCTATGTGGAACGTCATTCTCACTTTGTTTTCAGACTGTGCATTTGCTGAAAGAGTTTTCCACGAGGACTACAAGTTTCTCTTGGAAAATTTAAAATCAGATGAATACGACGAAGACTCTGTCAATGTGCCTAGTCAATGCAGATCAGTCATTCTAGTGGGTCTGAGTAGTTTGACTAATGCAGATCACAGGTCAGACGATATGATGGAAACAGTATCCGAGGATCTGAATGTAGATAACATGGTCATATTGTCTGAAAGAAAAGTGAACGAGGAAGCTGGGGAATTGACCAGGAAGAGAACAAGGAAACCCACAAGGAGATATATTGAGGAAATGTCAGATGTGGAATGTAACCTCTGTAATAAGAGGCTGGGGTTTCAAAGGACAAGTCTTCAAGATAAGATCTTTCATCATTTGAGCGATGATGGTGTTTCCTGCCATCTTCCCCAAAGAGGCCGACCAAGGAAGAATCTTTCTGAATATCCGGTGAGAAACTCTTTGCCATTAGTCAAGCTCTGATGCATAAAACTGAAACTAGGGTTGTCTGATCCGTCTGGGTGACCTATATCTCTTTCTCTATCATTTTGTGAGTCTCCATTTTCTGTCTTCTCCCCCTATCTTTTTTCCCCACCGTGCTCTTTATAGGTTCTCTTTGTTTTTCCTCATTATCTCTATCTCTTATCTCCGTATTTTCCCATCTTCTCTCCTCTCTCCTCTTCTCTCTCTCTCTCCTCTCTCCGTATTTTCCCATTTTCTGTGTCTTCTCCCCCTATCTACTCTCTATTCATGCCATCTCTTTCCCCTCTTTCTCTCTATATTTGAACCTGTTCGCTCTCTCTCTCTCTCTCTCACACACACACACAAACACACTCTTCTCAGTTCTACCTCTCCCAGTCTCTGGCCCTCCATCTCTCTTTCTCATCTGTCTCTCAATACACCACTCTCTTTTTAATCTTCCCCCTCTCTTCATATCTCTCCTCTTTTCCTTTTTCTAAATATCTGTCTTCTTGCTCCTTCTCACTCTATTTATCTTTTGACATCCCTTGTTAACCTCCTCTCTTTCTGTTGTCTTATTACTCTTCTCCCCCCCTCTTCTCCACCACTCTATATCTAAAACTTGAGGTAGACTGTTACCTTGCTGACAGGCAGAAGAAGATTGTCTGGAGGGCAGACTGGTGCAAGGACCTTGGGTGTCATCAGAGTCGGAGAATGAGGACAGCAGCTTAGTCTCCTCTCCAGTGTCAGTGCAAGGCAGAGGTGGCAAATGTGTGACTCGCCGGAAGCACCACCGACTCTGGACTCTTGCTGAGGTGATGAAACTTATAGACGGGGTCTCTAGGTATGGAGTAGGCCGCTGGACCAAGATAAAGAGGCTCCTCTTCTCATCCTCGGGACATCGTACCTCTGTTGACTTGAAGGTTGCATACTTTTCCTCTCTCATGGGCTTTACTTTATTCTCTCATCGTTGGATACTGGATGGATGATTCATTGCATCTTTCTCTGCTTCCTCCAGGATAAGTGGAGAAACCTTCTCAGAGCCAGCGGCGCCCATGTACCTGGCAAGAAGAAAGAGGTCTCTCCCTCAGTCACTATCTCTAGTAGTTATTTATCTATCTCCTATTGTCACCAGCTGTTTCTCTCATCATCTATCATTTCATCATCTCTGTCTCTCATGCTCACTTTATCCACTGTCGATTTCTCTCTGCTCTGCCTTGCTCCCGTCTATCATGCGGTTTCATTCTCTTTCCCTCGTCCTCTCCCCCTTTTATTATTTCTATTATCTCTATCTCTTACTTCGATATGATAGAATAGGGCAGTGGATGATTGGGTGACTGGATGATGTTGCAGTTGGAAGGAAAGAGGAAAACCCAGTCGGGTATGGTGCCACAGTCGGTCCTTCGGAGGGTCAGAGACCTGGCTGTCATCCACCCCTATCCAAGAGATCGAACTTCCCGAGAATCAGCCATGCAGGCCCTCTCTTGGACCTCTTCATAGCTCCCTGCTCTTCTCTCTGTCTCATTTACTTCGTTTTGTTTTTTCCTTTTTCGCTGCTTCTCATCTCCTTTCTGTTTCTTTTTCTTTTCTTTCTCTTCCCTGTGCATACCAGTCCTCTTTCTCGTGCTATTAGTTGCTATCTCTCTCATCTTTATAAAAGATGTGGGTGACCAGGAGAAAGCTCGATTCAGACAGGCTCGATATATCATGGTTTGCCCTCAAAATGAATCATGTAAATGCATATGCGATCATGACTGGATGCCGAATGAGGGTGATCGGCCTACTGATTGTTGCTAACAGACGGGTGGGCAAAGTGGTCGGAGAGAGAGAGAAACCTTTAACTACTAAAATCCGGTAGTAGAATGAGCATTGTATGGGTGTTTAATGAGGGGTTTATCCAAGTCCTCGGTCTCCTTACCCAAGGGAAGTGGAATGTATAAGATGTGGGTTTATCAATAGTTCATGACCTTGGCAGGCGATTAATCTAAATGCATGTGAGGCTGTAGTATTGACCCAGACAACTTGACATTATTGTCTCTACCTATGACAGTGGAAAACAATTTGAGGCTTGGTGCCTTACACGGCTTCCATTCAAGGATGTGGCCCTTTCATGCCATGTGCAACTGCTGTGCCGCGGCAAGGATAAACATGTCCCACATACGCAACGAAGGCATGTCAAGTTTTTCAAGGTGATGACATCCACGAGCCTCTATAGGCATGTCTAGCTAGGATGAGAAGATTAACCTTTGATCAGAGCGTACATTGTTGAGTGGCGAATGTGCTTGTCATTTGATTCCCTTCACTTAGCTTGTGCATGATGGCTTGAATCCTCCTTCAACATCACAAAATGTATATCCACATATCTCCCATAACATATAGAATATGGAGATGCCCTGAGAGCTCATTGGCGAGTCAAATACTCCTTAAAAGATCTCTAGGGAAGGGGGTGTGCTATTGATGCATTAATTTCCATCATCATTAAAAAAAATTCTTGCTAATGTTATGCACTTTATTGTGTTTTTATTAAACTTTGGAATTGATAATGTCATTTTACTCGTATAACCTATTTGCATCTAGTTGGTGGTAATTGGGTATAAACATGACTATTTTCATATCACACATCATTTCATTTTTATTTTTATATCATGATACTAACCCCATTTGACTTCTTAGAACTTGAGTTATTAAATTCTAACATCTTCAATGAGCTATGTGGATGCAAGAACACAGACACATGACTAGGATGCATGGATGCAAATTATGACCAACGAGAGGAAGAAATAACTCTCCACCAACTTCTAATGCTAAGTCAACCCTACCGTCATGAAGAAATATAGTTAGTCAGGTTTGCATGTGATAGATCTTGATCAATGGACTCAAATTTCTCCACACTAAAATCATGATATCTCATAAAAGAGTTTCGTGCTGAAATTTTATGGTTTGGTTTTTCTTTTGACCCTTGATAACATGTAATTTTAATATGCAATTATAAGATTATTAATACAAATTAAGGCATAATACATTATATTCTTATGTATGTTATCATACTTCGAGTGCATATCTATCATTTTATGTAATTTTAAGTTATAATATCAAAATGTACTATTTTAGGGATAATTATGAATTTTTAAAGAATATATTTTAAAGTAGATTATTCCCATCTATATTTGAGATTGTAATTGAGTTTTAATGTTCAATAATAAGAGAAAATAATTTTTATATACCTTTTTTAGTTTTAATTTCTAAGAGACATGAGTGTATTTTTGAAATAAAAAATTTATTGTATTATTATTTATTAAATTTGAACTTTTGAAATGATAGATTATTTAATTTATGATCCATCAAAACAAATTTGGATTAATTTAGAGTTGTATTTTAAAAGATATGAATTTTCTAGTTTTTAAGAAATTTTATAGAATTTTTCTGAATTTATTATGAATTTAATTTGATTTATTTTGAATTAAAATGAATAATTTTTTTAATCGTGTGCTGACGTGATAACTGATGTGGCACGGGCATAATTATGGCACCACGTGGTTGCGTATGAGAACGCCACATGTGTGAATGTGCACGTGTGGGTGCCCGTATGTGTGATTAATGAGAAAACACCCTTTCCAGGATTTTCGTTATCTCCTTAATTACACAGCACTTATGTACCCGTCGAATCGCTGAAAATTTTGTCATGTGGGAAAATTTGCTTCTGTTTTTAGTGACATGGCGGCATGTGGAGCGTCCGATGAGTGATACAAATTGCGATTGTCAATCGTCACTTAAGTGAGGGGGTACGTGGCGCACTCCTATTGGGCGACGTTCGTTTTCTAACGTTTTATTCTCAGCTGTTAATCTGAGGAGTTATAACGGCTGAGATTAAATGAGATTAAACCGCGCGATGGACACATGGATGCATCTAGATCGTTAGATCAAGATTAGACGGCAAGCGTTTCATAGGTTTCTTCTTCACGCGTGATGTGGCAAAATCTCAACGATTTATCTTTGATCCAACGGACGCAATTTAAGTGTAAAAATTCGCATATATGCATTTTATCAAAGCCATTGATCGAAGATTAAATGCCGATCCGACGGTTACGCTCAAATCTCCGTATTAATTGACATGTTCTTTGACGATGTAAAGCATTTCTTAGATGTTTTGAGCTATCAAACTGTTTAGACATCTCAATCCTTGAATCTCTCACTTTCTTCTTCTGTTAGACTCATTTCTGCGTCCATGGAGTGGTTGAAAGTGAGATTTCGTCGAAAGAATATAGAGAATTCGCCTATTGAATGCCGACGATAATCTTCCTAATCGCAGAATAAAAAGCCTTTGATATAGTGATCAATTGGATCATTTCGAGCGTTATCTCAAGTTAGATTATGTGTTTTCCTCCTAATCTTTCATCATGTATCATTAGATTATAATTTAGAATCATAGATTAGTCAAATTTTAGAATTTATTTTGGATTTCTCTCTCTTCACGATCGATTTTCTATCTAAATTTTGCTCTTTAATATCTCCGCGACTCTTGATCCAAATCAAGTGATTTTGATTCTACGGATTTGTCTTTGAGTTCTCTTTCCAAATCTAACAAAATCCCTAATTTCTTACCTAAAGTCATTTTATGATTTGATCGAATTTCAAAGAGTTTCTCAAAAATACCTTAATTCTCAGTGGATTCGACCCTTATTCACCTCTATACTATCTAATTTGTGATTATTTCTTAAAATTAGTGAGTTTGGAGTTATTTTGACACGAGTTCGTGTGTATTCAACGACCTGGTGGTCTCGCTTCGTCAACCCTCCATCATCAACCACTCTAACAAAAAAATTGAGTTGAAAAAGTATTAATTGAAGGAAGGAAACTTTTATCCCTGAAGACTCTCAAGCCCAAGAAAACCTCATATATAAACTTTGATTTTTTTCTCCCTTTGTCCATTTTTTGTCTCTCTCTTAGCATTAGGCTACAAGAAGGAAAAGGAGAAGAGATCAAAGCCCAAGTTAGCATTTTTGGTGTTCATGCTTGTTGTGTGGATTGAACCAAGCACAAGATTGTGATCAAAGTGAGTCTAGCATAACCTAGCCTAGGACTAGCATCACGATGGAGTTTGTGCAATGATTTGGATCAGCTTATTCCTTGTGATCGTTTCCATAACGAGTTTAGAACAGATTCCCTTTTTTATGTAGTAGTATTGTGATGCAGGACGCGGTGGTGAAAACCCTCGTGCCTGATCAATGAACTTGAGGATGACTAAGGATAGCCGGTCAACCCTAACCTACAGATACGCAAGTCCTAAACCCTAAATATGATCTCTAGCCTAAACCTAGGTGCAGGCAGGCGTGCCGATCAGCGGAGTCAACTACGGGTGACCCGGGGAAACTCGCGATGATGGATAGGGTGAGATTCTCTCGATCCACGTCCGGAGGCGTGGAAGTCGCTCGTCGTGGGGTAGCCGGAAGGCTGCGGCCCACGCTCGGTGCCGGACCTGACGTACGCGTCAGAACTCTCGAACCTATAGTCGTACTACCCTACCTACGTCGTCCGACGGCGGTGGAGACAAGCAAGGAAATGCTTCGAAAGGTAATCAACTTAAGAATGAGGGGATGAAGCTAACTGTGAGGGCGGGGGTGCCAGTGGAGTCCTGGCATAGTGGAGAGTCGCTCGTACGCGGCACGGACGGTAGGCGGAAGAGGGGCGGAATCCTCGGCGCGAGAGTATCGAGCAGACGTACACCGGTGGATTTTTCAGAGCAGTGGCGCGTAAGTGCGCAGAGAAGTCGCGAGGGCGTTCGGGCAGGGAGGCGTGAGCAGGGGCGTACTGGGCGTGCGGAAGTCACGCACGACCCGGTCCCAAGCGGGCGCAGTGGGCACCGGGGCAGAAGGGCGACGTGGCCCGATTCAGGGAATGTACATGATCTGGGGGAGCACGTGGGCGAGCGTGGCTGGTGGGCAGGGATCGAACGCGTTCACCAGGGGGTTTGACCACAAGCGAGGTGTTGACCTCGGCACTGGAATTGACTGCAGGCTAGTGCGGGCAAACCGGGTGAGCGGAGGTGACGATCACGCGCAGACGGTTAAGGGGAGAGAGGACGAGGGGAGGTCGGGGAAGGGGTGAGCGCCGACGGAAATCCCGAGTTGGGGAGGGAGGTGCGACGGGATTAATTCTGCAGGGAATCCTGCCAGAGTGCGGGCGAAGAGGACGACCGGGCGGGCGAAGGTGAGAGGAATTTCGGCAGAGTGGTTAGGTGCGGTGAATTTGGTAGAGAAGTGGGGCGTTTGATGGGGATTCGGCAGGAGCTTCCGGATTCGAGCGGGTGAAGTCGACAAGATGTTTGGGCGGAGTGGACAGGTCATCGGGAAGAGGACGACCGGGAGATGGGCAGGTCACGGCAGGTCGACAGGGGACTTCGACAGGTAGGGATGAATTCGCAGAGGATGCGAGTGAGTGCCGGCAGGGCAATGAGGAGGGGAAGAATGAGTTCCGACGTGAATTCAGCCGGGATTTCAGGGAATGGCCGGCGGAATTTAATGGGGCGTGTTGCGGTGGAATTTGGCAGGAGGTTGGGATTCGGACGGGTGAATTCCGATGGGATTTTGTGAATTCCTGGAGGAGACGAGGGGGGAAAGGATTCTGGAAAGAACTGGATTCAGAGGAAATTTATCGGACAGAAGAAACTCGCAGAAAGAGGAGGAGAAGTCATCGGGAAAGGGGATTCAGTGAGAGATGATGGATGGGTGCGAAGGGACGTGGTCGAATTTGCAATGGATGGACGGCGATTTCGGGAGAGAGAATGGGGATGAGCGGGAGGCGGGCGCGACGGACGCGAGAGTCGCGCAGGTGGGGAAATTCAGGGTCGACACTGAGGTCTCGCGGTAAAGCCGGGGAAGAGAAATTTCGGGACGGAGTGAGGATGAGCGTCGGAAATTCGATGGGCGGGGCCGGAATTTTCCGTGGGGATGTGGGGAAAGGAAGTCGCGTTTCCGATAGGAGAGAGAGTGAAGGAAGATTGACGGCGTAGCGTGGATTTCGGGTATTGGTTGCGGGGGAGGGGGGAAGGTTGATGGCGTCCGGTACGCGAGGTGGAATTGAGGCCGCGAAGAGAGAGAGATGGTTGCGGTTCGCGGGAACTGTAGAATCCGTGAGAATCGGAAACACAGGAGGGAATTTCGGATCTCGGGAGGTGGAGCGCCGGGTGTTCGGAAGTGGGGGAGGCGAGGGGACCGCGCGCGGGCTGAGGAAATTTGGAAAGGAATTTCGGTGGGGGTTGACGAAAATGGAGCTGCGATCGGAAATGGCAGGGGAGAGGAGGAACCGTGGGTGACGTGGGTGACGTGGGTTGATGGGTGATGAATGGAATAGGAAGGGTTGACAGGGGAAAGGAGGTGAGCGCGTGAGCAGGGGAAGGGGAAGAGCAGTGGTCGGGATGGAATTGGTGGTGGAGGAGTCCCGATCGGGAGTGGGGGATTCGCTGGGTATTGCAGGAAATTGGAATCGTGGAGGAGTGCGGCAGGAGGGGTGAAGGCAGATGGATTGGTAGTGATACCAGCGGTAGGGAAAATGAGGGGAAAAGGGAGGGAGATGGATTCGTGGAGAGGAAGGGGATGGTGGTGCTGCGGTCCGGAGGCGGCGGCAGCAGAGGCGGCCTGAGGCGGCGGCAGCGGCGGCGGCTTGAGGACGGCGGCGTCGCGATGACAGTGGAGAAGAACAGTGGCCGGGGCAAGGAGTGGCGGCGGTCGTCGCGGCGGCGGCGGCGGCGGCACGGAGGCGTGCGGCGGCGGCGGCGGCGGTTGGACTCCTTCCCCGGCCTTCCTTGAGCAGCCACTTGAGTGGGAGATCACTCCTTTCTTTCTTCAAATGACGGCTAGGGTTTGTGGGGGGGTCCCTTCCCCTCTTATAGAGCCCATAATGGGCCGAGAGGGGAAAGGGCCCACTTGAGGCCCACAACCCAAAACCCAAAATACTCATAGAAAACAAAGGTTCACAAAAGAAAGGGCTTCACGAATGGGATCCCGGAAAGGGAAGAACCCACCCGAAAGCCTAAAAGGTAGAGGAAAATAAGGGAGGACCCGCTTAAACACGTGCGGGTCAAAAAGTTCATAATAAAGAAATAAAGAAATAAAGATAAGCGGATAGATCCGCGCGCGCAAAAGGGCTCCTCCGGCGCCGTGGTATCGTGTCTTGGTGGCGACGGGGGTCGTACGCCACCATATTGCCATCATCACTTAACGCAAAATCCCATAGATCAGAATCCATGCATTGTCCTCCTGGTGTTGCCATTCATCCATCTCTTCTTGCCATTCCATCGTCATTATTTTCATCTCCCTCATTCTCATTAGCTTGTCTTAATTATGATTTCTATCTTAAGTTCATCACGAAAAATCATAAAATCATCATTTCATATCCATCTCCACATGCTAAATTGCTCATTCACATCTAGTTACATATTCTAGTCTTCCAGTCAAAGCATCTTATCTCATTACCTAGGATCCTTGAGGATTAAACCCTTACTTATCACTATACTAAGTGATGAAAAATTAATAATATAATTTCATGAAGTTGATACACAAAAATGGCACAAAACACAACAAAATCAAGTTCATCTTTTGGCCACCTGACAAGACTTATTTGAGAGGTAGTTGAAAACAAATGAAGATGTATCAAAAAAATTTCCAAACTCACCAATTTAAATTTATACCTAAGGATTAAATATTATAATGGTGAATTAGGGTCGAATCCATGGAGAATTAAGGGATTTGTGAGGTATTCTTCAAATTCGATCAAATCGGACAAGGAATTGAGGTGAGAAATTAGGAATTTTTTAGATTTAGAAAGAAGACTCCAAAATGAATCCAAGGAATAAAAAATATGAAATTTGGATAAGTATTCGCGAAGAAATCAATGAGAAAAAATTAGAGAGAAAAATCGATCACGAAAAGAGAGAAAATAACAAAATTTTGTAATATTAGGTTAATCTAAGGTTCAAAATTAAAATCTAATGTTATAGGAAGAAAGATTCGGGATAAATGCAAAATCTAAACTGAAATCACGCTCGAAATGATCCGATTGATTACTAGATCAAGGGGTTTTCATTATAAAATTTGGAAAGCAAATTTCAGAATTCAACAGGCAATTTCTCCTGATTCTCTTAACAAAATCTCACTTTCAAACACTCCTTGGACATGAAAATCAGTCTAGAAGAAGAGGAAAACAAGATATTCATGGATTGAGATGTCTAAATATTTTGAATACTTGGATGAGGATATATAGCCAAAAATTGAGGCGCGACCATTCGATGTGCCATTTCATCCTCAATCAATGACTAAGATGAAATGCTTGGATGGATATCGTTATTGTTAAGTCATGTTCGTTTGATCGAAGATGAAACGCTTAGATTTTGCCACATGGCGCGTGAAGAATAAACATCGCATAAAGCCTACCGTTTGATCTTCATCAGATGCTCTAGATGTGTACATGTCCACGGGAGTCCATCAATCGCTTTTAATCTCAACCGTTATAACTCCTAAGAGGAACGACTAAGATTGAGTCGTTTTAAAATGATTTGATGGCGACCCGTAATGCGCCATGTGCGCCCCACTTTAGGTGGAAATCGACTATTGTGATGGATTCACACGCTCGCATGCTCCAAAGTGCGCCATAACACCTGCGCATAAAAATAGAGAAAAATAGTCTTTGTGGCTTAGCTTATATCCATTAATAGATGCTTAACCCACTAATGATGCACACATACAAATAAACATACGTGCACCACCTAGCATGCGCACACGTTGCCACGTGGTGACATGTAATCCAGTTTGGCGCGTCAGTTGCCACATTAGCTCAAGATAAAAATTTCTTCTTTTATTTTAAAAATCGAAATAAAATTTAAAATAAATCAAATTAAATTCAGAAAAATTTGAGAAAAATCTTTAAAATTAGAAAATTCATAACTTTAAAAATTGAATTCCAAAT
This sequence comes from Lemna minuta, assembly GCA_024174645.1. Lineage (NCBI taxonomy): Eukaryota > Viridiplantae > Streptophyta > Magnoliopsida > Alismatales > Araceae > Lemna > Lemna minuta. Next base: position 3,810,913 of record CM044108.1, on the reverse strand, counting down.
TAATCCAAATTTATCTTGTTTGATCAGAAATTGAAAAATTTGTCATTCTAAAAAGTCAAATTTAATAAATAACAAGAGAATAATTTTTTATTTGAAATATACACTCATTTCTTTTCGAAAATAAAGCTAGAAAATTAAATGTGTATAAAAAAATATTTTCTCTTATTATTTAAAATTAAAACCCAATTATAATCTCAATAATAAAATGCGAATAATCTAATCTCAAATATCTCTCTTTAATTATTGATGATCATCCCTAAAAATAGTACATTTTGAGATTATAACTGAAATTTTTATAGAATGATAGATATACACTCAAAACATGATAACATGTATAAGAATGAAATGTTTAATGGCTTAATTTGCATTAATAATCATATAATCACATGTATAGAATGCATGTTATCACCACCCTCATCTAGAAGTCAACGTGCATTCTCCCAATGAGCTCTACATTGGCGGCAAACACCCTCGAGCTTACCATCTCTAAGGAAAAAATTACATATCCATCTCATGGAGTGTAGTACAATTTCAAGTACCTCGTCCACTACAAGTAGATGTAGTGACATACTTATGAGAATGTGTCATATTAATTGGATACACCACTTGGGGAGTGGAAGATAACATTTCCATTATTCGAGCTTCTTCCATTATGGGCTGGGAGGTAAAGAAGGTACAAAATCAAAATTACTCTGCCCTTGCCTCTTGCTTGCAAGATGGATTTGATTATAGACCTCTAGTAGAGATGTAAAATCAAATCAAGATTGACGAGCTGTTGAGGCATGAATGAAATGCATGTTATGATCACTCTCTTGCAGCCATTGAATGTGGGATTTCTAGAGATAATAGAGCTTGTGTCATTGCATAGCCTAGCAAGCTGCTCCCTCACTTGTACCCTCCTCTCCCAAGCAACACTTGTCAATAGAACTTGCAAACGTTTGTCAACCTTCACTAACTCCTTTTCATGTGCTTCAACCTAGGTGTGGATGTTCTCGTATGCATGCCCGATGACCTTGAATTTTGAGTGTTTAGAGGGATAAAATCACCATTCCTTTGATATCATAATTTTTTTTACTCAATTCTTCATCAAAGGCGATGGTTGGATAACTAGTGAAACAAAAAAGCTACCAATGAAATTTTTAGCTCAAAACTCCTAGTTCGTGAGATGTCATGATTTTAGTGAGGTACATTTTCAGTCCGTTGATCAAGGTCAAATGCATTAGAGCATGCTAGGTATTGGACCAAAAACATGGCATCAAATTTTAAAAAAAGTGAAATGATGTGGGTAGTTTGATTGCCTTGATCGTGATCGAAGGCCCTAAGATTGTGACACATGGAATTTCTTTTAATAGAGAGAAAACAACTGATTTAATGATAACCTTCTGATTTTGATTATAGTGCCCGTAGATTGCCACGTGTCATGACCTAACTGGTCATAACAAAGATGAAAATGGTACCACCTTTTCTCTCTCCTCCCTTTTTTTATTTTGAAACTGTGTGGAACTTGACGGTAATGATTTAGTGCGGTCGTTGAAACACATGATCGTCGGTCAAAAATAATTTATAATTCTGAACTCACAATGACGTAAAGATATGAAATCAAGTACAATGAAAAGATCAAGTCGAACCATAGAGAACACTGTTGACATTTTATCGAAGGGTTGACTTGGTCAAACTTAAGTTAAATTAGGGTTTCTAAGATTGGAAAGTGATATATTACAAATTTAATGAATAAAAATCTATTATAGAGGATATTTTAAAAATTTTAGAAAATGATTTGACAAAGAAAACTCAAAGTCAAGGTTAAAGTGTTGAATTTGACCAGACATTGACTTTATGTAAAATCAGAGAAGACAGAGGTCGTAAAATATTACATAAATTATATTTTCAGAAACTAAAGAGAAAATGGAGACTTTTGATATAAAATATGTGATTTTTAGAGAAGAATTGGATTTACTATGATTTATTGAAAATCAATAATAAAAAAAATCCTGAAATGAAGATCTTGGTCAAAATCATGAAATTGACTAAACAAATAATATCCAAATCAAGAAATTCATACATGAATAGAAAGCTTACAATGAACGTCAATGCCCAAATTTGGATTGAAAATGAATAGGAGTTGGTCAAAGGTCAAATTGAAGGGTCAAATGTTGATGAAATTTTACGAATCAGATATCCACAGAAAGCTGATGGAACAAGGAATCCAATGAAACAAAAATGAAATTATTTGGACTCAAGATCAGGGAGGAATCATTGTTTGAAGATAAGAAAAAATTCACGATCAAATTTGGATAAAATGATAAAATTTCCAATTCCTAAACTCTAAAGTACATAAATGGCAAAGATTACGAAGGAATCACACTACTAACTTGATTGACGCGAAGATTGGACTTTAAATCACTTAGATTGAAGAGTATTTCTCCAGTTTCTTCTTCGACATGCGTTCGGTCTTCAAGGGGATCACGAAGAACTTAAGATTTTGCTTCAAAAATGCTTAATTTCTTCATGTTTCAATCAAAAGTTAAGTTTAGAAGGAGAGAGAACATCAATTTATAGAGAAATCATCGCAAAAAATACGAGCCATTCGATTCGCTGAAGAGACTTTGGACGGATGCAATCGTGCAAAATCTGTGGGCCACGATCCCACTACGCGGATTCCACTCCATGATTTTGGCCGTTCGATCTTCATTGGTGTGTCCTTACGCGTCCATGTATCGCTTCATGCTGTCCGACTTAGTGCCACATAGGCGCCCACGTAGGCGTTCACGTGGGCTCGTGTGGCTCTGCCACGTGTCAGCTTCGCGCCATGTCAGCTTCGTGGGTCCCGTGCATAAATAAACCATTTTTCGTGATTTTTTAATGAAATAAATTCTAAAAAATACCTAAAAAATCAAAATAAAATCTAGAAAATTTTTAGAAAATTCAGAAATTCATTTCTAGAACTCCTTTTTGACTCAAATTTTCTCCATTGGATCACAAATTTCTTCATCTTTAATACCATGCCACCTAAAATATAAATTTAAGGAAAAATAAATGATAAATTCAAAAATACTATTAAGTGAACCTTATCATTCACTCATTTTCTTTGATTCCTCCATCTTCTTCTTCTTTTTCCTTTTACTCATCTTCACTAAAGACAAAATAAAAATCACTAAAAAGTGGTTAATTTCGATTTGTTTGACCTTGTAAAAGGTCATAAATCACTGAAGCACATAATTAACCCTAAATGATGCAAAAATATGGACTTTAGTAAAATGACACACCAATAGAGAAAATTCATAAAACTCTGATAACATGCATCATAATTACATAAGATAAGCATGAGTATTAATTAAATATGATAAGAATTCAAGTTAAATATACATGTTATCAGAACCTAGTCCACAAATCGAACAACTTGTTTTGACCTCGAGATTGTCAATTTTGGGCATTTTATTCCTCCAACACGTTGAATTCTACATCCATGTTGTCCTTATTGTCCATATTGACCTCCATCAATAGGACTACTACATCCTTGACTTTTATTGGCGCCACCAATTAGAGTACTCAGATAATGCCACGTGACATGCGCTGGACCTCTTCTTAAGTCTGCCATACAAAATCTTGGAAACGATTTATATCATATAAACACTGATAAATTGTCTTCTTGATGGGCATGTTACACATGAACATCTCGCTCTCTTGGTTTACTCTCGCTTGCATGGCACCACATAGACATGTCATGTGATTCACTTGGGTCCCATGCATCTGTCGTATGGTAGGTGACACTGATGGATATTATGTGGCCCATAAGCCAATCACACTTTCATGTATCTTGTTTAT
>CM044108.1:3785937-3806588 GCA_024174645.1 Lemna minuta | reverse complement strand
TTTGTCGATGAATCAAAGTGCGCCACGTACCCCCACCTTTAAGTGACGATCAACGGTATCGATTAAACGTGTGATCAGACGCTCCAGATTGCACACTTATAAAATTGATTTTTAATTAGAAAATTCAATTTTTAATTCAAAAAATTCAGGAAAAATCCAAAAAAATCCGTAAAAATGAGAAATATAACTCCAAATTAATCCAAATTTATTTCATTGGATTAGATAATTTATTTCATTAAATTATCTATCATTCTAAAAATTTAAATTCAATAAATAACAAGAGATTTAATTTCTATTTCAAAAATACACTCATGTCTTTAAGATTTTAAAACTTAGAAAATTATATGAGTGTATATAAAATGATTTCTCTCATTATTTAACTTTAAAAACTAATTATAATCTCAAGTAAAGATGGGTTATAAAATTATTTATCTTTCATTCATCATAATTAACCCTAAATTAATGTATTTTGATATTATAATGATTTTTTCATAGAATGATAGATTAACACTAAAACATATGATAACATGCATAGGAATGGAATCTTTTATGCCTTAATATGCATAAATACTCATGTATTATCATGTCTAATTGGCTTGTTATCACTACGCACTAGAGAAGTTCTGACCATACATCTTGGGGAGCAAGATGATTATCCACACTGATCATGTGGCCTTAAAATACTTGCTCTCCAAGAAGGAGGTCAAACCACGACTCATACGATAGGTGCTGCTCCATCAAGAATTCTACTTGGAGATTAAAGACAAGAACAGTAGCGAGAACTCAGTGACAGACCACTTATTGTGTCTCCACGTTCCAAGTATAGGAGACATTGGAGACTCATTCCTTGACGAGCATCTCCTTGCCATCTTGAGCCACGATCCCTAGTTTGCCCACATCGACAACTTCATCGTGACTCAGATCAATCCTGGAGCATTAGAATCTTCATCAGTGAGATAAGTTCTTCCATGATCTCAAATACTACTTTTGGGAAGAACCAATTATATTCCGTCTCGGATACGACTAGATCATCAGGCGATGCATCCATGAGGAGGAGCAAGGAGACATCTTAGCGATGTGACATTCATCAACATGCAGAAGACATTTCGCGGCGTGCAAGACTGCGGAAAAAACCCTGGAGAGCGGATTCTATTAGCCCACTGATAACATGCATTTATAACTTGAATTCTTATCCTAATTAACTCATATTCATGCTTACTTTATGTGAATATGATGCATGTTATCATACTTTTTAGGAATTTTCTCCATTGACATGTCATTTCACTAAAGTTGATATTTATGCATAAATTAGTTTATACCTTATTCTGATTTTTATTAAGTATTTTTATTAAAAAAATCACAAAAATGGAGGTTTTTACCTGTAGGTGCTGATGTGGCAAAGCGGGAGCTGCAGGCGCTGACATGGCGCGCGGGACCACCTCGAGGTGCGACGTGGCACTGAGGCCATGTGGCAGAGCCCGGGTGGCCCGCGCGAGGCGTAGGTGACGCTGACGCGTGGCAGGAGGCCACGCGGACGGGCCCACGCGGACGCCCGTGAGGGGCGCCACGTGGCGTGTGAGGGTTCGCAAGTGGAGGGCCCACGGGTATAGTGGGCCCTGGTAACAGTGGGGGGGCGGTAACGCAATTGGTAATAAGGGGAGCCCCCCTATTTAATTGCAACATCTCCCATTATTTCCTCCATGTGGGACTATGTTCCCACACGGTTTTTCTTTTGCAGGACACGTGGTGACACGGCGAGCGTCGGATCTAGGCGGAAACCATCGATCGCGTGGACTCGACTCCACGCGATCATCCATCAAAGCACGTGCTGAAAAAGGAGAGTAAGTGGATTAGATCGATGGCTTACCTGGTGACACGTGGAAGATGCTGGAGCGCTGGATCCTCATCGAACGGACAACATCGCGATCATGATCATCATCGCGATCTTCCTCCATCGGATGGCGGACGCTCCTCGGCAATCGGGTCTACGTGATCGCGTGAGCGTGACCATCCAGTAACCAGAAGCTCAATCGGACGGCGCGGAGGGTTCGTGGAAGAACTCCACGATCGCAGTTCGATCGAACCACGATCGTGGCGCGATCGAACCGCGATCACGGCGCAATCGAGCCGCGATCGTGGCTCTTCGTTGTGGAATCGATTCCATGATCGTCAGATTGTGTTTTCTTGAGGATCGACAGCATGATCGACGCACAATCGACGCACGATCAGGCCACGATCACGCCGCAATCGGGCCACGATCGCGTCCCGATCGTGGGTCTTTTTGAAGCAAAATTCAAGCCGATTCATCCCAGATTTGAAGCCACAACGCCGATCAATGCATACCGCTCCCACGACGCTTCAATTCCGCTCCCACGACCGCCTCTATTGCCCTCAAAATCGAGCCTAACTCTCCCTTTAAAAACATGTATTTCCCTTCTGTGTTCTTTAACTTTTGATCGATTCGTGAAGGAACTAAGTGAATTTCCAGGAAGATCACTAGTTCATCGTGATCCCCCCACATTTAGACTGGATTGCGAAGCAATTGGAGCGGGATTGATTGCGAATTTCTCCTTGATTTCATCAAATTTTTCCCTTGAATTCCGAACGTCCGCGAGGAAGAATCCGAGCAAATTCGCTTCAATCCACGAGAATTGAAGCCCCATTCTTGCGGCAATCGGGTTATTAGTGAGATTTGACCGATTATCAGGAGGTAATTTGAGTTTTAATTAGATTTAGAAGTTTAATTTTGCAGATTAGTTCATAGTGTTCTTCATTTTCCCCAATTTTAGGTCCATAAAATTTCTAATTTTGAAAATAGGATATCTCTTTGATTATAATTTCAAATCACTGGATTTTGGTTTCATTGGATTTCTCTTTTAATCAGCTTTCCGTAGATAGCAAATTCATCAAATTCCGAGTTCATTTGACCCTCCAATTTGACGTTTGACCAAAGACTGTTCATCTTTCATTAGAAGTCAAATGTTGACTTTCGGGGTCAATTACTTTTGATTTACAAATCAGAATTTGATAATTTGGGTCTTGTTAGATTCCTTTGGTTCTTAGCTTTCCATTGACATAGACATTCCAAGATTTAAATTTCATTTGACCATTTAATTTGAAGATTTCCTCTGAGGTGTTAATTTCAGGGATTTTCTGATAGTTGATTTTCAATAATTCATAATAAATCCATTTCTTATCCAAAAATCACGAAATATATATCAATAAATTTAATTTTCTCTCTAGTTTCTAAATATTTAATTTTCGTAATCTTCTGACTCTGTTTGATTCTATGATTTTGCAGATCACCTACTGTTGTTCAAAGTCAACTCTTTGACTTTGACTTTTAACTTTTCTCTGTTAAACCTTAGAATTAAATTCTTAAAACTTCTTATTTAGCTTATTTATATCATTTCTATTCATTAATTCTTATTATTACTTATTTAAAACTCCTTTTAAACCTAAGTTTGACCAAGTCAACTCTATGATTAAAGTCAACCCTGCTCTGTGTGGATCGACCCGATACTTACACAATACTTGATTATTATATCTTATATTTGTGAGTTTGGTTTTATAAATTTTGTTTGACCATCGTCTTTGTGATTTAACGATGCACGAAAATGATACGTCACCCACCATCTTTAAGGACGCCCACTTTTTCTACATAGAGTGTATACAGTGTCAAGCAGCATTGAACATCTCTAAGCGAGATGAAATGACAATGCGACTAATCCTTGAAGTCGAGATCTTCGATTTATGGGGGATAGATTTTATGTGACCTTTCCAACCTTCAGACGGGAAGGAGTATATCTTGGTAGCAGTGGATTATGTGTCCAAGTCGGTCGAAACAATCCCCACTAGGACAAACGACCATTGGGAGGTGCTCAAATTCATTACGAGATGCATTTTCACATGATATGGTTGTCCAAGGGCCATCATCAGCGACGAAGCTCACACTTCAACAATGCGCATTTTCGGGCATTACTGAATAAATATGGAGTACACCATCGCGTTGCCACACCATACCACCCCCAAGCAAACGGGCAAGTAGAATTAATTAATAGAGAGGTCAAAAGCATTCTAAAGAAGATAACTCGACCAGATGGGAAGGATTGGGTGCAAAAGCTTCCTAACGCACTATGGGCATACCGGACGGCTTACAAGACACTGACGAAGCGTTTTATGCGGTCGTTAAAACACACAAACGTCGGTCAAAAAAAATTTATAAATCCGAACTCACAAAGATAAAGATATAAAATCAAGTAATGTGTAAGTATCGGGTCGATCCACAGAGAGCAACATTGACTTTAATTGTAGCGTTGACTTGGTCAAACTTAGGTTTAAAAGAGATTTTAAAGAAGTAAAAATAAGATTCTACGAATGGAAATGATATAGATATATTAAATAAGAAGTTTTAAGATTTAAGATCTCGGATTAAACAAAGAAGAGTCAAAGTTTAAAGCGTTGACTTTGACCAATAGTCAGAGTTCTATAAATCAGATAATCAAAAGGTGTCAGAAGATTATGAAAATTATATAGTTGGAAACTAAAGAGAAAATTGAATTTATTGCTATATAATTCATGATTTTTCGATAAGATGGATTTACTATGAATTATTGAAAATCAAAGATCAGAAAATTCCTTCAATGAACACTTCAGATAAAATCTTCAAATTGACTCGTCAAATGAAATTCCAATCTTGCAATTTATATATCAATGGACAGTTAAGAACCAGAGGATTCTAAAGAGACTAAAATGATCAAATTCTGATTTATATTTTGAAAGTAATTGACCCCGAAAGTCAACGTTTGAATTCGGATGAAAAATGAATGATGCTTGGTGAAATAATAAATGGAAGGGCCAAATGAACTCAGAATTCGAAAAATTTTCTATCCACGGAAAGTTGATGAAAAGGAGAATCCAATGAAACTAAAATCCAGTGATTTGAAATTATAATCAGAGAGATATTCTATTTTCAAAATTAGCAATATTTTGGACTAAAATTGGGTGATATTGAAGAACACTAAGACCTAATTTGCTAAATTAAAGATCTAAACCTAATTAAAACTCAAATTACCACCTAATAATCGATCAAATCTCACTACTAACCCGATTGCCGCAAGAATGGGGCTTCAATTCACGCGGATTGAAGCGAATTTGCTCGATTTCTTCCTCGCGGACGTTTGGAATTCAAGGGAAAATTCGATGAAATCCGGTGATTAATTCATGATTATCATCCTTCAATGGCTGAAGAAATAAACTCTAGGAAGCAGAGGATCACGAGAACTTAAGACCTTCCTCGAAATTTGCTTAATTTCTTCACGAATCGATCAAAAGTTAAGTTTACAAAGGGAGAGAACATCTATTTATAGAGTAGTTTGTGCGAAATTGGTGGATCGTGGCCCACGACGCGGATTTCACTCCGTGTGATTTCAGCTGTCGGATCGCGCGAAATTAGTAGGATCGTGGCCCATGATGCGGATTCCACTCCATGTGATTTTAGCCGTCCAATCGCGTGATTTAATCCGGACCGTCCGATTGCGTGATTTAATCTCGACCGTCCGATTTCGCGCCACGTCACCTCCTTGGGTCCCGCACGATTAAATAAATCCTAAAAAATCAAAATAAATCCAAAAAATTATAAAAAATTAAGAAATTCATTAATTCATTTACATAACTCCTTTTTAACTCAAATTTTGTCCATTGGATCACAAATTCCTTCATCTTTAATATTATCTCATCTAAAAATACAAATTAAAAGAATAATATAGGATGAATTTCAAATAAATATAGATAATTTCTTAAGAAGTCTATTTTATATCATCCAACATTCTCTTCTTGAAATTAAATCTTCTAATCATCTACTAAAGTCAAAGTAAATTAAGAAAAATACTTAATTCCTATTAATTTAACCTTGCAAAAAGATTTATCATCAAGAAAGCACATAATTAACCCTAGTTTATGCATAAATATGAACTTTAGTAGAATGGCATACCAATGGAGAAAATTCATAAAAACTATGATAACATGCATCATATTCACATAAAATAAGCATGAATATGAGTTAAATATGATAAGAATTTAAGTTATAAATGCATGTTATCAGACACCCATCAAGATGTCTCCTTTCTGGCTCATCTTTGGGAAAGCCTTCCACCTTCCAGTTGGGCTTGAGCATCGAGCCTATTGGGCCATCAGAAATCTCAACTTATCTTTGGACAAAGCAGGGAAACAACAACTTCTCCAACTAAAGGAGTTGCAAGAGCTAAGGCACGATGCGTACGAGAATGCAGTGATCTACAAAGAAAAGACAAAGGCCTTTCATGACTGACACATCAGAATACGATCCTTTCATGTCAACGATAAGGTCTAGCTCTACAATTCCCGCCTTAAGCTCTTTCCTGGGAAGCTACGCTTGCAATGGGATGGTCCATATGTGGTTCTAGAGTTTTTTGATGATTGAATTGTACTCATCTTCGACATCAAATCCGGCCGACAATTCAAGGTAAAGGGCCATTGTCTCAAGCTGTACCTGACATCAGAACCACCTGCACCAGCCGACACGGCAAATCTGCATCTTCCCCAGGTACACGAGCAATGTGATGACGGTATCACCCTCACCCCATTGGTAGTCGTAGGTCTAATTAGATTTACGTCTGGATGAAGATGTTAAACTTAGCGCTCTTGGGAGGCACCTCAAGATTATCTCACTTTTTAGTTTTATTTTTTCATTTTTTTAGTTTTTAATAGTTTTCGAAGAAGAACTACATTAGGGGAAGGGCGCACGCACGTGAAATCCCGTGAACGAGCATCAACGAGTTTTTCTAACCCTTTGTCTTCTCATCATATTTTTGTATCTTTTTCATGACACGCTCAGTATTTATCGCTATCTTTTTCATGAGCATAAATATTTCATTGAGGGCAATGAAAAGTTCTAGTTGGGGGTGAGGACTTAGAAGAACTCGACCATTTTTCAAAAATTTTTAAAATTTTACCTTCTAAAAACTTTTATTTTCCAAATTTGATCCACTCTACCTCACCTTAGAAGTCTTGAGATTTAGAGATCCAACCTACTAGAGATGTAGAAGTGAGGGCCTTATAGCCCATATGATTACATTTTGAGTAATGAAGCTAAGTGATCGAGAGAAACCATGGGATGATATTTAGTGTTTGACTTCTTTGGGGTTGGGTATCTAACAGGCACCAAGGAAAAATGAGTAATCAAAGGTTGAAATGCTATGGCATTGAAATAGAGAGTTTTTTAGAGAAGTTCATGTCAAATTCCTATCCCCTACCTAACATCAGCTAAACCTGCTTAGTGTGGGAATTCCTCGCTTCCCAACTTTCCCTTTAAAAGAGTGCAATGCTCCATAATTTTTTGTGGCACCTATCTTTCTCTTTTAGGCATGTAGTTTTATCTCTTCAAAAGCAGTCAAGAAGTTACATCATTTTGTTTTAAATTTCACTCATAATAATAACACTCCCAATTAATTCACGCATCCATCACATTACATTTCTTTCATATTTCCCTCACATGTACGTATCCCTTCACACTACACTTAAAATTTCTTACATACTCTCTTCAAAAAACCAAAAACTCCTCCACATCCTTATTTCATATAAATTATTCTAAAATTTTGATAAAAAAAAGAGAATGAAGAAAAAAAGGAGAAAAATCAAGGAAAGAGAGAAATAAGAAGTGAAAAGAAGGAAAATAAGTTGGGAAATATCTTCTTCCACCATCATCTCTATCACCTCCACCATAATCTCTACCTTCTACCCTATTATCACCATCCACATCATTTGGGAGTATAATTATCATAAGTGGTACCTCCTTTGTTTTTAAAATCCACTTTTTTATCTACATATTTGCTTTTAACCACGTCATTCCCTTAGAAATATTATCTTTTTATTTCCTTCATCCACCTCACACGTTGTATCCCAAAGATAGGAATCCCTTTGAAATTTTATTCTTTATAGGAGGAAGACGAGTTGAGGGGAATTCTAATACACTAAGTAGCCTCCATTTTTTAGTGAAGGAGTGATGTATCTATGGAGAGGGTAAGGAATTACATCATCTCATGAGAGAGTGAGGATCTTTTCATCTCCATAGCATCAAACCTTAGATATGCTCACCTTGATCACTATTGAGAATTAGACTTGAGCATTAGCCGATGAACACTACCCTAATATGTACTGAAAAAGCCAACCTAGAGATGGAATCTAGATTATTATGGCTTACACTATGAGGAAAATATAATCATATATTCCTACACTTCACCTCTTTAGTAGTAGGATCAAAGGATGAAAGGACCTTCTAAGTAGACTATCTAAGAGACTAGCAATCATTTAAGTAGGGAGGTGTCATAACATTCTAACTAAACATGAAAATACAGGATTATTAATTAAAATTAAGGCATAAGACATTCCATTGTAATGCATGTCATCATATATTTTAGTGTGTATCTATCATTTTATGAAAAATTCATTGTAAACTCAAAATACATTAATTTAAGGTTAATTATAATGAATTAAAGATAATGTTTTCATAACCAATCTTTAATTGAGATTATAATTAGTTTTAAGGTTAAATAATAAGAGAAATCATTTTAAAATCTAAAACAAATGAGTGTATTTTTTAAATAATAATTGATTCTCTTCTTATATATTAAATTTGACTTTTTAAAATGATAGATAATTTAATTTCTGATCCAATGAAACAAATTTAGATTAATTTGGAGTTATATTTTAAAAGATATGAATTTTCTAATTTTTAGGGATTTTTCCAGATTTTTTCTGCATTTTTCTAAATTTTTCTGATTTTTCTTAATTTTAAATCAATTTCTTTGAATTAAATACCATTTTATTTTTGCATAGGTGATGTGGCAGCACGATTAATCACGACCGTCGATCGTCACTTAAGGCGGGGGGGGGGGGGGTACGTGGCATAAATCTATTCGTCGACGAATCGTTTTAAAATGATTTAATCTCAGCCGTCGATCTGAAGAGCTATAATGGCCGAGATCAAAACCAACGAAACGCATCTGGAGTGTCGGATCAAGATCAAACGATGACGGTTTGATGCGTTACTTATAACACACGCGACGTGGCTTCATTTAGACGGTCCATCTGAGATCCAACGGCCACGACTTAACTGTAAGCCTTCACAATCCTGCATTTCATCAGAGCTATTGATCAAGGATTAATTGTTTCATCGGATGGTTACGCCTAGTTCACCCTAGAAATAGAGGTGTTCTTCGACACTGTAAAGCATTCCAAGGAAATTCGAGTAATCGAACTATTTAGACACCAAATCCCTTCAATCTATTACTTCCAATCGCTTCTAGACTCATTTCCGCATGCACGGAGTGCTTGAAAGTGAGATTTCGTCGAGAGAATAGGAACAAATAAGCTCTTGAACATCAGCGATTATTTTTCAAATTCGGCAATGAAATGCCTTTGATCCGGCGAATAATTGGATCAATTCGAGCGCAATCTTAGCTTAGAGATCATATTTCATCCTTATCTTCCTTCGTATAGCTTTATATTTCAATTTTAAATCATAATTTTAGTCAATTTCAATTTCAATTTTTTTTCATGATTTTCAATTTCATAAACTTCTCTCTTATTCACTTGATGATTTCTCCGTGAATCGTGATCCAAATTCAGTGATTTTTTTATTCCGTGGATTCGTTTTGAAGTCCTCTTTCCAAAAATATCAATTTCTCTAATTTTTCACCATGATTCATTGTCCAATTTGATCAAATTTCAAAAGATCATCTGAAATTACCCTAGTTCACCAATATACTCGTTAATTCATGATTATTTGATAAAAATTTGTGAGTTTGGTATTAGTTTTGACACGAATTGATGTGTAAACAACGATCACATCAATTCGTTCCGTTAGTCAATCATATTAGCCATTAGGGCCAATATGACACCTATCATGACCTTTAGGTTGATCAACAAGAGGGAAAAGGTCCGAGAGGTAGATCATCAAGAGTAGGGGGGATCAATATTATTATTTACCTAAATATTTGACAAGAGGATGCTGATTTTATCAACAACATTCTCAAACATGAGATTTTAGTCGAGAAGTGTGTTCGTGCATCTCATTCATGAAAATACATAGATGATTATCAATATTAGTGATATGGATATCCATATCATGGATGGTACCTGAAAAATGGCTTAAATCACTACAACGTGGAGTTGGGGTCTTATAAGGAATAGAATCCTTGCAAGAATCTTCGAGATGATATCTCATGATGATGCGTTTAATGGACCAAAGACGCATATGAACTAATTTCCTAATGATTGCATTGATCTATCTAATGGTAAGGTGGTGATAGAGAGGCTAATTTATGATGCCACATTGATGCGGGATGGCTAGGACACATGCCAGAGGGCAGACTAATGAACCTAAGGATGAACAAATAGGCCACAAAACACACAATTGAGTTCTAACCTTTAAATCTAAACAAGTTGATGATGATGTCACTAATGAATCGATTTTTTGCAATCGGTGAAAACACACTTCCTCATGTCAACAAAATTTTAAAACTCACTAATGTTGATAACTAATCACAAATTGATTAGGATAACGCTGAGTCAGGGTCAAATCAAAAAAAAATTAGGGAAGTTTCTAATAAATATTTAAAATTTGGTCAAATTGGACAATGAATTGGGGTGAGAAATTATGGAAATTGATATTTTTTAGAAATAAGCCTCCAAGACAAATCCACGAAATAAAAAATTACTCAATTTGGATTAGTATTCGTGGAAAAATTAAGGAACGAAATAAGGAGATAAAATTTGATTGTGAGAGAGAGAAAAATGAGTAAATTTAGTCAAATTAAACTAATCTATTGATTAAAAAATTCATAAAATTTGACTAATCTACTGTTCGAAATTAAAAACTAATGCTACAAGAAGAAATATTAGAAAAAAAACGTAATCTAACCCAAAATTGTGCTTGAAATGATCCAATTTATCTTCGGATCAAGGCTTTTCATTTTGCGTTTCAAAAAACAAAAATCTAGAGTTCAAGCGACAAATTCTTCTTATTCTCTCAAAAAAATCTTAATTTTAAACTCTCTTTGAACTCGGCAATAAATCTAAAAGAGGAAGAAAATAAAAGATTCAATGATTGAGATGTCTAAACAGCTCGATTAATCAGAACATCAAAGAATGCTTTACACCATCAAAGAGAGAGAATTTATAATGTTTTGAAATTGAGAGTAACTGTTGGATCTTTTCCTTGATGAGATCTAAAGTTGAGATGGAATTGAAAGCGGCGATTCATTATTGTCCACCCAAATGCTGCCATGTATCCCCTTCACTTAAGTGAAAGTGAAGGGCTCAAATTAAATGTCCTTTATTCGCATCAATCTGACACTCGTGAGCATGCCACGTCACCTGCGATATAACATAAATAAACAAAGTCCCACATTAAAAAAATCACAGAAATTTCTAGACATAAATTCAAATGCGAACATAGTGGTTAGCTATGCCCTTAAAGGGCCATTAACTACTAATGGCACACTAATCACTCATCAGACGTGTATCGCAGGTGCGCCACGTGTTACGAGCATATGCCACCATGTGACGACACGCAAGCACGCATGCCATGTCAATGCATATAAAAACTGATTTTTAATATTTTTTAATTTTAAATAAATTCAAAAGAAATACAAACAAATTCATAAAAATTCTTTTGAAAATCTTTAAAAACTAGAAAATTCATAACTTTCAAAATACAACTCCTTTTTAATATAATTTTTTTATCACAAATTGAATAATCTATCATCTTAAAATTCAAAGTTAATAAATAACAAGATAATAAGTTTTTATCTCAAAAATACACTCATGTTCTTTAACAGATAAAACTATAAAAAATAAATGAGTGCATAAAAAATTTCATCATAAATATGACACACAAATAACAATGAATAAATGTTCAATCTAAATGAAAGATGAAAGTGTGATTGGCTTGCAGGCTATACAATATCCATCGAGTATGTCCTTGCTCGCTGAATGTGATCATCACTCATCGGCAGCTTCCTCTCTTTTGGTGGGTACTTGGCACATTAGAACTCCCCAAAACTTGTCTTCCTCCATATAAGATTCCCCCCTTGTATCTTCATCTTTCCCTAGAGTCCCCCACTCATGGAGTAACAATTGACGAGCAAATGCACAAATATATGAGCACATCAATTGTTTCTTTACTAATATGCATTCCATACTGTAATGTTGTATATTTTTCATGACCCTTGATCTCTATTGATTGGATCACACATTGATCGTTATCCTTGTAATCATGAAGAGGACACCCAGATCTTAGCCTAGATATTAGACCATGTGGCTTCTACTTGAAGACTTTCCTAGCTTCGTAAGGAGCCACTAGCATGAACATATCTCAGACTCCCCCTAGAGAATCTTAGTTGTAGAATGAGGAATTAAGAACTCCAACTTATATGTTGGAACTCAATCAATTTCTGATTTCAAACACTCCTTGGACACGGAAATGAGTCTAGAAGATGGAGAAATCAAAAGATTCTTAGATTTGGTGTCTAGATAGTTCGATTTGCTGGAAAACCCAATAATGATTTTTTGTCGCGAAGAACATCTCAATTTATTTGCGAAATTTGGGGTAACCGTTGGATGCGTCGATTCGATCTGATAATCGGCCGAGAGTAAATGCCGTTCGATGAATCGATGTCATTAAGTCGCGTCCGTCCGATCTGAGATGAAGCGTCCAGATTTTGCCACGTCGCGCGTGAAGAAAAGGCATCGCTTGATTTCATCCGTTTGATCTTAATCGGACGATTGCAATGAGTCCATGTGTCTATCGAGCGCATTCAATCTCGACCATTGTAACTCCAAGATGAACGGATGAGATTAGTCATTGATTGATTGAATTGTTATCTAATAGGATGTCGCCACGTAACTCCTGTGAGTAAGTGACATCTGATGCACGCAATTTAATCGCACAATCAGACGTCTCACAGTGCGCCACGTCACCTCTAATATAATGAAATAAAAATAGTCCAACACGGAATAAAAGATAAGGTTTTAACGCGTACAAAAGGTAGATGAGATTGATGGGTTAGCTTAAATTCTAACAGATGCCCTAACCTATTAATTAATCACTCGAGCACACACGTGCACTCACACACGCACAAACACATACGTGTCACACATACACGTCACACACACGTGTATACGTGTCACATGCACAAGCGTCCAGGCGTTGCCATGTGGCGACGCTCTGCCACGTCCGCGCGCTTTAAAAACATTTTTTATTCTATTTTTTATTATTTAAAAATAAAAAATAGAGTTAAATAAATTCAAAAAATTCTAAAAAATTCCTACAAATTGGAAAATTCATAACTTTCAAAATACAACTCCAAATTAATTCAAATTTGTTTTGTTGGATCAGAAATTGAATTATCTATCATTATAAAAATTCAAAATATTAAACTAACAAGAGAATTAGTTTTAATTTAAGAAATATACTTATTCATCTTATAAAATAAATTTTAGAAAAATACATGAGTGTAAATACAAATCTTTTCTCTTATCATTTAATCATGAAAATATAATTATGATCTTAAATATAAATAGGATTAGAATTACATTGTTTAATTATGCATAATTATCCATAAAATGATGTATTTTTAGATCATAACATGAAATTATATAAAATGATAGAAATGTTATTAAAATATGATAACATGCATACAAATGGAACAAATAATGCCTTAATTTGTATTGATAATCATAGAAATTCTTGTATAAATTGCAGGTTATCAATCTCAAATACTACTTTTGGGGAGAACCACTCCTATTCCATCTCAGATACGACAAGATCATCAGGCGATGCATCCTAGAGGAGGGGCAAGGAGACATCTTAGCGATGTGTCACTCATCGACCTGCGGAGGACATTTTTTGCGATGCGCAAGACCGTGGACAAAATCCTGCAGAGCAGCTTCTAATAGCCCACCATCTTCAAAGACACCCACCATTTCTATACGGAGTGTCTACAATGTCAAGCAACATTGAACATCTCCAAGCGAGATGAAATGCCAATGCAAACGATCCTTGATTTTGTGGGACATTTCCCACCGTTGATAGTCACTTAAAGGTGGGGGTACGTGACGCACTCTGATTCGTCAGCAAATAGTTTTTAAAATGATTCAATCTCAGCTGTTGATCAGAAGAGTTATAACATCAGAGATTAAAACCGACAGAAACGCATCTAAGCGTCCGATCAAGATCCAACGTTTCTTATACCACTCATGACGTGGTGAAATCTTGGCGGTCCATCAAAGATCCAACGGCCACAACTTAATTCTAACGATTCGCATCCATGCAATTCATCAGAGCCGTTGATCAAAGACTAATTGACGATCTGACGGTTACGCCCAATTATCCCTATATATTGAGTTCTTCGACATTGTAAAGCATTCGAGGGCAATTCGAGTAAATCGAACTGTTTAGACACCAAATCCCTTGAATCTTTTGCTTCCAATCGCTTCTAGACTCATTTCTGCATCCACGAAGTGCTTGAGAGTGAAATTTTGTTGAAAGAATATGAAGAAATCGATGCTTCAAAATCAACAATCGTGTTTTTCGAATTCTAGATGAAAAGCCTTGAATCCGGCGAATAATTGGATCAATTCGAGCGCAACCTTGGGTTAGGGATCGTGTTTCATCCTAATCTTCCTTTGTAGAGCTTTAGATTTTATTTTTGAATCATAATTTGAGTCAATTTCAATTTCAATTTTGGTTTTTCATGATTTTATTTTATAGAAATTTCTCTCCTACTCATTCGATGATTTCTCAGCGAATCTTGATCCAAATTGAGTGATTTTTAATTTCGTAGATTCATCTTCGAGTCTTCTTTCAAAAATATCAGAACTCCTAATTTCTATCCACATTTTATCGTTCGATTTGATCAAATTCGAAAAGATCATCAGAAATTTTCCTAATTCCATGTGGATTTGACCCTTATTCACCACTATACCCCTCAATTCGTGTGAATTTCTTTAAATTGGTGAGTTTGCTATTAATTTTGACTCTTGATCGTGTGTTTTCAATGACCTAGCGGTCTCGATTCGTCAACAGGTCTTTGCAGGACGGGCTTGGCGTAGTTACTGAGGCGTTTCCTTGCATTTCTCTCGTCGTTCTGGGCCATTTCTACAAGTTCTACTAATTCTATGGTGGAAGATGTCTTGGTAGTGTTGGGCGAATGCGAGTATCGTTCAAAGAAATCTACCTGTAAAGGATTATTTCGTAATCTTCATGTGGTCTGTCATCTCATGGAAGGTTGGAGTGGATATTTTTATGCTTAGAAATAGTAGATATTAAGATAAATTATCAAATAATGACAAGGATCATACCTGAGTGTCGGTATCTGTGAGAGTAAGCGATCTTAATGCGAATTTGATGAAATGATCGCCCCTAATCCTTAGAGAAGGGGCAAAAATTACTTGATATTATTAAATTAAGGATCTAAAAGATTGATTTCTACTTCAGATCACTCGGTGTAGGATCAATGTGAGTTAATTTCAAGAAATAAAAGAAAATCCAAGTTGACCAAATCAAAATTGAGTAATATTCTCAAAATTATGCCTTAATTCCCTAGCAACGATGCCATTTGATGGAACGAATTGATGCGATCGTTGATTACACACCAATTCACATCAAAACTAATACCAAACTCACCAATTTTAAGATTAAATCATGAATTGAATAACATAGTGGTGAATAAGGGTCGATTCCACGGAGAATTAGGGTAATTTTATGATCTTTTGAAATACGATCAAATTGGACTATGAATCATGGTGAGAAATTAAGAAAATTGATATTTTTGGAAAGAGGACTTGAAAAAGAATCTACGGAATAAAATAATCACTCAATTATCATCAAGATTTGCGGAGAAATCATCAAGTGAATAAGAGAGAAATTTTTCAAATTGAAAATCGCGAAAATCCAAAATTGACTTAAATTACGATTCAAAATTGAAATCTAAAGCTATACGAAGGACGATTAGGGTGAAATACAATCTCTAACCCAAGATTGCAATCGAATTGATCCAATTATTTTCCGAATCAAAGGCTTTACATTCTTGAATTTGAAAAACGATTGTTGATTTTCAAGAGTCAATTTTTTCCTATTCTCTCAAAGAAATCTTACTTTCAAGCGCTCCGTGGATATGGAAATGAGTCTAGAAGCGATTGGAAGCAAGATATTCAGGGATTTGGTGCCTAAACAATACGATTACTTGAATTTCCCTGGAATGCTTTACAATGTCAAAGAAGATCTCTATTTGTATGTATTTTGATGTTTAGTTAGCATGTTATCATTGACCTAAAGGCTGTGATAAGCATTTTCTTGATCTCTATGATCTATGTGATTAAGCTAAAAGTTGTCATATGCATTATGACATACCTGTTATTCAATAGCATGAAAACCAAAAGAGTGTAAGGGTCAGTGCTCTATATTATGAGAGTTATAATGTTACTTTAAGTAGTATAATATGCCCAAATATGGTAAAATTTGATTTTTTGAAATGAAATTAGGAGGTGACTTGAAGATATTTTGAGAAAATCTTGAACATTTCTTTGAGCACAAGAAAAAGGATCCTATAGAGCCTTGGACCAAATGAAAGATAAAATGCATAAGAAATATGTTCATGTAGCCTACTAGGTTAGACAACTTGTGATTTATTAAACCACGTAGTTCAAAGAATTCTACATGAAATTAAAATTGAAGCGAGTCTACAAGTAGTCATTTCTCAACATCAAAATGAAATTAATTCAAAACTTAAAAATAAATTACTATAAAGTAAATCTAGTACTCTCGAACATGCATATCAATTGTTGAAGATTTTGAATTGTGTTAGACATTGTCTGCAATACCATCATCTTCTAGTGGTCATCCAACTTAGAGTGACCACACCCTTATTCTTATCCTTGCCTTTCAACTGATTTTGAACTCATTTTAGGATGAGCAAATCTAATTCCTACTGCATACAGAAAAACTCATGATTCCCCTCTTGGCCCATACCCATCTTCTACCACTTCCACCCCATCTCCCTCTCTTGATTCCATAGCAAGATTGACTTCTCAAACCGCACCTTCTTGAGGTTATTCCTTGAGACTAAATTGATTTCAGTGTTAAGGAAGAGGAAGTTGCTGCATATTGCAATATATAGTCTAGTTTGAGTGAGACTTGATTCTTTAAGATTACCTCGTCAAAGTAATTCCTTGAGACTAACTCGTTTCAAGTGTCAAGGAAGAGGAAATTGCTGCATATTGGAAGCAACAATCCAGTTTGATTGAGACTTGAACATTATCTAGAATTCTCTCTATGAAATCTTTGAACAAGATTATGCATGAAACTGAGCCCTGATTTCTCTCTTTTTATCTCATCCAGATGCTTCTAGAGATTAAAAGAGATGTATATATATATAAAGAGAGAGGGAGAGAGACAGCGAACACTTTCAATTTTGGAGATAAAGAATTTTATTCCAATGTAGAAAATTATCCCCCAATAGATGGCTAGGTTGGAAGAGCCTCTTCTTAATAGATGGCTAGGTTTCAGTCCCCTTTTCCTTTCCAAAAAATCAAGGTAAGGAGGAGCATGTTTAAGGAGATATTACTCTCATTGTATTCATGTGGCCCCCTAGGATGGATGTCTTGGATTTGAGCATGGTGGACCTATTGTGGCCCATGTGCATTGGGCCATGTTGGCACCCCCTCTTGGGCATCTAAGCAAATACCCATTATTTTAGAGCTCTTGGAGATGGGCCTCTCACGAGGCGATTTATGCAGTCGTTGAAGACACACAAACGTTGGTAAAACAAAATTTAGAATTCTGAACTCATAATAAAAAAATATGAAATCAAGTATAGCGTAAAGATTGGGTCGATCCACAGAGAACACAGTTGACTTTGATCAAAGGGTTGACTTGGTCAAACTGAGGTTTAATTGGGTATAATAATAAATGAAAGTAATAAATAATTAATTTAAATGATATAAATATATGAGAGAAAATATTTTAAGAATTTAGAAAATGATTTGACAAAGAAAAGTCAAAAGTCTCAAGGTCAAAGTGTTGACTTTGACCAAAAATTGACTTTCTGTAAAATAAGGGACTAAAAAGGTGAGAAAATATTACAAAAATTACATATTGAGAAACTAGAGAGAAAATGTAAAATTTTGATATATAACTCATAATTTTTCGAGAATAATAAGAGTTATTATGATTTATTGAAAATCATATATCAGAAAACTCCTAAAATGAACACTTTGGGTTGAATCATCAAATTGACTGACTGAACCAAGGTAAAATCTTAAGAAAATTATGTATTCAGAAACTAGAGAAAAAATAGAACATTTTTATAGATAATTTGTGATTTTTCAAGAAGAATTGGATTTATTATGATTTATTGAAAATCAAAGATCAGAAAAATCCAGAAATGAATACTTTGGTTTAAATCATCAAATTGACTAAGTAAATGATATCCAAATGAAGAAAATCAATATAAATAGAAATATAACAACCACAGGATTCCAAAAAGACTAAAATTGTCAAATTTCACCTTGTATTTTAACAGTAATTACCTCTGCAAGTCAACGCCCAAATTCTGATTGAAAATGAACAGTTGATGGTCAAACATCAAATTGAAGGATCAAACAGTGATGAAATTTTATGAATTAGGTATCCACGGAAAGCTGATGAAATAATGAATCTAATGATACCAAAATCAAAAAATTTAGAATTAAATTGGGGAGAAATCCGTGTTTCAAAATCAGCAAAAATGTGCACCCAAATTTGGGCGAAGCAAAGAATAATTCGATTTCTAAAATGAATTTGACTATCTAAATATAATATAAACTGCAATTATGGAAAGGTATATGATCAAATCATACTACTAACCCAATTGATGCAAATTTTAGGCTTCAAATTGCATCAATTGAAGTGTATTTCCTTGGTTTCCTCTTCGGCGTGCGTTCGGCATTCAAGGGGAGATTTTGATCGATTCTTGCAATGATTCGTAATCAATCCTGCCTCAATATGATCACAATTGAGTCTAGAATGCAGGGGGATCATATAGAACTTATGACTTTTCTCCAAAATCACTTAATCTCTTCATGATTCAATCAAAAGTTAGGTTTACAAAGGAAGAACATCGGTTTTTATAAGAAATTTCATCCCAAAAATTGCGGTCCGTTCAACTCGCCGAAGGATGATTCAATGGCTGAGATTGCATGATTTAAGTGGGCCACGATCCCACGATTTTCTCCCCACGATTTTCCCCCCTTTTTTTAAAGGAATTTAATCTAGAAAATTCAGAAAATGCGTGAAAAATCAAAATAAAATCTAGAAAATTCCATAAACTTCAGAAATTCATATCTTTCTTTATACAACTCCTTTTGACTCAAATTTTCTCTATTTTATCACAAATTTATTCATCTTTAATATCATGCCACCTTACAAATATAAATTCTAAGAATAAAATAGGGTGAATTCAAAATTATCTTAAATAATCTCTTAGAAATTCTACTTTATATCATCCCATCACTGTCTTCTTAAAATTATTTTTTCATTATCAACTAAAGTCAAAATAACTCAAGGAAAGTGGTTAATTTCTAATTATTTAACCTTGAAAAAGATCAAATATCAATAAAACACATAATTAACCCTAAATAATGCAAAAATATGGACTTAAGTAAAATGACATACCAATGGAGAAAATTTATAAAACTATGATAACATGCATCATAATTACATAAAATAAGCATGAATATTAGTTAAATAAGAAAGAACTAAAAAAAGGAAAATTATGCATAACTGACTTTAAGTGATATAATCAATTTTATGTCATATTTAATATTTATATGATTTATCTAGTAATTAAGTTCTAAATGTGGTCTTTTGATGCATGGACAAACAACTAATTAATGCCTATTAGTTGGCTTAAAGGGAGAAATGAGTGACAAAAGGGGCTTGGAAATCAAATCCTAGAAGACAACTTGTTGTGAGGGTCAAAGTAGACTCTAGGAGGGTAGAGCCATGAGATGAGTTGGTGCTTGTGAGTTAGATTTTACACTAATAGTGCTTTGATCTGATTCTACCCTTGAAAAGCTAGTAGATGCTATTAGTAGGATCGATGAGGTGAATGAGTTAGCCTAGGTGAAGAGTCTTCTCCAACAACTATTGTGGGGGAGTTTTTAATATTTTGTTTAGCTGAATTGAGATCAGCTAAAGATTTTTTCATAATAGAAACAATTGATAGTTACAACAAAAGTCTATTACCCAATAAGCACACAATATATAAAACTCCCATTGAAATTACATATCATCATACAACATTAAGCCTATACAAGAAATATATTCATGAAAGACCTTAATTGGCACTACTTTAGAGAGTAGATCTACTATCATGTAGTTTTTTTCAATGTGCTCAATAGATAGTTGCCCATTTTGAATGTATTCTTAAAAAACTACAAACTTAATATTTATAAGTTTAAATTTTTTTAGGCTACTATTTGTTTTTGGTCAAATGGCTGACTAGTTTCATAATAGAGCTTAAGTGGTCTTACACTTTCTTGAACTATATTCAAACTTGTGAGAAATTTTT
>CM044108.1:3696019-3785437 GCA_024174645.1 Lemna minuta | reverse complement strand
GCGTCGATCGTGGTTCTTCGCGAAAAACGACAGCCATTCGATGGAGTGGAGCGGACGATCGAACGATCCAGAGCGTTCCACGCCGCGCTCAGGTGATAGGAAAATCGGGGAGCGTCGTGCCCCTCCGATGAAGATCCGACACCCTGGGAATGTCCACGTCGTGCTCTCTGCGTCCATAATTCTTGCAACATCTTGGCTGTCCGATAAAGAGTAGGATCGCGATCCACGCGGTGCTCCCATCGCTAGAAATCACGTCTGTCTGATGAAGATCCACCGATCGCGATAGCTCCGCAATCCCGAAATCACAAAAAATCGTGACCATCCGATGAATCGACGACCCTCAGAGCATGATGAAGTCGCCACCCAGATCAGACGCTTCTGGTGCTTCCACGTGTCCTCAGGCAAGTGACGTGTCGTTTTCGTGCGTCGTTAAAACACAAAGACGATGGTCAAACAAAATTTATAAAACCGAACTCACAAAGACAAGATATAATAATCAAGTATTGGGTAAGTATCGGGTCGATCCACAAAGAGCAGGGTTGACTTTAATCGCACAGTTGACTTGGTCAAACTTAGGTTTAAAAGGAGTTTTAAATAAGAGAAAATAATATGTAAGATATGGAAATGATATAAATAAGGTAAATAAGAAGTTTTAAGAATTGAAATATCGGATTTGACAGAGAAAAGTCAAAAGTCAAAGTCAAAGCATTGACTTTGACCAACAGTAGGTGTTCTACAAAATCAGAGAATCAAAAAGAGTCAGACGATTACGAAAATTAAATATTTGAAAACTAGAAAGAAAATGGAATTTATTGATATATAATTCGTAATTTTTGGATTAGAAATGGATTTATTATGAATTATTGAAAATCAACTATGAGAAACTCCCTCAAATTAACACCTCAGAGGAAATCTTCAAATTGAATGACCAAATGAAATCCAAATCTTGCAACTTATATGTCAATGGAAAGATAAGAACCAGAGGAATCCAACAAGACCAAAATTATCAAGTTCTAATTTGTCAATAAAAAGTAATTGACCCCGAAAGTCAACATTTGACTTCTGATGAAAGATGAACAGTCCTTGGTCAAACGTCAAATTGAAGGGTCAATTTGCTGAACTCGGATTTGATGAATTTTTCTATCCACGGAAAGCTGATGAAAAGAGGAATCTAATGAAACAACAATCAAGTGATTTGGAATTATAATCAGAGAGATATCCTATTTTCAAAATCAGCAAAGTTTCAGATCGAGATTTGGGGAAAATGAAGAACACTATGAACTAATTTGCAAAATTAAACTTCTAAATCTAATAAAAACTCAAATTACCTCTTGATAATCGATCGAATCTTACTACTAACCCGATTGCCATAAGAATTAAGCTCCAATTTGTGCAAATTGAAATGAATTTGCTCGGATCCTTTCTCACGGATTTTCGGAATTCAAGGGGAAAATTCGATGAAATCAAGGAGGAATTCATGATCAATCCCGCTCCAATCGCTTCGGAATTGAGTCTAAACGTAGGGGGATCACGATGAAATAAATATCTTCCTCGAAATTTGCTTAATTCCTTAACGAATCAATCAAAAGTTGAAGAACAAAGAAGGGAAATACATGCTTTTAAAGAGGGAAATTGGCCCGAAGATCATGGGCAATTGATGCGGTCGTGGGAGCGGAATCCTTGTGTCGTGGAGGCGGTTTCACTTGGCGAGGACGTAGCTTCCGGAATTGCTTGAAATCAGCCACAATTTTCCTTCGATTTCGGTTCGAAATGGCCACGATTTTCGCCTCAAGAAGACCCACGATCGGGCCACGATCGGGCCACGATCGGGCCGCGATCGAGGTCCTGGTCAGTCATCGATCATTCTCCGATCGATTGGAGACGATTGCATCCCGTAAACTCCTCGATCGCGGATCGATCACGCCGCGATCGCGGTTCGATCGAACCGCGATCGTGGAGTTCTTCCACGAAGCTTCTCTACCGTCCGATGGGCTCCAGTTAGGTGAACGATCATGATTCACCAATCCCGTGCGCTGCGATCAAGATTCGAGTCCTCCGCCAGCCGTCCGATCGTGATCGTCTCTCGATGAAGATCAGGCGTCTGCGTGATGGAGATCAGACACACCAGAAGATTCCGCGCATTTCCAAAATCGCGAACGATCGCGACCGTCCGATGACGCTCGGATGATGGCGTAGTGCCCCCGATCGCGAAAGTTTGAGGCCGTCCGATCGTGATAAACGCAAGGCCTTCGATTGATGCCGATCAGAAGCTTCTCAGGATGCCACGTGGCGCACTGTAAGTCGTCCGATTGTCCTCACTTAAGTCCTTTTTGCAGCACGTGTGTTTGATGGCGGATCGCGTGGACTTGGGTCCACGCGATCAACGGTTTGAGCTTGGATCCGACGCTCGCCACGTGTCCACGTCGCCTCCAAGGTAAGACCGTGTAGGAACATAGTCCCACACGGAGAAAATAGAGAGATTCTTTGCGCTTAAATAGGGGAGCGGTTATACACATTAGCCAGTTCTAAGAATAGGCTTATATCTAAAACCTATATTAAAACTATATATCGCGCACACGTGTCAGCCACGCGCACATGTGTCAGCCACGCGCACACGTGTCAGCCACGCGCACACGTGTCAGCCACGCGTGGGCCATCGGCGGCCCTGCCACGTGGCCATAGAGCCATGTCGCACTCGCCGGTGGTCCCGCGCGCCACGTCTGCTCGCCACGTCAGGTACGCATGCCACGTCAGCCTTAGGGGACCTGTGGACCAAAATAACCCCCTCTTTTTCGTGATTTTACTTTAAAAATTCATAAAAAATCAATTTAAAAATCAAATAAAAATCAGAAAAAGGCATAAAACTTCAAAAAATCATATCATAAATTATACAACTCCTTTTTAATCCAAATTTTCTCCATTGGATCACAAATTCTTTTCTTTTTAAGATCATGTCATTTATAATATATTTAGAAAGAAGAAATTAAGATGACTTATAATTTACTTAAATTATTTCTCATTAAACATTTTAAATCATAAGTTCATCATAAAATCATCCTTCCAAACATTTACTAAAGTCAAAACTCATTTACTAACAGAGATTAACTTCTATTAATTTAAACAAAAGCTTAATCATCTATTAAGCATAAAATTATCCCTAATTTATGCATAAATATCAACTTTAGCGAAATGACATGCCAATGGAGAAAATTCCTAAAAAGTATGATAACATGCATCATATTCACATAAAATAAGCATGAATATGAGTTAATTAAGATAAGAATTCAAGTTATAAATGCATGTTATCAGTAAGTCCGTTGATCGCGTTCACTTATGCGATCTTTTTAAAGACGTGTCTTGATTGGTGATCGCGTGGACTCGGGTCCACGCGATCGACAAGTCTCTTCTCCTCGCAATCAAATCCGACGTCTCTCGTAGCGCCACATCACGTGCAAAAGGTAAGACGTGTGGGACATAGTCCCACACGGGAAAAATGACAGATTTTGGCGCGCTTTAATATCAGGGCGCGGTAACGCATTTGCGTTACCGCCCCCAACTTCTTACCAGGGCCCACTATACCCATTGGCCCTCCATTTGCGAACCCACCTGCCACGTGGCGCCCCACATGGCACCCACGTGGACCCACGTTGTCGCGTGGCCCTTCACCACGTGGCCGCGCCTTGCGCCTCCTGCGCCCCATGTGGGCCACCCCCGGCCCTGCCACGTGGCCTCAGAGCCGCGTCGCATCCGCACGGTGGTCCCGCACGCCACGTGTCGGCTCGCCAGCTTTGCCACTCACCACGTCAGCACCTGCAGGTAAATACCCCCCCTCTTTGCGATGTTTTTAATTAAAATTCAATTTAAAAATCAAATAAAAATCAGAAAAAGGCTAAAACTTCCAAAAATCATATCTTAAAATCTACAACTCCTTTTTAATCCAAATTTTCTCCATTGGATCACAAATTCTTTTCTTTTTAATATCATGTCATTTAAAATATATTTTGAAAGAAGAAATCAAGATGAATTAAAATTTACTTAGATCATTTCTCATTAAACATTTTAAATCATAAATTCATCTTGAAATTATCCTTCCAAACATTTACTAAAGTCAAAAATCATTCAATAACAGAGATTAACTTCTACTAATTTACACAAACGATTAATCATCTATTAAGCATGAAACTATCCCTAATTTATGCATAAATATCAACTTTAGTGAAATGACATGCCAATGGAGAAAATTCCTAAAAAGTACGATAACAGGCATCATATTAACATAAAATAAGCATGAATATGAGTTTATTAGGATAAGAATTCAAGTTATAAATGCATGTTATCAGACAAGAGCTTCGAGGAGCCCGATGATGATCTATTTCCCTCCGGCGAGACGGCACCCGAGTTAAAACCGCTACCTTCAACACTAAAGTATGCTTTTCTTGATCATCATAGTGCTAACCCCGTTATTATATCCTCCCAGCTAGATCATGACCAGGAGGAGAGACTATTGGCGGTCTTGCGAGCGAGGAAGGAAGCAATCGGATGAAACTTGTCGGACCTTAAGGGAATTGATCCCTCTTTGTACACGCATTGCATTTTCCTAGAGGAGGACTCTCGTCCCTCTAGAGAGGCACAAAGACGGCTCAACCCTAAGGTATGGGATGCCGTTAAGGATAAAATCCTTAAATGGCTTAATGCAGGTATCATATATCTCATCTCCGACAGTCCATGGGTCAGTCCGGTGCATGTTGTCCCCAAGAAGGCGAGGATCACCGTGACGACAAATGACAAGGGCGAAGAACTTCAGACGCGTCTTCTGACGAAGTAGAGAGTATGCGTCGACTATCGGAAGCTTAACGCGGCGATGAAAAAGGACCATTTCCCCTTGCCATTTATTGACCAAATTCTTGACAAGCTTTTAGGTCAAGGATTTTGCAGCTGCTTCCCTAGATCGGCTACTTGGGGTATAACTCAGCTAGCCATAGGCACCCTGATGATCAAGAGAAGATGCAGCGTTTACATGTCCATTTTGATCACATGCATTTCACAGTGCATGCCATTTGGACTATGTAGCGCCCGCCACATTTCGCAGGTGCATGCAGTAGCCATCTTCTCTGATTCTAAGGCGAGAGAGCATGAAGGTCTTCATGAATGACTTCTCGCCTTTTCAGCCCGAAGTTTTGATGCGTGGCAGAGCACTTAACGCCAAATCCTCAGCATTTGCATTAAGAAAGCGCCTAGACTCTTTCTCATGGAGCGCTCGGAATTCAAAGAGAAAATTCGATGAAATCAAGGGAGAAATTACGTGATCGATCGCTCCAATTTCGGCATCGCCAGTCTAAACGCGGGGGAATCACGATGAACTAGAGATCTTCCTTGAAATTCGCCTAATTTCTTCACAAATCGATCAAAATTTGAAGAACAAAGGGAGAATACATGGCTTTTAAAAGAGAAAATTAGCCCAAAATCGTGGGAAATTGAGGCGGTCGTGGGAGCGGTTTGATGGCGTCGAAGGGGCAATTCCTTTGGGATAGATCGTGGCTTCAATTCCGCGACAATTCAGCTCCGATTTGGTGGTGAGTTAGCTTCAATTTCATTTCAAAAGAACCACGATCGCGCCGCGATCGGGCCACGATCGCGCGTCGATCGTGGTATTGATGCTCCAACGATCGCTGTCCGATGATTGTGGAGGTGATTCCACGACGAAAGATCCATGATCGCTGCTCGATCGCGCCGCGATCGCGGTTCGATCAGACCATGATCGTGGAGTTCTTCCGCGAATTGTCCCGCTGTCCGTGGAGCTGGGAGTAGAGCGGACGATCGCGATCACCCTGATTCTAGTGTGCCTGATCGCGTGAGGAGGGTCCACCGCCGATGGCGATCCATCACGTGAAGATCCTCCGATGAAGATCTTCATGATCGGGCGTGTCGCGATGAATCCCATGTCATTCGTCGATCCAAGATCGCACCCAGCTCCTTGCAGCTCTCCACGCGTCGCCAAATGATAGGTAAGTCACCTCACTTAAATCTGATATCGCGCACGTGCGTTGATGGATCTGACACCAGCCGTGTCGCCACGTCACTTGCAACATCAAAATTGTGTGGGAACATAGTCCCACACAGAGAAAACATTTGGAAAAGGTAAGCTTAAAAGATGGGGTGCGGTAACGAATTTGCGTTACCGCCCCCACTATCTTACCAGGGCCCACTATCCCGTGGGCCTCCAACTACCAGCCCTCTCCCCTCGCCTGCGCAGGCGCCTCACGGGGTCCGCGTGGACCTTGTGGACCGCGTGGACTGCGTGACCACCTGCCACGTGTCCGCGCCTTGTGCGCCACCTGTGCCCCGCGCGGGCCACCCGTGGCTCTGCCACGTGGCCTCAATGCCGCGTCGTACCCACGCGGTGGTCCCGCGTGCCACGTCAGCACGTTCGCAGCTCTCCCTCGCGACGTCAGCACCTGCAGGTAAGAACCCCCTTTTTGCGATTTGAAATAAGGATATTTATTCAATAAAAATTCAAATAAAAATCCAGAAATTCCTAAAATGTTCAGAAATTCATATTTCTCAAAATACAACTCCTTTTGATCTCAAATTTTCTCCATTGGACACACATTTCTTCCTTTTTAATATTATGCCATTGAAAATATACTTTCAAAGAAGAATTTAAAATGAATTAAAAATCACTTACTCCTTTCTTAAGAATTCTTCTTACTTATAATTTCATCTTGAAATTATCATACTCTAAAGTCAAAAGCAATTCACAAAGAGATTAATTTCTATTAATTTTAACTTTGCAAAAGACTAATCATCCATCAAGCATGAAATTATCCCTAGTTTATGTATAAATATCAAACTTAGTGAAATGATATACCAATGGAGAAAATTCCTAAAAAGTATGATAACATGCATCGTATTCTCATAAAATAAGCATGAATATGAGTTAATCAGGATAAGAATTTAAGTTATTAATGCATGTTATCAGGCACCCCAAGATTATCTCACTTTTTAGTTTTATTTTTGTACTCTGTTTTCAGCTTTTGTAGATGTCAAAAAAGAACTACACTAAGAAAGGGCACACGCGCAAGAAATCCTGTGAACGAGCATCAACGCATCAATGAGTTTTTCTAACCCTTTGTCTTCTCACCATTTTTCGTATCTTTTTTATGCCATGCTCGATATTTGTCGCTATCTTTTTAATGAGCATGATGATTTCTTGGAGGGCAATGAAAAGTTCTAGTTGGGGGGTGAGGATTTAGAAAAGCTCAAACCATTTTCAAAAATTTTAAAATTCTACATTCTAAAAACTCCTATTTTTTAATTTTGACCCACTCTACCCCAACTTAGAAGTCTTGACATTTAGAGATCTGACCTATTAGAGATGTAGAAGTGAGGGCCTTATAGCCCATATGATTATATTTTGATTAAAAAAACTAAGTGATCTAAAGAAACCAATGGATGATATTTAGTGGTTGACTTCTTTGAGGTTGGGTATCTAACATGCACCAAGGAAAAATGAGTAATCAGAGGTTGAAATTCTATGGGATTGAAAATGAGAGTTTTTGAGAGAAGTTAATGACAAATTCCTATCCCCTACCTGATACCAGCCAAACCTGCTTAGTGTGGGAATTCCTCGCTTTTGAACTTCCCCTTTAAAAGAGTGCAATGCTCCATAATTTTTTGAGGCCCCTATCTTTCCCCTGTTAGGCATGTAGTTTTATCTCTTGCAAAGCACTCAAGTAGTTACAACATTTTTGTTTTAAACTTCACTCATGATAATAACACTCCCAAGTCACTCACGCATTCATCACACCACATTTCTTCTATATTTCCCTTACATGTACGTATCCCATCACACCACACTTCACATTTGTTACATACTCTCTTTAAATCCAAAAAAATCTTTCATATCCTTATTTCATGTAAATTCTTCTAAAATTTTGTCAAAAAAAAGAGAAGAAAGAAGGAAAAAAGAAGAAGAAAAATCCAGGAAAGAGAGAAATAAGAAGTGAAAAGAAGGAAAATAAACTGGGAAATATCTTCTTCTACCATCATCTCTACCATCTCCACCATCATTTCCACCATCTACCCTATCATCCATCACCATCCACATCATTTGGGAGTATAATTATCGTTAGTGGTACCTTTGTTTTTAAAATCCACTTTATTTATCTACATGTTTTCTTTTAACCACATGATTCCCTTAGAAATAGTATCTTTTTATTTCCTTCAGCCACCTCACACATTGCATTCCAAAGATAGGAATCCCTTTGAAATTGCAGTCTTTATAGGAGGAAGACAAGTTGAGAGGAATTCTAATACACTAAGTAGCCTCTCTTTTTTTTAGGGAAGTAGTGATGTATCTATGGAGAGGGTAAGGAATTACATCTGCTCATGAGAGAGTGAGTATCTTTTCATCCCCATAGCATTAAACCTTAGATATGCTCACCTTGATCACAATTGAGAATTAGACTTGAGCATTAGCTGATGAGCACTACCCTAATATGCACTAAAGAAGTCAACCTAGAGATGAAATCTAGATCATTATGGCCTACACTATAAGTGATGGGATCTGAGGCTCGAAAAGCTTTCCAAATCTTTGTCCAAGATAATGATTGCAGCGGAAGGTGTTGAATCAAAACATTCAACACCGTTGAAGCACCAAGAATAGATGATCTCATCATCCATTCTAGGTGATCCTATCATCTAGTATAGAATAAAATTCATACTTACTTGGATCATTTGAAAGAGTTCTTCAACCGTTCAAGCGTCCGGCCTCTAGCGGTATCCACACAGTCTCCAGACGATCGGATCTCCTCTTGAACACTCGTCACCACGAGAGGAAGAGAAGAGGGAGGAGAAGTTCCACTAGGCTTGCATGGGCGCCTCTATTATGGTCGTTCTCCCCCTATTTATAGACTTTGGGAATGTGAACTTTTCACAAAAACCCTTATTATTATGTCTATATCCACCGACGTCCATTGACCTTATGTGTGTGACCCTCTAGGTCCACATATCTCACCGATTAATGACTCTATCAACCCAATAACACTTATTGGTCCTTCTTATCAATTAACTATATCAACATATAGATTAATTGAATAAGGATCGATTTAACCCAATCGACAGGGTTGAGTCGCCGACTCGGTGGGTGCCAAGCTCACCACGTGCTCTAGGAGATATGGAGTATATTAGAACTCTTTCATGGAACCTTTTCTGTCATTGGTTACCGTGTACGTATAATCCTTCATCCACACGAGACTCATGAATGACTTAGGGTATGGTTAATTGTTAAACCCTAATCCGTCACTCAATTTAGTACTGATGTGAGTAGGAAATCATTGAGAACAACTTCTCTAATATTTCCGCTACCTTGGCCAAGGATTTAACCGCATCTCATTCCTTGAGTCGATCTCCTCATATACCGAGGGTGGATGATCCCATCTTGACCACACAATCATCTTCGTGGACTTCATGTCGTATCCAATATATGACGTTTTAGATATCCCGTGGCTAGGGATTCGTAAGTCATAATCAAAACACGATCATCCATCAACAAGATGTCTTTGGTGTCTCAAGTCAAAGGACCACATACACAATCATGACATGAATCAACCTGATTGACAATTAGGTATATTACCATTCAGGGATTCATACGGATCAATTCAGTGAACTCTTTCTCCAAAGAGCACCCACTATCTATCCTTAGTGTCTCCACACCGATGGCTATAGGATCGACCATACTCATCATATGAGATGGATCAAATAGTGCTATTCTTTCCAGATAATTCAATGTCCTTCTCGAATATCCCACGAATAGGAATGTTTAGAGTATATGTTTAAAGAATAGCGATCACTATATTATGATCTCATCATAATTCACTTAGTCATTGCACATGCTCATGGACTTCATTGCAAACATCACACAAGAATGACAATGAATAAATTTCATTTCAATGAACATAAACAAGATTGATGAAAGTGTGATTGGCTTATAGGCCACATAATATCCATCAATAAGGACCACGTAATCATACATTCATACCCTTCACCTCTTTAGTACTAGAATCAAAGGATGAAAGGACCTTCTAGGGAGACTATATAATCAATTACAAAAAGAATAGAAATCATTTTAGTTGGGGGGTGTGATAACATGCAAATTAAACATGAAAATACTTGATTATTAATGGAAATTAAGACATAAATCATTACATTCTAATGCATGTTATCATATTTTTTAGTATTTATCTATCATTATATGAGAAAGTCATTATAATCTCAAAATGCATTAAATTAGGGTTAATTATGATGAATTAAGAAGAATATTTTCATAACACATCTTTATTTAAGATTATCATTATTTTTAAGGTTAAATAATAAGAGAAATCATTTTATATACACTTATATATTTTTTTAAGTTTTAAAATCTAAAAGAAATGAGTGTATTTTTGAAGTAGAAATTTAATATCTTCTTATTAATTACATTTGAATTTTTAGAATGATAGATAATTCAATTTTTGATCCAATGAAACAAATTTGAATTAATTTGGAATTATATTTTGAATGTTATGAATTTTCTAATTTTTACGGATTTTTTTGGATTTTTTCTGAATTTTTCTAAATTTTTAATGAATTTTTCTGAACATAAAATCGATTTATTTAATTAAAGATCAATTTTATAAGTGTGCAGGTGACGTGCTGCAATCTTGAGCCTCTGATCACACGTTTAATCATGACTGTTGATCGTCACTTCAAGGCGAGGGTACGTGACGCCATCTCATCCGTTGGCGAATCGTTATAAAATGATTTAATCTCAGCCGTTGATCTGAGGAGTTATAACGGCTGAGATTCAAACAAAAAAATTACATCTGGAGCGTTTGATTGAGATGAAACGGCGGCGATTCGATGCATTACTTATAACGCACGCGACGTGGCAATCATCTCAACAATCCATTGGAGATCCAACAGCCATGACTTAATCGTAAGGATTCGTAATTGGCGTTTTATCAGAGTCATTGATCGAAGATTAAATGCTCGATCAGATGGTTACACCCAATTTGCCGTATAAATTGAGATGTTCTTTGACATTGTAAACTATTCCAGGGCAATTTGAGTAATCGAACTGTTTAGACACCAAATCCCTTGAATCTCTTGCTTCCAATCGCTTCTAGTCTCATTTTTGCGTCCATGGAGTGCTTGAGAGTGAGACTTCATTGAGAGAATCATAAGAAATCGACGCTTGAACATCCTCGATTGATTTGAGTCAATTTCAATTTCAATTTTGGTTTTTCGCGATGTTATTTTTTGGAAATTTCTCTCTTGTTCATTCGATGATTTCTCCACGAATCTTGATCCAAATTGAGTGATTTTTGATTCCGTGGATTCGTCTTTGAGTCTTCTTTCCAAAAATATCAATATCTCTAATTCTATCCAGATTTCATTGTCCAATTTGATCGAATTTCAAAATATCATCTAAATTTACCTTAATTTTCTGTGGATTCGACCCTTATTCAGCACTATAATCCTTAATTTGTGTTAATTTCTTTAAATTGATGAGTTTGGTAATTTTTTTCGATTCTTGATTGCATGTTTTCAATGACCTCGCGGTCTCGATTCGTCAGCCACCAATTAGAGTACTCAGATAATGCCACATGATATGCGTTGGACCTCTTCTTAAGTTTACCATTAAAAATCTTGTAAAAGATTATAGTATATAAACATTAATAAATTGTCTTCTCAATGGGCATGTTACACGTGAACATCTCAATCTCTTGGTGTATCTCCCTTGCATGGCACCACATAGACATGTCATGTGATCCACTTGGGTCCATGCATATGTCGTGTGGTAGGCGCCACATGTGAATGCGCCATGGCCAAGTATGCACCCACATTGTGCCACGTGTTGTGGCCTGATTGACCAAGAATTTAACCATCATGAAAAGGCTTTTCAGCATAAGTTAAATGCCCAAAAATCATTAAAAATATAGAAAAATCCCTAAACTTTGAATTTCAATTTCTCCCAAAATTCTTCTCCTTTTTCCTCAAAATTTTCTCCATTACGTCCATAATTAAATTCTCTATTTTTCATAATTAGGAGTTTGTAATTCCTCATTCTACAGCTAATTATTCTCCAAGGGAGTTTGAGGTATGTTCATGCTACTGGCTCCTTGCGAAGGTAGGAAAGTCTTCAAGTAGAAGCTATATGGTCTAATATCTAGACAAAGATATGGGTTTCCTCTTCATGATTAGAAGGATAAGGATCAATGTGTGGTCCAATCAATAGTTATTGAGGTTTGTGAAAATAATATAACATTACACTAGGGAAATGATATTAGTTAAGAAACAATTGATGTGCTCATATATTTGTGCATTTTCTTGTCAATTGTTACTCCATGAGTAGGGGACTCTAGGGAAAGAGGAGGATACTAGAGGGGAAACTTATATGGAGGAAGACGAGTTTTGGGGAGTTCTAATGTGCCAAGTACCCACCAAAAGAGAGGAAGCTGAGGACGAGTGATGACCACATTCAGCGAGTAAGGACATACTTGATGGATATTGTATAGCTTGCAAGCCAATCACATTTTCATCTTTCATTTAAATTCATTGAGATGAAATTTTATTCATTTTTATTTGTATTTCATATTTATGATGAAGTCTATGAGCATATATGATAAGATGAAATTTATACTATTAATTACATGATTATTAATGCAAATTAAGAAATAAAACATTTCATTCTTATCTATGTTATCATACATTGAGTGCATATTCATCATTCTCTAAAATTTACATAAAAATTCTCACAATGCATTATTTAAGGTATACTTATGCATAAATAAAAAATGAAATTTCTAAAATAGATTGACCTTATTTATATTTGAGATTTAAAGGCAAATAATGAGAAAATATTTTTATGCACTCATTTACTTTTAAAAGTTTTATCTGTCAAAGAACATGAGTGCATTTTTGAGATAAAAACTTGTTATCTTGTTATAGATTAACATTGAATTTTAAGA
The DNA here is from genome assembly GCA_024174645.1 of Lemna minuta. NCBI lineage: Eukaryota > Viridiplantae > Streptophyta > Magnoliopsida > Alismatales > Araceae > Lemna > Lemna minuta. Next base: position 3,772,427 of record CM044108.1, on the reverse strand, counting down.
TCATAGATTATTTGATTTGTGATAAAAAAAATTGGATTAAAAAGGAGTTGTATTTTGAGAGTTATGAATTTTCTAATTTTTAGCGGTTTTTAAAAGAATTTTTACAATTTTTTTGTATTTATTTTGAATTTATATAAATTTTAAAAATATTTTAAAAAATCAGTCATTATATGGCATGCACACTTGCGTGGTGCCACATGGTGGCATATGCTTGTAACACATGGCCACACGTGTGGTACATACGTGACGCATGATTAGTGTGCCATCAGTGGTTAAGGGCCCTTTAAGGGTATAGCTAACCACTATGTTCGCATTTGTATTTATGCAAAAAATTTCTGAGATTTTTCTAATGTGGGACTATGTTTCTTTATGTTAAATCGCAAGTGACGTGACACGCTCACGAGTGATGGATTGATGCGAATAAAGGACATTTAATATGAGCCCTTCGCTTTCACTTAAGTGAAGGGGGTACGTGGCAGCACCTGAGTGGACGATGATTTATTTTATCAAACAGATCAATCCTAGCCGTTCATTTGAGGAGTTATAATGACTCGGATTTGAAGTGTCGATTCATGATCAGACGGAGGAGATTTCGCAATGCTCTCTCTTCACAAGATCACGTGGGGCAATCTTGACGCTCTGATGAAGATCTAACGGTCGTGAATTAACCATAATGAATCACCTCTTTCTATTCCATCGCAACTCTTGACCTCATCAAGGAAAAGATCCAATGGTTACGCCCAATTTGAAAACATTATAAATTCTATTTCTTTGATGGTGTAAAGCATTCTTGGATGTTTTGATTAATCGAGCTGTTTAGACATCTCAATCATTGAATCTCTTGTTTTCTTCCTCTTTTAGAATCATTGCGACATTCAAGGAGTGTTTGAAATTAAGATTTCATCGAGAGAATAGGAAGAATTTTCCGCTTAAACTCTGGATTTTTGTTTTTTGAAATGGGGAATGAAGAGCCTTGATCCGATGATAAATTGGATCATTTCGAGCTCGATTTGGGGTTAGATTACATATTTTTTTCTAATCTTTCTTCTTGTAGCATAGTATTTTCATTTCGAACAGTAGATTAGTCAAATTTTATGAATTTTTAATCAGTAGATTAGTTTAATTTGACTAGATTTAGTTATTTTATCTCTCTTCACAATCAAATTTTATCTCCTTATTTTGTTCCTCAATTTCTCTACGAATACTTATCCAAATTGAGTGATTTTTTATTCTGTGGATTTTTCTTAAAGTCTTATTTCTAAAAATATCATTTTACATAATTTCTCACCCTAATTCATTGTGCACTTTGACCATAATTTGAATTTCTTAAAAAATTTCTCTAATTTTTTGTTGATTTGACCCTCACTCAGCATTACCCTAATCAATCCGTGATTAGTTCTCAAAATTAGTGAGTTTGGAAAAAAATTTGACATGAGGAAGAGTTTTTCAATGATCGCACAAAAATTGATTCATTAGTGACATCATCATCAACTTGTTTAGATTTAAACGTTAGGACTAAATTGTGTGTTTTGTGGCCTATTTTTTCATCCTTAAGTTCCTTAGTCTGCCCTCTAGTGTGTTTCCCACACATCCTATATCAATGTGGCATCACAATTGAGCCTCTGTATCACCACCTTACCATTAGATAGATCACTGCACTCATTAAGAAATTAGTTCATATGCATCTTTGGTCCATTAAACACATCATCAAGGGATATCATCTCGAAGATTCTCGTGAGGATTCTATTCCTAATAAGACCCCAACTCCACCTTGTAGTGATTTAAGCCATTTTTAGGTACCATCCATGAGATGCATATCCATATCACTAATATTGATAATCGTCTATGTATTTTCACTAATATTGAGATGCACGAACACACTTCTCAACTAAAATCTCATGTTTGAGAATGTTGTTTATAAAATCGGCATCCTCTTGCCAAATATCTAGGTCAAACATCATGTTGATCCCCCCTACTCTTGATGATTCACCTCTTGGACCTTTTCCCTCTAGTTGACCAACCTAAGGGTCATGATAGGTGTCATATTGGCCCTAATGACTCATATGATTGACCTAAAGGCTGTGATAAGCATTTTCTTGATCTCTATGATCTATGTGATTCAATGAATAGTTGTCACATGCATTATGACATACTCGCTGTTCAATAGCATGAAATCCAAAAGAGTGTAAGGGTCAGTGCTCTATATTATGAGAGTTCTAAAGTTACTTTAAGCGGTATAATATGTCCAAATATGGTAAAATTTGATTTGTTGAAATGAAATTAGTAGGTGACTCGAAGATATTTGAGAAAATCTTGAACTTTTCTTTGAGCACAAGGAAAAGGATCCTATAGAGCCTTGGACCCAAATGAAAGATAAAACTCATAAGAAATATGTTCTTGTAGCCTACTAGGTCAGACAACTTGTGATTGATTAAACTATGTAGTTCAAAGAATTCTACATGAAATTAAAATTGAAGAGAGTCTACAAATAGTCATTTCTCAACATCAAAATGAAATTAATTCAAAACCTACCACTCTCGAATAACTTACAAATAAATTACTATAAAGGAAATCTACCACTCTCGAACATGCATATCAATTGTTGAAGATTTTGAATTGTGTTAGAAATTTTTTGCAATACCATCATCTTCTAGTGGTCATCCAACTTAGAGTGATCACCCCTTTATTCTTATCCTTGCCTTTCAACCGATTTTGAACTCATTTTAGGATGAGCAAATCTAATTCTAAGGAGATACCCACTATTTTGGAGCTCTTGGAGATGGGCCTCCCAGCTTATTTGAGTTCTCTTTAGCCTTTTCTTCACCTTCATTTCACTCCAAACTCTCTTCTAATTTCATCAAACCCCATGCATCCAAATAATCCCCAAAAAATAGAGAATTTTACCACTAGACTTCAAAGAACTAAAAAAGGAAAATTATGCATAAATGACTTTAAGTGATAAAATCATGTTTACGTCATATTTAATATTTATATGATATATCTAGTAATTAAGTTCGAAATGTGGTCTTTTGATGCATGGACACAAAAACTAATTAATGCCTATTAGTTGGCTTAAAGTGAGCAAGGAGTAAAAAAACGGGCTTGGAAAATCAAATCCTAGCAGAAAACTTGTTGTGAAGGTCAAAGTAGACTCTAGGAGGGTAGAGCCATGAGATGAGTGGGTGCTTGTGAGTTAGATTTTACACTGATAGTGCTTTGATCTGATTCTACCCTTGAAAAGCTAGTAGATGCTACAAGTCGGATCGATGAGGTGAATGAGTTAGCCTAGGTGAAGAGTCTTCTCCAACAGCTATTGTGGGGGAGTTTTGAATATTTGGTTTAGCTGAAGTGAGATCAGCTAAAGGTTTGTTCATAATAGAAACAATTGATAGTTAAAACACATGTTTATTACCCAATAAGTACACAATATAAAAAACTCCCATTGAAATTACATATCATCATACAACATTAAGCCTATACAAGCAATATATTCATGAAAGTCCTGAACTAACACTGCTTTAGTGAGAAGATCTACTATCATGTAGTTTTTTCCAATGTGCTCAATAGATAGTTGCCCATTCTGAACTTATTCTTCAACAACTATGGACTTGATATCTATATGTTTAAATTTTTTTAGGCTACTATTTGTTATTGGCCAAATGGCTGACTAGTTTTCATAATAGAGCTTAAGTGGTCTTACACTTTATTCAAACTTCTGAGAAAATATTTTAGCCAATTGCCATGATTTGATCCTTCATAGCATGTGAAATGTTATGCTGCCCTAGTGGAACATTCTATTAGTGTTTATTTAGCACTTTTCCATGCGATAGCAAAATATTTGGATGAGAAAAACTTGAGCATACATAAGACTATATTTGGATGAGAAAAAACTTGAGCATACATAAGACTCCCAACAACTTTTGGATTTCTTGAATTTCTAATGCATTCTTTGGACATTGTCTGAGACTTTCGTTATCTCCTTTAGCAACTAGGGTATCTAATAGTTTACAATCTTGCATGCCTTATCTTTGCAAGAGCTTTTCAATATAACCCTTTTGTAACAAACACAGTATGTTATTATAATAATATCTATAAATTTGAATGCCAAACACATAAGATGCATTGCTAAGACCCTTCATCTCAAAATTTTTTGATAGAAACTTGTTGGTGTCATTTAATAAATTTATATTATTAGTGGCAAACAGGATGTCATCCACATATAATACAAAGAAGATATATTTGCTCTCACTAAACGTGTGGTATACGCATTCATCGACTAAATTCATCTCAAAACTTAATGAAATGATATTTCAATTAAATTTTTGAAACTTTACGAGGTTTTGCTTCAGCCCATTGATGTATATCTTTAATTTTCAGACCATATACTTTAAATTTCTAAATACAAAATTTTCAGGTTGTTCCATATAAATTGTTTCGTCAATATCTCCATTTAGAAGTGCATTCTTAAGATCCATCTAAAATAACTCAAGATTAAAATGAACAACAGGTGCCATTATTATTTTGAATGAATCCTTAGATCATATTGGAGAGAAGGTTTTTGTATAGTCAATGCCTTCACACTGTGTAAATCTTTTTGCAACAAGACGTGCCTTATATATTTCATTTTTAACTTTTGAATCCCTCTTGATTTTTAATATCCAATTACAACCAATAGGTTTCAATCCTTCAAGTAATTGGAAAAGATCCCAAACATGATTGTCATGCATGAATTTTATTTCTTCATTCGTGGCATCCATCCACTTCCAAGAATTGGAACTCTACATGGCTCACCTAAAGTTAAGATGGTCATTTTCCTTTATCTCAAGGTTAGCCTCATGTTCCTGAAGATATACACTAAACTCATCTGAAAATTTTCTCCTCTTTTCTCTTATAGATTTTATTGATGACACTAATGTCGAGGATATGAAGTTTTATCATATGAAGTGGAAGGCAAAGAAACATTTTATTGAACACTAGAGATAATTAAATTATCTTTTGCATTAAATCTAACATCGTGTTCTTCCTTAAAGTCAATGTTTTTCTAACCTTATCTTCCCCTAAAAATTCAATATCCTTAAAGAAATGGGAATTTCATGTCTCAAAGATATTTTTGGCAGTAGTATCATAAAATATGAAACCCCATGACTTTTGTGAATATCCAACAAAAATAAAAACTTATTGTTCTTGAATCCAATTTTCTTTCAATGGGAATATGAGGTCATGCTTATGCTGGACAACACCAAACATGTAGGTGCTTCAGAATGGGTTTTCTCCTTGTCCATAGTTCATATGGTGTCTTTATAGTTGCTTATGTTGTTATTTAATAAGCATATAGCTGTTTTTAATCCCTTGCCCCCCAAACTCATAAAAAGCTATGATTTTGCCATCATACTTTGCACCATATCTTGAAGTGTTTGATTTCATCTTCAACTACACCGTTTATACTTGGAGTGCTCGACATAGTATATTGAGGGACATTTCTTGATTGCTCGAGATGTTGAGCAAACTCTCCACTACGATTTGATATAACACTCTTAATCCTTTTGTTGAGTTAATTTTAAACTTCAGCTTTATATATCTTGAATGTGTCTAGAGACTTTGATTTCTCATTAATGAGATCAATGTAGTCATATGTAATGAAGTAGCACTATCCATTTCATAATCTTTTAGGAAATGGCCCACAAATATCTACATGCATTAATTGTAATAGATCTGTTTCTCGAGAAGACCCCTTTCCTTTAGTGTGTGAATTCTTTCCCTTAATGCATTGAACACATGTTTCAACATCTTTAAAGTTAACTCAATGAAGAACTTATTCTAAGATGAACCGGTCAATTCTCTTTTGAGAAATATAGCCCAGTCTTTTATGCCATAAAGAATAGGAATTCAAGCTAGGTGACTTCCTATGCTACCTTTCATGCTTTTATGCAAAATTTATTTTTCTTGAGATAAACTTAACTGATTAAATTTAGTTCTCTAATGCCAAAATAATTGGCTTCATAAAGTATATTAACTTCGCTATTTCCAAATGTCCAAGTATAACCAAATTTTTCCAAATTAGATATAGACATGAGATTATGACTAAAAGACGGTACAAAAAAAAGTATCTATTAGATCCACAGAATGACTGGTGTTTAGAAGCAATCTTATATTGTGATCTCGTCTACTTTAGCTGAAGAGTCGATGCTAGTGTATGTGAGTGTATATGGCCTATAATGGCACTTTTATAATTCTTGATTTGCTACTCTCTCTCCTCTCCCCTCTATGTCTCTCTTCTCCTCTCTTATTTTCCTTAATCAATATCATTATCTCTTTACCATTTACTAAATGGTATCATAGCCCTAACCTAGGGTTCCACTTGGTAGTGTTGGATCTTCCCGTCATCGTCCGCGCATCGACTCTCCATTGTTTCGGTGGATCTCTCCATGCAGTCAGCTTAAACTGATTGTCTCTTTCTCATTTGAATGTGGATCGACTTGAAACCTATTATAATAGATTTAGAATAATTGAAAACATCTATTTCGAGCCAAAGAACATTGAAAATGATGGCATAACGCCTTCAATCTTGCCTTTTTCTAGGAAAATTGTTAGCTTTTCGAGCGTCATCTTCAAAAGTTCATATCTTCTTATTCTTTTCTTGAAAATATTTGTATTAGGAATCATTGGAAACAGATATGCATGATATACAATTTTTGTGTGAATGTTGACTAGATTTGAAGCTGTTTCGATGACCTAAATCCAAATATTTTTTTATATAATACGTTCTACTCATGAAAATTCACGCATAATCTTCGTTCGGACCTATCTCTATCTATACTTAATGAAATAGATCAATTTTATATATATGCAAGTTTTCTTTTGAGAATTTTTTGATATGAGGATTTTACAAGGGAGAAATGAATGATTTATCCGCTTGAGTTTTGGGGCACATCACAAACATGCTTATTGACTTCTTAGTTGGTCCCTATCTTATTGATTTGGGGAACACCACCTTAATATTAGGGGTGAACAAGGAATTTCCATCGACATCTTTGCCCATTAATCCCTCTCTTGCTATCATTACACCCTTAACAAACCAGCCAGTCCCTACTTCTACTTCGGTAATGCAACCAGCATTTCCCCCTAATTTGGTGTTACCATCGATCTTCCCTCTTGGCCAGGCACTACAACCAATCATTGCTTCCTCATCTTCTTCGTTGAGTACATTTGTCCACCATCTTCAGAGTCCTTGTACAATCTTTGATGAGACAAACTACGTCACTTGGTTTTCTAGCTTTCGACGTTTTCTACAAATTCATGGTCGTCTCTCTTTTCTCACAAAGGACCCTCCCCCATTTGGGGATCCTAGTCATACAAGCCATCACGACATGGCTGCGCAAGCTGGTGATTCCTTTGATTAGTGAGCCTATGCAGCTCATAACACTGACCAAAGCTATTTTGGACGAATGGGCTTCCATGTATGGATATGAGTCTAATATCTCTCGAATCATTGAGGTATATGAGCAATTGTTCAAGGCAAAGCAATCAGGATGTCGCCTTCAGGACTATTATGCCTCTTCTCACTCAGTTGGAGCTATATATATATGTCTCCTCACTTCTTGGCTTTTGACAATGAAGGCAACCTACATTTACACACTAACATGAATGGTAGCTCCTAAATCTACCCACTAGGTGTCAATCGGCATAGAGGCAAGATTAACTTTTATATAGACAAGAGTAATACAATTACCTTTATTTTATGACCAAGCATGATATTTAGTGTATATTTCTTAAAATGACTAGGTTTGTGGCAATGAAAACAAATTAATGCTTTATCTTCGTTTTGCCTCTTCTTGTCTTTAGGTCGCTTGGATCCTTATTTATGCCTATTGTTCTTCTTTCTTTCTTTTTTGAAGTGGAGGTCAAATTTGTGCTTTCATAATTAACTTCATTTAAATAGATTTCTTCTTGAGAACATAAAAAAGTGAGCTCTTAAGGTTCTATTTTTGCTATTGTACATCTCATGTTAGCCTAAAGTGATCAAATCTGGGTGGAAGTGATTTGAGATTAAATTCCATTAGTATGTTTTCAGCTACTTCCAAAACCAATTGTCCTAGCTTTGTTGAAACTGTATTCATCTAGTACATATGTTCTCTTACTTGTCCTTGACCTCTATATTGCATGGAAGATAGCTTTGTGAATAACTCTCTTGTTTCCACAATGTTGTTTGTGGAAAACTTTTTCTCATTTTTTCCATAAATTCCTTGGCAATAAAGTCTTTATTCTTAAGTTCTCTTTGATAAACTTCTATTAGACTCATTATACATACTCTACTTCAAGTCTTCTATTCTTGAAATTTCTTAGCGTTAGCTTCTAGAGGTTTAGGGTCTATCATGGTGCAATCAACATTGGCATAGGTAATGTCATCATTACATCCTTTTTCCAGTTCTTGAAATTTGTAGAAGTCAATATATGAACTCGATTTCCTTGTACAATAATACATACTTTTGGACAAGCTACATAAGGGGGACAGAGACTAACTCTCAAATGAATTAGCAAATAAAAAAACATTTTAAAAAAAAATCAATGAGTTTGAATGATTTGTCTTTTGACAAAAACATCAACTGCTATTGACATCTTGTTGTGAGAAATGTCTTTGACAATAAGTTCTTGTCAAAAGAAAAGCTATCTTTTGATCACTTTACTATTTACAATTAACAATTATTGAATAACTGCCACATGAAAATTCTAATGAGTGTGTGCAATCCCATCCCATTAATGCCTACCTTTTCACTAGCTAATGCCCACATGAGACATATACACTCAATCAAAAACTTTGGAATGATAGATCTCCACAAGAGATAAATTTTTGCAGCACTAGAGGGTCACAATTCAATCGCGAGATCGCACACTCCATGTCACTAAGGAAATCGTGCCAGTATAAAGGGGCTAGCAATTTTATTACTTAATATCAGCCCATTTGAGGCACTTAGCACTATTATCACTCCCTAACATGTGCGACATGTGTGTCACATGCCCACCACGTGGCACCCTCACACGTTGTTGCATGTCACCATGCAAGTGTTCATGTCGTGTTAGCTGCCATGTCAGCCCGCACTAAAAAAAATATTATTACTATTTTTCAATAAATTAAATTCATAATAATTTGGAATAAATTGATAAAAATTCTATAAAAATCCTTAAAAAGTATCAAATTGATATCTTTTAAAATATAACTCCTTTTAAGCTATTTTTTTGTTTGATCATAACTTAAATAATATATCATTTTGTGCATTTCAATTCAATATCTCAAGTTTTATTTTCTTGATTTATGCATGATAAACTCTTAAAATAAGGCATGTTTGAGATTTTGGATAAAAATTACATTGAATGATGATTATGCATTCAAAGTATGATAATATGCCTAAGAATGGTATGAATTATGCCTTAAAATGCACTGATAATCATGTAATCTCAAGTATAAGTTGCATGCTGCTTCAATATAAAATTCAAAATAATAGATATGTACTTGATTTGCAGGGGAAAGTTTTCTTTAGGCCTGATAAGCATAAAATCACAATTGTTGAAAGAGCAAGTTCACGTATCAGAAATTATACTCAACTAGAAGGAGAATTAAAAAAGATTGAAATGAATGAATATTTCTAATGTAAAACTTTAGAATGATGGCGAGTCTTGGTGCAATCCATAAGGACAGTTAAAGATTGAAATGAAGGAATATTTTTGGTATTATAGTAAGATTAAGAAAGCAAAAATGATCGATGATAAGGAAAGAGATGGATGTGAGATGAAATGATCTGTTCAAACACTTCTAATCCTTTTTCAAAAATCGAACACTCCTGATCAGACGTTGGAATGTAAAAATGTGAATGGAAAGGGTTGAGAAAATGTAAAAGATCAAAAGGAATAAACCCTAATATAGAGATTCACAACCAAATATCACTCTAACAATTCTTTCTGATCAAACACTCCTACGAGAGTGCGTACATCTCAGCCGCACTTGGCAACTTGTATTCACTAACAATTAACGTTTAGTACATGATGAACTATCGGTCGGTGCTCTCTTTCCTCCCGCTAGCCAATGTTAGAAGTCACCAATGAAAATATTAAAAACCTAACATTTTGCCTAATATTTATAATTAGACACCATGAAGATGTAGACATGAAATGATGGTCATGTCTATGAAATTTCAGCTCCAAACTCCATCAAGATTGTTAGATATCAAGCTTTTTATTTGAAGCAAAATGGATAGTTGATTTCTTTTCTCTCTCCTCAATAGTTGCTTAAAGTGAGCGACAATCCAATTCCCTTGGTCAACCTTGAAAAAGTTTAAAATAATGTTATTCTCTCTCCTCTCTCCTCTCTCTCCTCTCTCTCTCTCACTAGTTGGTGCAAGAGAGAGAAAGAGTGAGAGAGTGAGAGAAGTAAGCGGGAGCGGCGGCGAGGTATGAAGCATGGAGAAAGTTTTCTCCTGTGCGCGGAGATAGATTTCTCACGCGTAGAGAGAGTTTCTTTTGCAAGCAACAGAAAAAGAGAGAAACGCCTGTGCGAGAGAGAGGAGCGGGAGAAAGAAGAGAGGGAGAAGTGAGAAGAGAGAGATGGTGTGGAGAAAAGAGAAAAATGACAGAAGAATTTCTCTCGTCGTGCGAGAGAAAGAGAGTGGGAGAGATTCTGCGCGTGATGGCGAGAAAGAGAGAAAAGAAGTGAAAACGAGGAGCGGAGGAAGAGAAGGAGAGGAGGAAGAATGCGGTGAGAGGAGAGAAAAATGAAGAAGTGGAAGAAGAATGAGAATCTGCGACAGAGAAGACGAAGGAAGAAAGGCGGTGGAAAAAAATTCTTCTATGACGGAAGACTTTTTTTCTTTCGTCCTCGCGCTCATGCACGCGCGAGCGTGTGCATGTGAGAGAGAGAGCTGAAAGAAAGAGAGAGCTGAGAGGGGGAGAAGGGCGGCAAAAGAGAGGAAATGTGATGGAGAGTCGCAAGGAAATAAAAATTTCTTCTATCGCGCCAGACTGAACGAGGGAGAGCGAGAAGCGGCGGAGGAAAAGAATTCTTTTCACCGCGCACGTAAAAGAGGAAAACGGGAGAGAGGGAAGCGGGGAGAAAGGGGAGAAGAGTGGAGACGCAGGCGGCAGCGAAGGGTGAGTCATGATGGAAGAAAAATTTCTTCCGTTGCCAGAGAGAGTAGTGTCTGAAAAATCATTATGAATACAGAGAAAAATCGCGGCCAATTGCGGGCCGCCATGTCACATGCCTGAAAAATCATTTTCAAAAATAAAAAGTTTTCTTTCTAAATAAAAAGTTCTTTTGGAGTCATTTTGACTTCTAAAAGATTTCCAAAAATACCAAAAATCCAGAAAGTAAACAATGTCTTTCACAATTAATTTTATTCATTTTAAACCCATAAAACATGCATTGATAAGCATTTTTTATATAAATAAATGTATTTTAAAATAAAAATTCATTTTATGTCTTACTAAATTATTTCTTGATAAATCAATGTCATGAAATTCTCACAAAATATCATCATATCGTGAAAAATCAAGAATAATCTTGTAAACAAAGAGATTATCATATTAATCCTTTTAAACCATGATACACATGTATTTATGATCATATTTTTAAAGTATAAAGTGCATAAATTCATGATATAAATGCATCCCATAGATGCATGAATTGCATGTTATCAATGCCCATGCACCTTTTATTTAAATCATAATTCTTTCAAGAAATTAGCTACTTTAAGGCCCCATTCTCAAGAGTTGTTTTTTTTTAATCAATTAGTTGGCCCATTTAGGTGATGACCCACTTTACAAAATTGGACTCATTAGCCCAAGTTAGGTCATGGTCCAATTTGAGTCATGGCCTAGTTTAAGAAATTGGGCTCTTCTTTGTTTGGCTCGATTTATAAAATAGGACCTCTTCTCTTATTGGCCCGATTTAAAAAATCAGGCCCCTTCTCTCCCTTTGTTTTTTTATGCATGTAGATGAGGGAAGAAGTTTTCCCTAAATCCATTCATTTTTCACCCTCGAGGGACTGCAACGGTTCCAGCAAATTGTCCCAAATGCTCACCTCAGTCGTTGATCAGAAATGCCTCATCAAGCAGTTCTAAGGCAGTTTAAGTTGGCCTCTGCAATTGCTTCATTGGATTGCCAACATCAGGGTCTCCTGAAGAATAGAGAATTGCATGATTAGGTGGCAGTGCTTGGTGGTTGAGGTGACCTTCTTGGTTGCTTTGATGCCACTGTATCTCTCTCGCTGCTTGAGTTCTTCAACAAATTCATAAGTTTTCTAGAAAACTTGATGATAGGACATCAAGGCTCGCCAACATTCATATACATGAGGTGCCGAAGGTCTGCTTTCTTTTTGATCCCTCCCCTTTGATTCGTGATTTCTAGTCCTAGACCTCTCGGTGTTCCACCGATGCAGAATTAGTGATAGGAGTAGGAGCAGGTGTGCGTCCCTCCCCCTCCTAAGGCCTTATCGGCCACCTTGATATTGGTCGTGGGTTGTCCTACGATACCAGTAGACAATCCTCCCGTCCTCGTCCGAGGTCGAGACCCCTTTCCTCTCACCGAGTCATTGGATGGGGGAGTACCCTATCCAACAAAGTAGATCACGCGGTGCGCTTGTCTACCCCTCGCCCGGCATCTTGACCACCTCTAACCCCCTCAGCGTCGTTCTACATCAGGCTTCTTTTTAGAATGGTAGATTCAGAGGATTTCCGTTTTTTCGTCACTTTTTTCTCTCCTCGCCATTAATTTTTCTCTCTAATTTCTCTATTCGATTTCTCCTTGGATTCAACTCTGACTCGTGTCATTTTTGTGTCTACTTTCTAATGTTCAACATTTCCGTATTTTCCATCTCTATTTCATCGTTCATTTGATCAAAATCTAAAACATCCCAAAAGTTAACTCTGATACTCCGTGGGTTCGACCAGTTTTCACTAATTGCACTTGATTAATCTTAATTTAAAGTCAATTTGGACTTGTTTTGATCCGTTGTCGTGTGTTTTCAGTGAATGCAGCAATTCGGCTCGTCACGCAGATGAGAAAGGGAGAGAGACAATGGGAAAGTTTTATGTCGACTCCCATAGAGGATGCCTCGTGGTGTCTACTGCTAGGGGCGCTCCCTATTTCCTTGACAGTGGCCTTCTAGGGGACGAAACCTCTTCCGATAAAAGGGGACGTAGCCTCCACGTTGTGGATACTTTTCTGTGGGAGGACATTTTTTTCTAGATAAAAATGCCATTAGTGTGTTAACCGAACATTTCACGTGAACTCCATCATGAATGGAAACTTTTAATTGACTTTAATGAGATCGACATCGAAATCAGGTTTGATCTGAATCATTTTTCTTCGATGAATGGTTGAGTTTGACGATTTTTATGCGTTCTTTGTTCACCTACTTGAAATTTAGGGCTTGACTTGCGATGACATGGAAGGAGGGCACGTCGTCTAGCCCATTGAATCCGTGTATGATAAATTGGTAAATAAATTGTCTTTAAAGAGAAAAATAATCAGAAAATAAACATCAATGCCTGATAGATACAATAGTCCATGTGAATAATATACATAGTGGATATGTATCTACATCAAGAAATATGTCAAGCTAACCATAAATAGGAACAAATTGAACAGAGAAAATGAATATACCGAAAGAAAATATATTTGTATGCTTGTAGCTTTTACGACTAACATGACGGTGGAATGATGTAAACATCGCTTCATGAATTTGAGAAAGCGTCGTGCAAATGCCTGATTAATCTCAGATGATTACACGGGATAGATTCAATAGAAAACCCCATGATCCTCACGACGACACAGAGAATACGAAGCGAAGAATGATCCTGATCAGCTTCAAGGATAAACGGGATGAGACGCCTCACATATAGCGAGAGGTGGAGTATTCTGATTATCCTCATATTGGGGCACTATTAAGGAAATAATTCAATATCAGAGTTTGAGCTCGTTCAACAGAAATAGGACTTGACTTCTAAATTCATGATTCAGTGTTCGTAGAGTTTATTGAATTTAGAAAACATCAGATTATAATTCAAAATCACACACAACACGATGAGAATCTTCAACCAGTGTTCACAGAAACCCCGGGAAGAAAGAAGACGACACATTCATGGGTTCCTTCCGAAACCGCGAGATCATGACCCGAGCAGGTGAAGATGCAATATAATACGAAGAGGATAAAGCAAAGCCTCAGACGGTCGCCGTGACGCGAGGATTCTGGGTGTCCCCGTCCTGTTCATTCTCCCCAGAGAGGTCCTCGAGAGACCTCCCCTTTCGATTCCGGAACCAGGAAAGTGAAGAGAAGCCCTAAAAAGTTGCACACGGCGAGCACGAAAGAGAGCATTCCTGATACCGATACCGGGAGGATAACCTCTATCCGTCTTCGTCGGATCCTTGTTCTGCGCCGCGTAGAGGAACCCGAAAGCGCCGATCATGGCGCCAGCTTTACCGGCTGCGGCGGAGATACCGTGACACGTGGAGCGCAAGCGGGCGGGGAAGATCTCCGCCGGCACAATGAAGGTGGTGCTATTGGGTCCGAAGTTGGCGAAGAAGAAGGTCAGCCCGTACATGATCACGAACCCGGTGTGGTTGCTCCTTGCCCAGTGGTTATACGGGAAGGCCAGAGCAAGCATGAAAACGGTCATAAAGAAGAAGCCCATCAGCTGGATGGTGAACCGTCCGATTACATCGATCAGCGCGACGGTGAACCAATACCCGGGCACGGTACCGCACATGGCGATGATGGTCTGAGCCCTGGCGATCTTGTACACTTTCCTGGATGGCGTTCATGGTGTTGGCCGGGGGGATCCACCCTACGGCGCTAAAGATATCCTTCTGGAAGAGGTTCTGACTGTAGAAGGCGATATCGAGGAGGAACCACGTGGATGCGGTCCCCAATAGATGGAGCCCGTGCCTGCGAGCGAACTCGGAACTGAATAACCCAAACTTGTTTGACTCTTTGGTCGTGATCCTCTCCACCTTCTCTTGCTCGTCCGCCAAGTCAACTTTCAGCACCTTCGACATGTCTGCAGCGGCGAGCTTCGCGTTCTGCGCGACGAGAGCCGTGTAACGGGCGGTCTCCGGCATCTTCATTCGCCAGTAGTAGGTCAACGCCGCAGGGATGGCTCCCACCATGAGGACGAGCCTCCAGATATAGTCCGCCTGCGGGACAGTGGACCCCCGGGGGTCGACTGAGTAAATCGGCGCATCGTACTTGCTCTTGAATCCGGCGGCGAAAATCAAGGCGACGATGCCGCCGGCAAGAATTCCGAAGCCTTGCATGGCGAAGACCGCGGCGATGAAGGCGCCTCTTGTCTTCTTGTTGGCGTACTCGGACATGATGGTGGCGGAGAGAGGGTAGTCGCCCCCGATACCAAAGCCGAGCCAGAAGCGGAAGAAGCAGAGAGTGGCTATGGTGCCGTTGGCGCTACTGCCGAAGGAGAGACCGGAAGCGATAGAGCAGATGACCATGAGGACGAGAGTTATCCCGTAGACCTTTTTTCGGCCCATCTTGTCGCCTAGCCAGCCGAAGAAGATCTGCCCGGAGAGGGTTCCGCAGAAGGCGACGCCGTTGACCGCGGCGGCCACGTTGGGGGGAAGAGAGCCGGGCCTCTTTGGGTCGTTTTCAAAGTAGTATATGCGACCCAGGAGCTTGGTCACGAGGGAGATGCAGAAGAGATCGTAGGCGTCGGTGAAGAAGCCCATGCCGGCGATGACTATCGCCTTGAAGTGGTAGAGTTGTGTCCTGGCCGAATCGAGGGCATTGAGCACCTCAAGCTGATCCCCAGCCATCGTGCTTCTCCCTCTAACCCTTCAGCGGAAGAGAGAGGCAGAGAGGTCAGAGGGAAGAGGCAGCAACTTTGATGAAAGAGGTGATGGATTAAAGCGGTATTTAAGCAGGTCTCTGGGTACGTATTATCCTCCGGAATATTCCATTTTGCTGACATTATCTATCCATGTGAAACGCAAAGAATACTAATTATCTGCGTCCTGCCACCACTTGAAATTCCGTTCATGTTTCTTTCTCTTCTAGAATATGATTTAAATCTCTCAAAATGGCGCTTTCAGAAAGTCAACCCTCCGTAAGATGATGGCCGGAGAGCCTTTCTCCATGGGCTTGTCGATTATTCTTGTTATTCAATTGGAAATCCCATGGGAAAAAAGGAGAAATATGGGATTTTGTAGTTGGAGGTGATAAATTTTTTTCGGAAAACGCTCTTTTGTTTTCGTTTTCTTCTTTTTACTGTTCAAAGTTGGCCCACCGCTAGGCTTGAAAAGTCATCTTGAACCCCTGGTAATCTCTCTCTCTCTCTCAAAATCCGTCTTTAACTTGTTCTTCATGAGATATTTTCGTTCATCGCAGCAGCCACGTCATAATCGTGTATATCTTAGGAAGATGCGAACGGAGGGACTAGCGAGCAAATCTGTTCTGTCAACTGCAGGAATATCCCATGGAATAACCGGTGCCCGCCGTTGACTTTGCTTTAAAATAGTTATGGCTAGATATTTTATTCCGTGGATAAGTAGTCGCTAGTCAATGCATACGCCAGCTTAGTGCCGGGCCCAGTTGATCATTACAGCTTGATGCGTGCCTCTCTACGCAAGTTGACTTTTTAAGATCTTACGCATGACATGACGATTAGCTTGAGAAGAAAGCACCCACACGCTCTCTTGCTAAAACTCTCTCGTGCTCTCTCTCTAAAAACGTGAAAAGGAGACTGAAAGCCGTATGAACGGAATCGGATCGAGCCGCCGCGGTACAGACAATCCAATCATAAGCGTGTCAGAAGATCGCTTCTCGTCTTCTTCTACCCAACTCAAACCGGAAAACCCAAGCAATTCCTCAGATAAGGAAGAGGGAAAGACGAGACCAAAAGATTGAGAGAGCGAGAGAGGGAAATAAAAGATTGCAGAGAAACGTGCATTGATGTCATAGAAAATCAGGTAGTCCAAAAGAAATTAAGGTGTGAACCTGCCGCTCTTGTTTAAAGGAGAGATAGAGAGAGAGTTAGGTGTGCACAAAGACATCGACGTGAACTTTAGCTTTTAGAGAGAGGGAGAGAGCGGACCGGGGGGGAGAGAGGTGTGGACAAAGACATCGACGCGAACTTTAGCTTCTGTTTAGAGAGAGAGAGCGGACAGGGAGAGAGATGCGAGAGAGATAGGCGTGCACAAAGACACAGACGCGAACTTTGGCTTTTCTTTTGAGAGAGAGAGAGAGAGAGAGAGAGAGAAGAGCAGTAAATACTTCACGTTTTTTATTTATCATCTACCATAAAAACCTTCTTCACGAGATGGAAATTAGAAAAGGGTTGTAATACATGTTAGCGTATAAAATTATGGAATAAATATACAGTACAATACATTAAAGAAGCATAAAAACACTTCAATCAAGAAGAGAAGAGATTTCAATATATCCATGAAAACCATCAGCCAAAGCTTGAAGATGTGTGTTTGAATGAAATTTAGTGTGATCGGAAAATCCCAATGAGAAATGAAAAAGAAAGATGAGGGAGAAATGTGCTTGAAGAGAAGATAGAGAGCAAGAGGGAGAGAGATTATGGATTAGATGGATATAGATGCATACTTTAGATACTCTTGTGAGTTAAAGATTTAGTATCTACAATCAAAACCGTGCGCACAAAATGGCAATCAGAAAATGGTCATGATAAGAGTACAATTTCATTAAATACATGACAACCATAACCCAACAATTCATTATGTGTCTTTGAATGAAATTTTTAGTGACTGAATAAACCCAACTAGATATAAGATTCAAAAAATTACATTTTTCAAGGCATTAATTTCCTTGGTTGGGCCTGAAAAACTCCAATGTGAGCCAAAGAAGGCTCAATTTCCTGCAAGGGGATCATATTTTGAAGTCCTCAACCAGAAAATATGTTCCTTCCTCAAGAAAGAAAAATTGAATGCGTGGTTGCAATGCAAGGGAAAATTGTTAAGGGAAATTACAAAGTAGATATTTTTTAGTTGGGATCCTCTTGATGAACTCTCAAGAAATGGTTTTTACCACACTAAAAGTCTATGCATAAAAATCCTCAAAGGTAATTTAAAATTTATTTTTCTTTTTCTTTTTCAATTCAAGTTTTTGAATTTTTTTTCCTTAATCTCACTTTCTTCATAACTTTTGGGTTATACAATTGATCAAATTCTCTTTCATGTTTCTGAAAGTATGATTCATGTGATGGATCACAATCGTGCAGTCATCACATGCACATATTTACACATCAAAATTAAAACCAAAATCATTTAAATTCAAGATTAATTAGGATTAATTTAGTACAAAGGTAAGGGTCAAATCCATGGAGAAATTCAATCAAATTGGATGGCGATTTGTGATGAAAAATTAGTGAGATGATAAGACTCAAAGATCTATCCACAGAATTAAAAATTACTCAAATCACATCCATATCCATATCCATGGATAAATCAAAGAGTGAAACTAGGGAGAGAAATTATTTTGATGAGAGAGAAAATAATTAAATTTGTTGAAATTCACCTAATCTAGGCTTTAAAATTAGAATATCATGCTAAATGATAAAACATTCAGAGGAAAACACAAAATCTAATCCAAAGCCACGTTCAAAATGATACAATTAATTTCCAAATCAAGGCTTTTCATTCAGTGATTTTGAAATAAACCTTTGGAGTTCAAGTGGTGATTTCTCCCCATTCTCTTGATGAAATCTTGACTTTCGAGTAGTCATTGGATGCTGAAAGGAGTCTAAAACATGATTGACGCAAGAGATTCAAGGATTGAGTTGTACAAAAGGTCTGATTAATCAGAAATTATAAGAATGCATACCATTGAAGAGAGAGAATTTTTATCATTTTGAAAAGAGGTGTGACGATCAGATTTTCTCCTTGATGAGATCAATAGTCTTGAGGGAATCTAATGAGGAAAATCATTATGGTTAAGTCGAGACCCTCAAATCTTCATGTGAGCACTAGAATCGCGTCACATGTCCACGAGAAGAGGAAGTGCTACTAGATCATGTCTCTCAGATTTTCATCGTACGCTTTAGATCCTTCTACGTGTCAAGGAAGTCCATCGGATCCATTTAATTTGGAACATTATCACTCCTTGAATGAACGGTTAGGATTGCCCTATATTTATAAAATAAATCATCGACAAATCATAGCCGGCCATGTACCCCCTTCACCTAAGTGAAAATCAATGGTTAAGATTAAATCTCTTTCTTTTGCATTGATTTGATGCTCCCGATGTTGCCGCATCACCTGCACATAAATACTTTAATCTAACATTAAAAATATTAAAGTGATTTATTGGCTAAAAATAGGGTATCAATTTAATTGAAATAAAATAAGCCAATTAAGGCACTTAATGGTAGTGACAGCCCCTAATATGTGCCACTTGTGTGCCGCATCATCTTGTTCTTAAAGATAATACTTAATTTTACTTTTTTAGTAAAATAAAATAAGAAAAATTCAAAATAAATTAAAAAAAATTCTAAAAAGAATCTCTAAAATGAGAAAATTCATATCTTTTACAATAAAAAATTTTATCCAAATTTTTTATTTGATCAAAAATTAAATAATCTATCATTTTTTGCAATGTAATTTGAGAAATAACAAGAGACCCTTCAAGTAACATAAATGGTGTACCAGGGTGAATATTAACTCCAGAGTTAATCATGCTCAGGCTGGAGCAGTTCAAAGATGGGTCACTTGATGGGAAGAGCAGTCTAGGCATATAGGCACCCAGTCTATTTCAAGTACTAATGGACCCTAGACATTAGCCTAACTAAGGAACCCAAGAGGAAAGGATGGCAGATGCACGAATGAGTTCCAAAACCTTCAAGAGTTCATATGCGAAAGTATGCTCTTGCTAGCCTAGTACTATGGCACTTATGGAAAAACCAATGACAACGAGTATGAGGGGGCTTGTCTAAGCTGGAGTACCAAGTCACTAGGGGAAAGATGGTGAGTACAGATGATCTCATCTCAACTCCAAAAAAACAAATAAGTAAATAAATAACAAGAGAATAAATATTTAACTCCAAATACACTCAAGTTACTTGATAAATAAAATTAAAAAATATTGAGTGCATATGAAAATGCTTTTTCAATTATTATAGGCATTTAAGGCTCAAATAAAAATCTCGAATAGAATTGGGGATAATCTATTTAAAATTAAACTCTTGATTGTACATGATTAACCCTTAAAATCATAAATTTTGAGGTTTTTGATAAAAACTACATAGAATAATGAATATGCACTCCAAATATGATAATATGCATCAAGAACATATGAATGGTGCCTTAAAATTCATTAATAAGTAGGAAATTACATGTAAATATTTCAAGTTATCATCATGGTGATTTAAAATATTACAATTTAACAATAGAAGTAGAATAAAATCAGACCTCTTCATAATCAATTTGACTTTATGAAATTGACAATGTTAGAATATGGCCCATTAGAGTCATTAGGGTCAGCTTGTTAAGAGGACAATCCCATATGGAGAAAATTTATATTTTTGTGTTCTCTTCTCCTCAATATATAGATGCATGTACATTACTTTTGTATGTTCTATTTTCCAAAGCCTAGGAAACTCTAGATTTCTTGTTGCATGCTTCAAAGGGAGTAGGTGAGATACACATATAGGAAAAAAAAGAGAGGGAGATATTGAGAGAGAATCCACTAATGCTCCCTTGAATTGGAGCATACATATCAAACATGCCCAACTTGTCACATGACGTATCATAGGACTCGCTATTGAGGCTCTTAGAGAAAATATCATCCAACTCACTCAATGAGAGCACATTTTGCATGGATATGACACCTTGAATGGTCATGTCAAGAAAAAAGTGGCAATCAACCCCAATATGCGTTGTTCATTCATTAATGGTAGGATTCAAAACAATGAATATTCCATCTTGATTATCATAGTACAAGAAAACAATGAAGTTTTTTGTGGAGTAGCAGCCAAGTTGTGAAGCCAAGCATCGCATACACTACAGATAAGTGTAAAATCATGGTCATTGAAAATGCAAAATAAATTTAAATATAATTTTCAGTCCACAATAGATGATCAATCAATGTGCTCTTTACTTTGGTTATCCAATGCTAGAAGCAATTAAAGGAACGTCTAGAAACTTAATTTTTTCATTCAAAATTTGAATCACCATATGACAATGAATAACGTGAAATGATGATCATGCCCATAAAATTTCAGCTCAAAACTCCATCATGATCGTAAGATATCATGCTTTCAATTTGGAGAATTTTTTGCCATTGATTTTTCCTTAAAAATTGCTAGATTGATTGCTAGCCATCTGATTGATCTTGATCAAGATCGGCAGCCACCAGATCGCACGATAATTCACTTTGTGATTTTTCAGATCAAAGAGAGAGTCGGGATTATTGTTGGCCATCATATCAAATCTATTAAAGTCAAGAGCTCTATGATTGTGCCACATGTTGCACCATTGTTCATCGTGAAGAGAGAGAATATCAGAGACAATCTTAGCCACTTACTATGTGGGCCGCATATCCATTGCTCCAAAACACGCCACATGGGGCGCTGCAATGAAGGGGATCCCATTCCACAAAATGGGTCAGTCCAATGGCTACCACGTGTATCTGCTAAAAACATGAAGTAAGTCCCCACTAGATAAAATTAAAAATGTATTTAAATAGAAAGTCCCATTAAAGGCTATTAACTGTTAAAACATTATTTTAGAACTAATACTCTCTTTAAATGCATCATGAAAGTGCTGATCTCTAAGCCAATCATACTTCCATCTATCTCGTTTATGTTTATTGAAGTGAAATTTATTCATTGTCATTCTTGTGTGATGTTTGCAATGAAGTCCATGAGCATATGCAATGTGATGGCGAGCGGGACCCATCGCCACCATTGCGGGAGACATCGACGATATGAGTTCACCGTATAATTATGTTCTTTATTTTTCGTAGTTCCTTCTCTAAAAATTTCGGGCCTTTTGTGTTTAGCGGGCCCGATTATTGTCCCTCTCTTTTAATTCCCCTCTTAGGGTTCATTGGGCCTTTTCTTTTAGGCCCAAATGAGTCCTATGGTCATGTGTGTGTGTGTTGGTCTTTGTTTGGGAGCTTTCTTTTGGTTTGGGCCTCAAGTGGGCTTTCACTCCCTTAGGCCCATTACGGGTTCTATTTAAGGGAGCGAGAACCCCCTCAAAACCTAGAGAAGTTTGTAATCGCCGTTTTGAGAATTCGAGAAGAACTGTAGTTTTTTAGTCTTGTTCGAGGTGGGAAGGGAGAGGAGTGGAGGGAGACGGTGAGACGAGGAGAAGGAGAGGACTTCCCCCCCGTTGCCTGCGTGCACGAGGAGAAGAGGAAGGAAGCAGAGGAATAAGAGAGAAGAGGAGAGGTCGTCGTCCGTCCAAGCGCCATGACCCGTTCCTGCCAGCAGCGTGAAGAAGAGCCCGACGTCCACCACGCCGTAGCGGTTTTATCTTTGATTTCTCCCATTCTATCGACCTCCCCCGTCCTCCCTACCTTCCTCTACGATACTAGATATCGTCCACGACACCGGGACGCTTCGCTCGCAATTACGTGTGTGGCGAACTCGTCGTCGCTGGCCTGTTGACGCCAAGCGACAGTGCGGAAGCCACTTAAGGCGATTATCCTCTCGCGTAAGGGAATTCGTGAGGGAGAGGCCTCAAAGGAGACATACTTGGGAAGACCATCATGTGGCCGTTTCCTCTGGATGAAGCTGTTGGTCGAAGAGAGATCAAGACAGAGATAAAAGGGGGAGGCCCGTTTCCTCTCTCTCTCCCCGCGTCGACCAGCAAGATCCGCCCCTGCAATGCTGCCAAATCGCCACACGCGATTTCCCCAACCCCCCGGTTCTCTTTCTCTTCTCGGTATCCTACTTCCGTCGCCCTCCCAGACCGCGGGAGGATAATTTTCTTCCGCGCTTGGTGACGCCCGCGAACGCCGCGCCTCGCCGACATCCGGAAGTAGTCCGGGCGCTACACTCACCCAGTTCGTCCACCTGAAGGCGCATCGGGAGAAGAAGTCCTGCGCGCCAGTTCATCCTCTCCCCTAGGTGCCTCACCGCCTCGGTACACCTCAAGACCCGCTGACGCTGCATCTCGCCTGCCAACGCAGATCCGCGGGCTCCCACCTGTCGTCGCCCGTTTTCTGCCTGCATGCTTCACGGGAGAGCGACCTGACCTCGCCGCACTGGCACACCACGTGCGTTGTGGAAGGACGGCCGACTGTCCTTCCTCCACTTCCGCGTATTCCCCCTCCACTTTCGCTACGCGTCCTGCGCCACCTCACCTGCACCGCCCCGTCCTCGCTGGCCCACAACCTCCACCTCTCCCGCTACCCGCTTTCCTCCACCCCTCCGCCCTTTTCCTCAGTACCTATTCCCGCCATTTCCGCTACACGCCCTCAGCCTCATCACCGACACACGCTCGGCCGCCCGACTCTCTCTCCTCTCCCACCCCCGTCTACCTTAACTCTCCCCTTGCTCGCCATCTCGCCTACATTATTTCCGCGATATTCCCTACCTACTCCTGACCTTTGCCTCTCCCTCCCGTGATTAGCCTATCTTCCCCAGTGGTTTGCGACTCACCTACCAGTCCGTCCGTGGGTTACTGCCATCCTCGACGTAACACCCGTATTGTGTTTGTTAGCTGCGAATAGCACCCCTGCTCCCGGCATTCTTGCACTCCTCCGTGGCCACTAATTACGGTGGACAACGACTCCCAGCTCCTCGAAGGCCCGCATTCAGAATCTACGCATCGTTCTTCGCTGGACGCCTCTGCCCGTGCTGACTCTCCGCCCGTCATGACCCGTCGGGCTACGCCGCCCCGAAGGTTAACTCCGTACCCTTCATTACTTAAGTTCAATTACCTTTCGAAGGTTTTTCTCGGCTTGCTTCCACCGCCTTTCGACGGACGTAGACAGGATAGAGCAGACTTGTAGGATCGAGACTTCTGACGTGAGCGTCAAGTCCTACACTGAGCGTGAGCTGCAGCCATCGGCTACTCCACGACGAGCGACTCCGCCACTCCGGACGTGGATCGAGAGGGTCTTACCCTACCCATCATCGCGAGTCTTCCCGGGTCGCCTGGTATCAGCTTTGCTGATTGGTACGCCTGCCTGTACTTAGGTTAGGTGGTCAACCTAGAGTCTAGGACCATACACTCTTATCGGATCGGGCCGACGGCCCATCCACCAAACGTCACGTCTCATTGATCAGGTACGAGGGTTTTCACCCCCCGTCCTGCATCACAATGACTAAGTGAATTATGATAAGATCATAATACCGTGATCACTACTCTTTAAATATATGTTCTAAACATTCCTATTCATGGGATATTCGAGAAGGATATCGAATTATTTGAAAAGAATAACAACATCTAATCTGACTCATATGATGATATGGCTAAACCTGTAGCCATCTCTGTGGAGAACTAAGGATAGATAGTGGGTGTTCTTTTGAGAAATAGTTCACTGAATTGATCCATATGAATCCTTGAATAGTATTATACCTAAACGTCAATCAGGTTTATTCATGTCTTGGTTGTGTATGTGATCCTTTGACTTGAGACACCAAAGGCATCTTGTGGATGGATGACTGTGTTTTGATTATGACTAACGAATCCCTAGCCATGGGATCTCTAAAACATCACATATTAGATATGACATGAAGTTCTCGAAGATGATTGTGTGGCCAAGATGGGATCATCCTCAGTATTTGAGGAGATTGACTCAACGAATGAGATGCAAAGAAATCAATGCCCAAGGTAATAGAAATATTGGAGGAGTTCTCGAGGATTTCCTACACACATCAATACAAACTTGAGTAACCGATTAGGATTTGACAGTTGACCATACCCTAAGTCATTCATGAGTCTTGTGCAAATGAAGGATTATACATACAAGGTAACCGATGACAGAGAGGTGCCATAAGAGAGTTCTTATATACTCCATATCTCCTAGAGTAAGTGGTGTAGCTTGGCACCCTACGAGCTGACAACTCAACCTGTTGATTGGATTAAATTAATCTTTGATTAATTAATCTATATATTGATGTAGACAATTAATTAAGGTTTACCAATAAGATGTTTATTGGGTCTATATAGTTATTGACTAGTAAGATATATGGACCTAAAGGGTCACACACATAAGCTCTATGGATGTTGGTGGATATAGACATAATTATGAGAGTTTTTATGAAAAAAACACACACCAAATGTTTATAAATAGGGGGAGAACGACCACATCTTAAGGTGCACATGTAAGCCTTATAGGAATTCTCTAATTTCTTTTTTTTATCCCTTGGTGAAGAGCTTTGAAAAGGAGATCCAACCATTCGAGGATGGTGTGGATATCGCTAGAGGCTAGACACTATGACTAGCTTTAAGAACTCCTTCAAGAGAACCATGTGATAACATGCTATATTAACGTAATAAAACATGATTTTTGATGCATATTAAGGTACAAATGATTTCATTTCCATGCATGTTATCATACTTATGTGTATTTTTCTATCATTCCATGAAAAAGTAATTATAATCTCAAAATACCTTAAATTAGGGTTAAATATGATAATTTAAAAGAAAAATAATTAATAACCCATCTTTACTTGAGATTATAAATGTTTTTAAAGTGAAAATAATGAGAGAAAATGATTTACAAATATTTATTTATATTTTTCTTAAGTTTAAAATCCTTAAAAATAAATGTGTTTTTCAAATAAAATTTAAAACTCTCATTATTTATCAATTTTTATCTTTTAGAATGATAGATAATTAAATTTCAGATCAAATGAAAGAAATTTGGATTAATTTGGAGTTATATATTAAAAGTTATGAATTTTCTATTTTTAGGGATTTTTTCTGGATTTTTTTTTAATTAATTTTGATTTAAATCATTTAAAATAAATTAAAAAAGAGCAAAAATGTGGTTTAATTTCGTGCGGGACCCACGTGGATACGACGTGGCACGCAAGGCCATGTGGCAGCTCCACGCGAGCCCACGTGGCGCCTAGGCGGCAAGGTGACGTGTGCGAATATTTACATATATATTTTATATAGTTTATAGTATATAATGTTCAACCTTCCGTATATCGGAAGGGTATTCAACCCTCAGAATCGTCGCTCCTTTAAACCAAACTATTTTCTTTAATTTTTCCCGTGTGGGACTAAGTCCCACACAGTTTATTTGAGTGAAGGACACGTGGCTGAAATCAGGGCGTTGGATCACGATCGGAGCGCGCCGATCGAGTGGACGCGCGGTCCACTGAGAATTTTGAGAAACATAAGGCTGAGAAAATCAAGAAAATGGTTGAGATTGTTGTTGAATGAAAGGTTTTCGCTGAAAGTTGATTTCCCCTCCTTTTTTCTAATTTTTTTCCTCCAAAATTACATGTCACGTTCCAGTTCTATTGAGCATAGTCAAGTTTTCCAAAGGAGTTAACCTATCCACTCATTTAATAAAATTCTTCCAAGTAATCATTAGATCAGCAAATAGAACAAAAGTATTTAGAAACATTCTTAGCCTCCTGGGTTGGTGGTTTTGGGTTGTGATCTCTACATAAAAGATTTTAAAAAAAAAATTCAACTCCTTCGTTACACTTAGTTTTGTGAGGTTTCTTTCCATTTGATCCATGCACTATTCAAGTTCCACTACTTTTACATTGATGAGTCCTCGTTTACGTGTTGAATTTCTACCATTTTTGGAAAACCTTTAAAAATAGGCCCAATTTTGAAGTAACCTTTCCATGAATTGAAAGATTCATTGATGTATGTATCTACCATATTTCACTCATTATCATTTAAAACCCCATAGAATGTTTGGGCCAACTCCCATGATCGAATCCCATGATGAGGACATCTTCTACTTAAGGCCATAAACCTCTCCCAAGTCTCAATAAAATTATTTCTACCATGGGTAAACTCACCAATTTCTCCCCTAAGGGTGTTTGTTTTACCAAAAGAATAAAATTTTTTAAAGAAATATTTTTCCATCTCACTCCAAGAAGTAAAACCTTGTCCTACTGACCTAAACCACTCTTTGGCCTTATCTTTTCAATTCTAGAGGAAATATTCTTAGTTTGAAATACTCTTGGGACACTTCGAGATAGTTATATGTCATTCATATATCGATAAACTCTTCAAGAAACTCATAGGGTTCCTCATTAAATCTCTTGTAGAAAGTGGGTAATAGTTGAAGCATATGAGAATCAATCCTAAATGAGACGTTATCAGCTAGAGGGGCTGATATCTTATGGTAGGTTTGGCTCTTAGAGGAATTGGAATACTGATAACATACAATTTTTACTTTTAATTAGAAGATTATTAATACAAATACAAAAAATTACATTCTTATGAATGTTATCATGCTTTGAGAGCATATTCATCTTTCTATGCAATTTACATCAAAATCTCAAAATGTATCATTTTAAGGGATAATCATACATACATTAAAATTGAATTTTTAAATTATATTATTCCTATTTATATTTAAGATTTTTCTTGATTTTTAAATGTAAATAATAAAGAGAAAATATTTTCATACACATTGATCCATTTTTCTAGGTTTATTTTTCAAAGAAGATGAGTGTATTTTTTAGTTAAAAATTTATTCTCTTTTTATTTCTTAAATTAAAATACATAGAATGATAGATTATTTAGTTTGTGGTCAAACAAAAAATTGTATTAAAAAGGAGTTATATTTTGATAGTTATGAATTTTTTTTAATTTTTAGGGTTTTATGGAATTCTTTGAGATTTTTTTTAATTATATCAAATTTATATTAATTAATAATATTTAAAATTTTTGATTTCTAAAGTGCGCAAGCATGTTGCTGCATGGCGGGGTACGCGTGTGCCACTTGGCACATGCGTCTATGCAATTAGTGTGTAAATGGTGTTTAAAGCACCCTTAATGAACATAAGCTACGCATATAGTTCACTAGTTTATTTATATACACATTCCCTTTTTATTTTTTTAGTGTCGGACTATGTGTATCTTTATTTTTAGCGGGCGACATCGTGCATTCTGGAGCGTGCGATCTCGGCAATTTAATTGCGACCCTCCATTTTCACTTAAGTGGAAGGGTTAAGTGGTCCTCTCTTATAGGATGATGATTCCTCTTATCATTTACAAAAAATCTTGGTCATTCATCTCAAGAGTTGTGACGACCAAGATTCAGCGTCATTTATGGACTACATGGGACGTGTGGCAGCATCTCAAGTGTCTGATGAAAATCAAATGATGTGTGTTATGCAACGCTACTTCCTCACATGCGACATGGCTTCACTTTGATGCTTCATCTTCGATCCAACAGATTCAAGTTAACGGTGTTCACTGCATTCTAGCATTTAATTTGGGCTTCTAGTTGAAGATCAATTGTCAAATCGAACAGCCATACTCAATTATTTCTTATTTATACTCCCTCTCTTCAAACGATATACTCATTCTCGCATTTTCAATTAATCAAACTTTATGTACAGCATAATCCTCAAATATCTTATTTACATTCTCTTTCACACTCATTTTTGCATCAAGGGAATGTCTAAAATCAAGATTTCATGAGGGGAATAGGAAGAATTCGCCGCTTGAACTCCGAATTATCATTTTTTGAAATGTGGAATGCAAAGCCTTGATCTGACGATTAATTGGATCATTTTGAGTATGATTTGAGGGTTACTAAAGATTAATTTGATCATTTCAAGTACGATTTGAGGTTAGATTAAGTTTTTTCTTCCTTATTTTGCTCTTTGACTTCTCTGCGGATACTTATCTAAATTGATTACTTTTTTTCTATGGATTTGTCTTGGAGTTTTTGACGCAGGACGCGATTGTGAAAACCCTCGTGCCTAATCAACGAATCTGAGGATGACTAAGGATAGCCAGTCAACCCTAACCTACAGATAGGCGAGTCCTACACCCTAAATACGATCTCTAGCCTAAACCTAAGTATAGGCAAGCGTCCCGGTCAGTAAAGTCAACTCCGGGTAACCCGGGGAAACTCGCGATGATGGGTAGGGTGAGATCCTCTCGATCCACGTCCGAAGGCGTGGAGGTCGCTCGTTGTGAGTAGCCAAGGGGCTGCGGCCCACGCTAGGTACCGGACCTGACGTACACGTCAGAAGTCTCACACCTATACTCGCACGACCCTACCTGCGTCATCCGACGGCGGTGGAGACGAGTAAAGGAAATGCTTCGAAAAGTAATTAAACTTTGAAATGAAGGGTCGAGGCTAACATGCCGAGTGAGGTGCCCGGTGAGTCATGGCGTAGAGGAGAGTCATCGTGCGGGGCACGGACGGTTGGCATAGGAGGGCTGGGTTGGCAAAGATGAGAAACAGAGGAACCCTTGAGGAGGAAGGACCTATCCGGAGAGTGGGTGATGATCTAGTGACAGGGCGCGGCTCAAGCAGGTGCGAGGTGGGTCGAAGGCAGGGGAGCAACGGGATGCAGTAGGGGTGCGGCGTGGGTGCGCGCGGGCGTCCAGGGCCCAGGAGGGGCGAGCGTTGACGATGCGTCTAGGTAGCGCGGAGGGAAGTCGGGCACGTGGTTGACTGTGTGACCTGGGGAGTGCAGGATGGGGATGGTGGAAAAGAGAAGTCGCGAGGATGACATGGGCGTGGCGGACGCGTATCGTTGGCGTGACCAAGGTGTGCGGAAAACGAGCAGTACGTGAGGGCAGTCCAGGCACGGTGGGCACGCGTTGTCGATGGGAAGGCTCGAATTCACGACGTAGGGCAGCAAGGGGCTCGGTCAAGCGACTGAGGGGACCGTAGTCATCGTCCTCACATGGGGGGGGGATGTAACTATTCCGGGTGCGTGCATAGGGCATGGCAAGTAGCAGCACGGGAGGGCAGGTCGTAGCGCGTCGGGACGGAAGCAAATTCAAGATGAATTTCGAGAATTCTATCAATGACGGAGTGGTCAGAAGTCGCAAATTCTGTCAGCGGCAAATTCCGCCGTGAATCCAGGAGGTAGGTCGAGAGGTTATGAATTCGGCGAGGGGGAAGAGTGCAGTGATGAGGTGATTCCAAAAAGGGGGTGGGAGAGAGTTTTGGCAAGGTCTGGGGAAAGCGGAAGGGTAGGGCGACTGAGCGAACCTGATAGGATGATGATAGCATGCTATTTATGCATGTAATTACATAATTATTAATGCAAATTAATGCATTAATCATTACAAATATATCCATGTTATCATCTTTTAAGCATGTTTCTATCATTTTGTATAAATTCATGACATGATCTAAAAATACATTAAAGTATGGATTATTATGCATAATTAAACATTATTATCTTTAATCCTAATTATAATTATGATCATAATTATGTTTTAAAGATGGAAATATAAGAGAAAAGACTTTTTATTTACATTTATGTGTATTTATGAATTTATTTTATATAATACATAAATGTATTAAATTAACTAAAATTAATTCTCTTATTATTTTCAATAATTTGACTTTTTATAATGATAGATTATTTAATTCTGAATCCAACAATACAAATTTGAATTAATTTGGAGTTATATTTTGAAAGTTATGAATTTTAAAATCTTTAGGAATTTTTCCGAATTTATTTTCGATTTTTATCATTTAAAATGAAGTAAAAAGTGGAAAAAATGGGGGTTTATTCGCGCGTGTACATGTGGATGCGACGTGGCACTCGGGGCCATGTGGATCTGCCACGTGGACAGCGCGCGGTGCCTGCGTGGCGCTGATGTGACACGTGGATCGCATATTTTATATTTAACTTATATATGATTTACATAACATATAGGTCTTCCGATTATCGGAAGACAAGATTATTAACCCTCTAACAACGCATACATTATATACGCGTAATGTTTCTTCAATTTTTGCAGTGTGGGACTAAAACTCCATTTTCAGGTTAACGTGGAGCGTCTGATGGAATCGTGATGGATCGCGCGCGTCGATCCAGTGGATGCGAGGTCCAGCGGATCAAGAATCAGCCACGTGCCTATTTATTCACTTAAGTGAATAAACCGTAATCGTCGATCGTGAGTTATAACGGCTGCGATTGTTTGCGATTAGTGGACATTTCTGATTTAATCTCGATCGCACGATGAAGATCCGATGAGCGAAACAAATCGATGTATTCTCTCACATAAAAGACGTGGACACATCCTGATCATCCATCTACAATCGGACGATCACCAATTGAAGGCGCCTATTCGCGAAGCAGCGGATCATCACGACCGTCCATCGCGATGAACTCCTGAATCTGACGGTTGAATATCATTTTCGTTTATTTAAAAACCGTTCTTCGTGACGAAGAACAGGTTCGCGATTCTTCATCAAATTCTCTCTGTGTAGAGCTTCAATTCGCGTGCCGTTTGTTTCATAGTGTTCTTGACTCATTTCCGCTTCAATTGAATGCTTGAAATCAAACTTTGATCGAAGGAGAAGAAAGAAATCACATCTTGAACTCCAATTTTTGTCTTCGTCAATTCAAAATGAAAAGCCTTGCATCCGGCGATTAATAGGATCATTTCAAAGGCTAATTTGGGTTAGGTTGCGTGATTTCATCTTAATCTTTCATCATTTAGTGTTAATTTTACTTTTAGCATCGTAGATTAGTTTAATTTTAGTCTAAATTTTGGTTTTTAATCGTTTTTCGAAACGAAAATTTCTCTTAACTTCAAATTTTGATTACTCTTCGAATTCTTATCCAAATCATCTGATTTTTGATTCCGTGGATTTGAAATTGAGTTATCTTTCTTAATATAGTAAAACGCCCAATTTCTAATCTTAATTTGTCAAAGATATCTCTCAAATTTCCCTAATTCTCCGTGGATTCGACCCTTAATTACCATTATACTAATTAATTACTTTGATTAATCATAAATTGGTAAGATTAGGACTTTGTTTTGACACTAAGCCATATGCATTCAACGACCATACGATTTAGTCTCGTCAAATGGCGTCGTTGCCGGGGAATTAAGGCGTATTTTTGAGAAAAATCATCAATTTTGACTCGGTCAACTCTGATTTTTCTATTTCTTTTTTATATTAATCCAAATTGATCCAACACTGAGCTATTTGTAGCAGAAATACATCTTTTAGATACTCAATTTCAACGAGATTAGGTGAATTGTCCCTCTCTACGGACAACGGGCGATCATCGCGTCATAATCGAATTGGGAGAGCGTAACTCTCACGAATAGCGACAATCAGGTACGATTAATTGGTCATTGTTGAATAATTTTATAGTATCTCTTCTTATTATTATATATATTAGTATATTAGTGCATATTTATGAGACGAGAGTCTGATTGGAGAACGAGGGATAATCCTTTACACTTAGATCTTTTTGAACGTTCCTCGCAATCACTTTCATCTTCCGCATCATCATCGAACTTAGATATGGCTTTGAATGATGAGGGAAATTTTAGGAGACGTCTTAGTGATTATGGTAGGCCTGTTCTTCAAAGACCCGTTACTCGTATTCATGCACCTTTAGCTAGAAATGCGAATTTTAGGATAGATTCGCATGTGATGAGTATGTTACCTATCTTCCATGGTAAACCTTCTGAGGATCCTTATAGACATGTCGACGAGCTTAGTCAAGTATGTGAGATTAATCATATTCATAATGTGTCAGAAAATGTAATGAAGATGAAACTCTTTCCCGCCTCCCTAAGAGAAAGAGCTAAGGATTGGTTTCTTAAGTTAGGAAAGGAGTTCACTTCTTGGACCGAGATTGAGGAGGAATTTCTTAGGAAATATTATTCCGTAGGAAAGACCACCTCTGTTAGGAAGGCGATGCGTGAGTTTACCCAAGGACCGAGTGAGACATTCCACGAAGCTTGGGAGAGACTTAGAGACCTCACTAGAGAGTGCCCTCACCATGGAGTGTCTAACCATGAGCTTACACAGATATTTTATGATGGGTAGGCCTGCAAGATTGATATCTTTTGGATGCAGCTGGCGGTGGCACCTTCATGAGCAAGTTTGAAGATGAAGCAATGGATTTGATCGAGACTGTGGTGGAGAATAGCCACCACAATGCGGCAAAACCATTCGGACGAGGTGCAACACCGAAAGGGAGGATTGATCGATGCAAAGTCAGTAGAGACAGGCATGCTCCTAGAGAAGATCGACAAGATGGCGGAGGTTCAGAATCTACTATTAGATCGGTTCCACATCCGCAACGGATTTGAAGGACTTGCACCCGTAGCTCTACAAGAAGCATCGCCATACGCCATTGCTCACGCCTTGACCACGTCAAGATGGATTGTCCTATCATGGCAATTCAAGAGCAGGGCATGTATCAACAAGGCCCATCAAGAGGGCAATTTCAACAGGGACGACCGAAACATACCGAATTATCAAGGTACATATCCAACTTATTTAAATAACCCTGCTTATAATAATCCTATGCAGCAGCAGCAAGGATTTAGGAGGAACACAGATCAGATGTATCCTCCATATAGTACTGGTCAGCAACAAAACTCGCAACAGCAACCCTACGCGAATGCAAATCCGATTTTGGGTGCGCACTCTCAATTGATGGAGCAAATGAACAAGATGAACTCGTGCGTAGACGAGATACAGGATTTCATCAAGACGAAAATCCCGACCTCGACTGATAATAAGAAGGGTAAGCAAGTTTCCTTTTTTGACCAATTACCATCGCAGGCCACTATCAACCCGAGGAATCAAGGTTCGTCGTCGTAGTTTCATTAAAGTTTTGTCTGGCTGAAGACGTTAAACTTAGCGCTCTTGGGAGGCACCCCAAGATTATCTTACTGTTTTATTTAGTTTTTTTTTGTAGTTTATAGCAATGTACATACATAGTTGGAGGAATCCACCTACAACAGCAAGAAGCAATTTAGAAAAATTCCAGAAACATGCGTTAAACACGCACAATGAGTTTTTCTAAACCCTTTTACTACTCATTTCAATTTATAATCTTTTTCATATAATGCATGATATTTTTTCCATCTTTTATATACATATTTATTTCATTGAGGGCAATAAAAGATTTAAGTTGGGGGGTGAGGACTTAGAAAAACTCAAAATGTCAAAATTTTCAAAAATTTTCAACTTTTTACTATTTTAAAACTCCTATTTTTCAAAATTTTACCACTTTTAATACCTTAGAAGTCTTAACATTTATAGATCCTAGTCCTAGAGATGTAGAAGTGAGGGCCTCATAGCCCATGCGATTACATTTTGAGTAATAAAGCCAAGTGATCTAGAGAAGCCATGGATTCTTTTTAGTGGTTGACTTCTTCGGGGTTGGGTATCTAACGGGCACCAAGGAAAATGAGTAATCACATGTTGAAGTGCTATTGGATTGAAAAGGAGAGATTTTTGAGTGAAGTCCAAGCAAATTCCTATCCCCTACTGACGAGACGAGACCGCGAGGTCGTCGATTTCACATTGTCTCGTGTCGAAAAAAATTAATCCGAACTTACCAATTTGGGGAATTAAGAGTGAATTGAGGGGTATAATGGTAAATAAGGGTCGAATCCATAGGGAAATAAGGAATTTTTTAAGAGATCTTTTGGAATTTGGTCAAATTGGACAATGAATTGAGGTGAGAAATTAGGGAAAATGGTGGATTTAGAAAGATAACTTCAAAAAGAATCCACGGAATCAAGAATCATCGAATTTGGACTTGATTTCGCAGAGAAATCGAAATTTGAAGTGGAGAGAAATTTTCGGACGTTAAAATCGTGATTTTGAATGAAAATCTACGAAATTGAAATCTAAAACCTAATCTAAACGAAAATTAAAGATAATAGGAAGATAATCTAGGAAAAACCGCTTCCACTAAACCCGTTTAGTGATCGAAACGAGGTGATTAAGCCGATTAATCACCGAAAACAGCAAGAACGTCACGACGAGCTTCAAGCTGCGATTTCTTTTTCGATTTTCCACCAAATCTTGATTTCAACCCCTCCGTGGATGCGGAAATGAGAGAGGACGAGGATGGAATCAAAGAGAAATGAGAGAATCAGTGTCTAGACAAGTCAATTTGATTGAAATCCAACTCGAATACATACAACGACGAAGAACAAGTCATTTTATAGCAATTTTGGGCGTAACCATCCGATTGTTTCAATCGACGATTACGATGAAATGGTCCACGATGGACCGTTTTCAGTTAAGTCCCAACCGTCCGATCTCGATCGACGGCTCTGATCATCCGCGCGATTAAACGTTTAAAAACGCATTCATTTCTCGCCGTCGGATCGCGATCTAGCTGTCACGATGCTCCCCGCCAGATCAAATCGTAGCCGTTATAACGCATGGATTTAAGCACGTGCGTTTGATCTCCATCGGTGGTCCACGTGTCTCACGCGATCGACGCGCGAGATTCTGCGCGCCGCCCAATCCAACGCTCCGCACGCGTCCACGTCACCTGAAAGGTAAATACAACGTGTGGATTAGTCCCACACGGTAATAATTATAGAAAACCGTCGGGTTTATAAGACCCGACGGTTTATAGGGTTAATAACCCTTCCCATATAGGGAAGGCTGAAGACCCATTTTATATATATCATAATAATAAAAATACTATAGATATAAAACACGCCACGTAGGCGCTGCGCGGGTCCGCGTGGCGCTGCCACGTGGCCTTGCGTGCCACGTCGCATCCACGTGGGGCCCGCGACAAAATAAGCCCAATTTTTATTTTTTGTTTATTTAAAAATGGTTTTAAAATCGAAAATAAAATCAAAAAAAATCCAGAAAAATCCCTAAAATTTGTAAAAATCATATCTTTTAAAATACAACTCCAAATTAATCCAGATTTTTTTCATTGGCTCTGAAATTCAACTATCTATCATTATAAAAATTAAAAATATTTAAATAACAAGAGATTTAATTTATATTTCAAAAATACACTCATTTCCTTAAGATTTTAAGTTTAGAAATTTAAATGAATGTTTATAAAAATAATTTCTCTTATTATTTAACTTTAAAAACCACTTATAATCTCAAGTAAAGATAGGTTATAAAATCATTTATCCTTAATTTATCACAATTAACCCTAATTTAGTGTATTTTGAGATTATAACATAAATTTGCATGAAATGATAGAAATGCACTCAAAGTATGATAACATGCATATAAATGGAATGTTTTATGCCTTAAATTGCATTAATAATCATGTTTTATCATGTTAAGATTGCGTGTTATCACCTACCTTACATCAGCCAAACCTATTTGGTGTGGGAATTCCTCGCTTCCGAACTTTCTCTTAGAAGAGTGCAATGTGCCATAATTTTTTATGCACCTATTCTATCCTTTAGGCATTTAGTTTTACCTTTTCCAAACTAGTCAATTAGACACCCAAATTTCAGCTTCACTGATTATAATTACTCTCCCAAGTGATAAACATATCCACCACATTTTCCACCATCCATCTTCTTCACAATTTCCCTTACAAGCAAATATTCCTTCACATTACACTTCAGAAATTTTGAATACTCTCTTCAAACATCAAGACATCCTCCATATCCTTGTTTTATGCAAAGTCTTCAAATGTTATCTTCTTCTTCTCTAATAAAGTTACAATATCTAAAAAGAAGAAAGAAGAGAAGAAGAAAAAGAAAAGACAATATGAAATGAAGAAAAGAAAAAGACAAAAAGAAAGAAGGAAAGAAAAGGAGGAGAAAAAGAAAGAGAGAAATAAAGAAAGTGAAAAGAAGGAGAACAATATGGGAAAACTATCTTTACCATGTAAATACCTATCTCTACCATTTACTTCCATTCCATTCCATTTTCCACATTGTTTATATCAAGCATACCACTCCACACCATCTCTACCAAATTCTATTTATCCTTTTCTACCACCATCATCCACATCATTTGGGAGAATAATTAGACATTAGTGGTACCTTTCTTTGTATATAATATCCAACTTGTTTATATGCTGATTTTGCTTTTAACCAAGTTATTCCTTTACATATAGTGTCTTTTTAATCTTTCAGCTACCTTATAACGATGCATCCCAAAATAGGAAATCCTTTTGCAATGCACTCTTTAAAGGAGAAAGAAGAGTTGAGGGGAATTCTAATGCACCAAGTAGCCTCCAAATGAGTGAAAGAGTGATGTGAGAATTAGAGAGGTGAGGATTACATCTGCTCATGAGAGTGTGAGAATCTTTTCATTCCCATAGCATCAGACCTTAGATAAGCTCACCTCGATTACACTTGAGTAATGACTCGACTATTAGCCGATGAGCACTACCCTAATATGCTCTAAGGAATTCAACCTAGTTATGGAATCTTGATTACCATGGTCCACACTATGATGAAAAGTTGATCACACATTGATACACTTCACTTCTTTAGTTGCAGGATCAAAGGATGATAAGACTTTCTAAGGAGATTACCTAGTGAATTGCTAAGAGACTAGCAATTATTCAAGTTAGGGGGTGTGATAACATGCTATTTATGCATGTAATTACATAATTATTAATGCAAATTAATGCATTAATCATTAAAAATATATGCATCTTATCATCTTTTAAGCATGTTTCTATCATTTTGTATAAATTCATGACATGATCTAAAACTACATTAAAGTATGGATTATTATCCATAATTAAACATTATAATCTTTAATCCTAATTATAATTATGACCATAATCATATTTTAAAGATGGAAATATAAGAGAAAAGACTTTTTATTTACATTTATGTGTATTTATGAATTTATTTTATATAATACATAAATGTATTAAATTAACTAAAATTAATTCTCTTATTATTTTAATAATTTGACTTTTTATAATGATAGATTATTTAATTCTGAATCCAACAATACAAATTTGAATTAATTTGGAGTTATATTTTGAAAGTTATGAATTTTACAATCTTTAGGAATTTTTCTGAATTTATTTTCGATTTTTATCATTTAAAATGAAGTAAAAAGTGGAAAAAATGGGGGTTTATTCGCACGTGTACATGTGGATGCGATGTGGCACTCGGGGCCACGTGGCTTTGCCACGTGGACAGCGCGCGGCGCCTGTGTGGCGCTGATGTGACACGTGGATCACATATTTTATATTTAACTTATATGTGATTTACATAACATATAGGTCTTCCGATTATCGGAAGACAAGATTATTTACCCTCTAACAACGCATACATTAGATACGCGTAATGTTTCTTCAATTTTTGCAGTGTGGGACTAAAACTCCATTTTCAGGTTAACGTGGAGCGTCCGATGGAATCGTGATGGATCGCGCGCGTCGATCCAGTGGACGCGAGGTCCAGCGGATCAAGAATCAGCCACGTGCCTATTTATTCACTTAAGTGAATAAACCGTAATCGTCGATCGTGAGTTATAATGGCTGCGATTGTTTGCGATTAGTGGACATTTTGATTTAATCTCGATCGCACGATGAAGATCCGATGAGCGAAACAAATCGATGTATTCTCTCACATAAAAGACGTGGACACATCCTGATCATCCATCTACGATCGGACGATCACCAATTGAAGGTGCCGATTCGCGAAGCAGAGGATCATCACGACCGTCCATCGCGATGAACTCCTGAATCTGACGGTTGAATATCATTTTTGTTTATTTAAAAACCGTTCTTCGCGACGAAGAATAGGTTCGTGATTCTTCATCAAATTCTCTCTGTGTAGAGCTTCAATTCGCGTGTCGTTTGATTCATCGTGTTCTTGACTCATTTCCGCTTCAATTGAATGCTTGAAATCAAACTTTGATCGAAGGAGAAGAAAGAAATCTCATCTTGAACTCCAATTTTTGTCTTCGTCAATTCGTAATGAAAAGCCTTGCATCTGGCGATTAATAGGATCATTTCGAAGGTTAATTTAGGTTAGGTTGCATGATTTCATCTTAATCTTTCATCATTTAGTGTTAATTTTATTTTCAGCATCGTAGATTAGTTTAATTTTAGTTTAAATTTTGGTTTTTAATCGTTTTTCGAAACGAAAATTTCTCTTAACTTCAAATTTCGATTACTCTTCGAATTCTTATCCAAATCATCTGATTTTTGATTCCGTGGATTGAAAATTGAGTTATCTTTCTTAATATACTAAAATGCCCAATTTCTAATCTCAATTCATCGTCCGATTTGATCGAATTTCAAAGATATCTCTCAAATTTCCCTAATTCTCCGTGGATTCAACCCTTAATTACCATTATACTAATTAATTACTTTGATTAATCATAAATTGGTAAGATTAGGACTTTGTTTTTACACTAAGTCGTGTGCATTCAAAGACCATACGATTTAGTCTCGTCAGACGACGTGGAAATGGATTCTGCAGGGCGAGGGTGAGGACGGCAAGGGTGGCGAGTCTGGGATGGAAGGATGTCGGATTCAATCTGGCTGGAGTTCGGGAGGTTTTCGGGCAGCTAATCGGCAACGGTGATGCGAAGATGGGATGACGATGACTGGGCAAGGGAGGAATTAAGTAGGCCGATGGAGGGGTTGCGACCGTGCGAGGTGATGACGTTGCTTGGACGATGGAGTGGGGAGGACTGGACGAGCGGAGGAAGTGGGCTTGAGCGATGGGAGGTGAACGATGAAGCCCACGCGCAGAAGAATTCGAGCGGCAAGATTCGTGAGCGACGCGATTCGGTCGGGCGATGGGTGAATTCAACTAGTGAGGGGTGAATTCAGCAGGGATGGGGCAATTCATTCAGGGCGACAGGAAGTGGGGCAAAGCATCGGAGAGGGATTTAGCTAAGCACTGGAAATTGGCGATAGGACGGGATAGGTGGAACGTGGGATGGAAATTGGTCAAGCTCATGGTAGGGGGATCCTTGACGAAGCGTTTTGTGCGGTCGTTTAAAACACACAAACATCGGTCAAACAAAATTTATAATACCAAACTCACAATAACAAAGATATAAAATCAAGTAAAGAGTAAGTATCAGGTCGATCCAAAGAGAACAAGGTTGACTTTAATTGCAGAGTTGACTTCATCAAACTTAGGTTTAAAAGAAGTTTTAAAGAAGTAGAAATAAGATTTTATGAATAGAAATAATATAAATATACTAAATAGGAAATTTTAGGAATTAACATCTCGGATTTGACGAAGAAATGCAAAAGTTAAAGTCAAAGCATTGACTTTGACCAACAGTCGAAGTTCTATAAAATCTGAGAACCAAAAGATGTCAAAATCTTACGAGTGATATATATTTGAAAACTAGAGAGAAAATGGAATTTATTGATAGAAAATCTGTGATTTTTCAATAAGAAATGGATTTACTATGAATTATCAAAAATCAAAAATCAGAAAATTCCCAAAATGAACACCTCAGACAACATCTTCAAATTGACTGCTCAAATGACATCCAAATCTTGAAATTTATATATCAATGGAAAGCTAAGAACTAGAGAATTCTAAACAAACTACAAAATTATAAAATTCCAATTTATATTTTGAAAGTAATTGACCCCAAAATTCAACCCTTAAATTCGGATTGAAAATGAACAGTGCTTGCTCAAACATTAAATTGAGGGGCCAAATGAACTCAAAATTCGACGAATTTGCTATCGACAGAAAGCTCATGAAATAGGAATCGAATGAAACTAAAATCAGGTGATTCAAAATTCTAATAAGAGATATATCATTTTTTCAAAATCAGCAAAAGTTTGGACTAAAATTGGGCAAAATTGAAGAACACTAAGAACTAAAATACAAAATTAAAGATCTAAACCTAATTAAAACTCAAATTACCGCCTGATAATCGATCAAATCTCATTACTAACACGATTGCCACAAGAATGGGGCTTCAATTCACTCGGATTGAAGTGGATTTGGCTTGACTTCTTCGTCGCGGACATTCGGTGTTCAAGGGGAAAATCCGATGAAATCTGATGAAATTCGTGATCAATCCCGCTCTGATTTTGATCGAAATCAAGTCTAAACGTGGGGGGATCATGAAGAACTCAAGATATTTCTTTCAAATCGCTTAATTCCTTCACGATTCAATCAAGAGTTAAGAAATAAAGAGGGAATACATCATTTTTAAAGGGGATTTTTGCCCAAAAATCTCGGCTATTTGATCCGGGAATAGACGCCGATTGGTGGCCACAATTTCACGACAATCATGGCCCACCAATGCAAGGTGATCGTGTGCCACAATCGCACCACAACTGAGCCACGATCGCGGCTCAATCAAGCCACGATCGCATGGAAATCCTCTGCGCAACTTCAGCCGTCCGATCTGATCATGTAGGTTGGACGATCGCAATTGCACGCGTAAGTGTAATGATATTCCACCGAACCTATCCCACGTCATCCGCTTGTTTTGCTTATCCGATGAAGATCAGACGCTCCCCGAAGCATCCACGCCTTGCCACATGGGAGGTAGATCAGTTTCACTTAAGTCGGATTTGACGCGCATGTTTTGATTTCGATCGCGTGGACTCGGGTCCACGCGATCAATGCCTCGCGATCAGATCTGACGCCTATGATGCCGCCACGTCGCCTGTAATGGAGAAATTCTGCGGGAACATAGTCCCACACGGAATAGAAACACGGAGATTGTGAGCTTATAAGGTGGGGCAGTTTAACGCTATTGTGTTACCGCCCCAATCCTATAACCAGGGCCCACTTACCTGTGGGCCCTCCAACTGCCAGCCCTCCTGCCACATTGTGCCCCTCACGTGCGTCCGCATGGACACGCGTGGACCCACGTAGCCTCCTGCCACGTGTCCGCGCCACCTACGCCTCCAATGGGCCATGTGCGGCCCTGCTACATGGCCTCAGTGCCACGTCGCATCCGCGCTGGTCCCGCGCGCCACGTCAGCTCCACGTGCCATGTCATCGCATGTGCCACATCAGCTCCGCAGGGTCTGTGGAATAAAAAACCCCCTTTTCGATTTTTTTTAATTACAAAATAAACTTAAAAATCAAATAAAAATCCAAAAAGGGCAAAAACTTCATAAATTTATAACTTTAAAAATACAACTCCTTTTAATCTCAAATTTTCTCCATTGGATCACATTTCTTCCTTTTTAACATCATGGCATCTAAAATATAATTTCAAAGAAGAATCTAAGATGAATTAAAAATTAGCTTGAATCATTTCTTAAGAAATCTTCTTTAATATCTTCATCATATTTTCATCTTGAAATTTATCCTTCAAAAATATGCGCTAAAGTCAAAGTAATTCAGGAAAGAGATTAACTTATATTAATTTTAACTTTGCAAAATATTGATCATCAATCAAGCATAAAATTAACCCTAAATTATGCATAAATATAGACTTTAGTGAAATGACATACCAATGGAGAAAATTCCTAAAAACTATGATAACATGCATCATATTCACATAAAATAAGCATGAATATGAGTGAAATAAGATAAGAATTTAAGTTATAAATGCATGTTATCAATGCTCAACGAGAATTTTTGCAAGTCACGAGGAGAAATTTGGTGGGGCGTTCAGACTGAATCCGATAGTGTGGTTTGAACTCAGAATGAATTCAGAAGGGGTGAACGGTGGAGAGGAGGTAGTGGAGATTAGCTGCGCGATGAGGCGCTTGGAACAATAAAGAGTTTCTGGCAGGGTGACGGGAAGAGGACAGAGAATAAAGGGGGTTGCGGATTTTCCACCGGGTGGCGGAATTACAGGCATTGGGGAGGAGGAAATTCACGCGCGGGCTAGGGATGCAGAAATTCGGAGTTTCAGGACGGATTTGCAGCACGACGAAATTGAGAGTGGAAGGAGAGGGGAAATTCAGTGGAGGAGGATGGCAGGCGATGGGGAAGCGGGAATTTGAAGTTTTAGGAAGGAGTTGCAACTGGTCGCGAAGGTGAATTCATCAAGGGTTGAGTCGAGAAATCGAGGGATTCATGGGGAGAAATGGGGACTCGTGGACAGGAAAGGAGGGGAGGGAAGAGATGGATGATTGAGCGGATGGGTCTCGACCGTGAATTCGGGATGGGGGGAGGAGGAAGGTCGTCGCACGGGAATGAGCGGCGATTGGGGAAGAGAACGGGATGAACTAGGAGGTCGCGGTGGGAGAGAGAGAGGGGGTTCAAGCGGAGGGCAAAGACGAATCCTGGAATCGTGGGGAGGGGAAAGAGGTCTCGGCAGTGGCCACAGGGAGGGTGGACGTTGGAGGGGATTTGCACGGAACGGAGGTGGGGGGAGGAGGAAGTGGGGGATGGCCGGAGATGGGGGACCTTGGGAGTGGAGCGTGAAGTGGATGGCGGCGCGGCAGTTCGGAGGCGGCGGCGGCGGCGGCATGAGGGTGGTGGTGGCAGCTTAGGGATGGCGGTGTCACGATGACGACAGTGAAGTATCCGTGGCCGGGGCAAGGAGTGGCGGCGGCGGCGGCGATAGCGGTTGGACTCCTTCCCCGGCCTTCCTTGAGCAGCCACTTGAGAGGGAGAGCACTCCTTTCTTTCTTCAAATGACAGCTAGGGTTTGTGGGGGGGTCCCTTCCCCTCTTATAGAGCCCATAATGGGCCAAGAGGGGAAAGGGCCCACTTGAGGCGCACAACCCACACCTAACATGCTCATAGAAAGAAATAAGGTTCACAAAGAAGGATGGGCTTCACGAATGGGATCTCGAAAAGGGAAGAAACCACCCGGAAGCCTAAAAGGGAGAGAAGAACTAAACGAGGACCCGCTTAAACATGTGCGGGTCAAAAGTTCATAATAAAGAAATAAAGATAAGCAAATAGATCCACGCGCGCAAAAGGGCTCCTCCGGCGCCGTGATATCGTGTCTTGGTGGCGACGGGGGTCGTACGCCACCGGTCTTCTTTCTAAATTTATCAATTTCCCCAATTTCTCACCCCAATTCATTGTCCAATTTGATCAAATTTTGAAGATATCTTGAAATTTTTCCTAATTCTCTGTGGATTAGACTCTTACTCATTATTATACTAATCAATTCGTTATTAAATGCTCAAATTAGTGAGTTTGGATTTTTTTTTTACGCGTGAACATGTGCTTTCAATGACCTCACGATCACACTTTGTCAAATATTCTCTCAGCTTTTTTCTTCCAATTGACTGATCTACATGGCGGTTTAGGTTTTGATTAGGGTTTTCCTTCATGGTATCCTCAAAGAATTGATCCTTTACTTCAAAGGTATCAATATTTGGTTCTAATATAGAAGAAGTTTCACCTAAAGTGAATACAAGGGTGTAGGGATTGCCTTTCGTTCAGGCACATTAACTCAACAAAACTGATAGATTGAGGCTAGTTTGTAAAATATAAAACAAAATAATCTACTTTAAGAAGGGATTAGAATATTGAAAATGAAAAATGATCATAATTTCAGTCTAATAGACAACCACCTCTTTGGCAATAATGCCATTTGATAAGCATAAATTCACAGTCATTGAAAATGCAAAATCACATATTAAAAGTTATACTCTAATATTTGAATTTGATATTAAGCTTTAGAATAGCAATGAATCTGAAAGTTCCAATAGGGTGGTGGTTTAACCTAAGAGAGGGGGGTTGAATTAGGTTTATGTGTTATTTTAAAAAATTTAATCTCTAATTGATGTTTACTAAGATTAATTGGTTAATCACTCACTTCTTGTCCTCTCGATGCTCCAAATATTATTATACTGGTTGGGGGACCTAATGTCTCTTAATCCAGTCCCGAGTACTGTAGACTCGGAGCCTCAATCCTCGCCAAATGAAACCTAATCCTCTCATCCCTCAAATGGGTGAAGGACAATGTTCAAATACAAGGATTTAGATTTGCCCCCAACGAAAAACCTAACACTCACCTTTACCTGTCCCTACAGCA
Source organism: Lemna minuta (assembly GCA_024174645.1). Lineage (NCBI taxonomy): Eukaryota > Viridiplantae > Streptophyta > Magnoliopsida > Alismatales > Araceae > Lemna > Lemna minuta. Next base: position 3,727,650 of record CM044108.1, on the reverse strand, counting down.
CTACCCTCTAGGCCTCGACCTCCTCGGCTCCCAGACGCCTAGACTCCCTTAGGCCGATCCCCACACAATCGCTCGTCCCTTCATGCTCTATCGTGCCTCTTCCGCTAGTACCGCCGACCACTATTAAAATGAGACCTCGTCTTCAGCTTCCACTCGGTCTTCTTGCTCCTAAAGTCTTGACTCCTTATCGTCTCAATGAATGAAACGCTCGCGTCCTCCACGTGTGTGTGAATATATGAGTATGTTTATCTGATTGTTGCTATCTATATGAATTGACCTTCTAATCAAGGTTGACTTTTGATCAAGGTTGACTTTCTGATAAAGTTGACTTTCTACTGAGGTTGACTTTTCTACTAAGTTGACTTTCTAGTTAAAGTTGACTTTCTCCTAAGGTTGACTTTTCTAACAAAGATTTACTTTTTGCTAGGGGTTGACTTTCTGATAAAGTTGACATTTCTTATAGAGGTTGACTTCTAGACTTTTTTGACTCTAGGTTGACTTTTGACCTATAGTTGACTTTCTAGACTTCTGTTGACTCTGGGTTGACTTTTGACCTATAGTTGACTTTGTGGACTTCTATTGACTCTAGGTTAACTTTTGACCTATAGTTGATTTTCTGGACTTTTGTTGACTATTGGTTGACTTTTGACTACTAAGGGTTGACTTTGGACTATGTAAGTTGACTTCCTAGTCAGGGTTGACCTTTTGATCAATGTTGACTTTCTAACCTCGTTTTACTAATATGTATCGACACAGACGATGAGAGTGACTTTAGTGAGACTGATATTTTTGTTTTTTATAGTGAGACTGATAAGTTAACCAAGACACTAATGACTGTAGCTAAGATCACAGAAATATGCAATTAATAATACCGCAAACAAAAGGAAAAAATAATAATAAACTCATTGATGAGCTCCAATTTGAGGATATCTGCAACTATATTTATTAATTTGATAGGACAGTCTGATGATTTTCAATGTAGTTATGATGAACGAAATAAGAATAGCAATTAGAAATAACGTTTGCCAATTACCATTTCTGCAAATATGAAACTATGACTACAACCAAATCTTTATATGTATATTCTAAATTTAATTAAAGGAACTCACCAATCTGAGAAATAGTTTAACTGCAAGCAATAGATCAGCACACCAAATAGAGTTATCTTTAATCTAAAGTTGATATGCTTTGATATAGAATAGTTGAATGAAATAGACAAAAGTTCACTGTATATATATATTTTTTTTAAAGGAACTCACCAATCTATAAATAAGCTTAGTCCAAGCATCAAGTATGTTGCAAAGAAAGACAAAGATCAAGAGAAAAACTTGTTGTTGTAGAATGTCAAAGATGGGTTTGCAAATCGACGTCAGTATGTTGCAATAGGCGTTTCTGTTGTCCACAACTATGAGGAATGAAATCCGCACAACAAATCGTTCTTCTTCTTGATTAGGATCGTTATTCTTTCACTTTCGCCTCTCTTTTTCTTCTTTTTCAAAAAACCGCACGATTATCACAAACCCTAATACTCTTATACATTGGTATATAGAAGATGATAGATAGTTACGATAATACCCTCAACAGTATTAATGCTACGAGTAAAAATTCAGCATATGGGTGGGTAAGATATGAAGAAATGGAAATAGGTAAGTGAGTAAACTAAAGATGAGCATCTAAATAAAATCATATAAATGAAGATATAAGTGGATGATGATTATAAGTGTAAGTATGATGATATAAGTAAAAGGTATCTTCTATTTTCCTGAAATAAACTGCACATATGACCTCAACAAAACATTAGTGGGTTAGTCCAAAATATTCATGGAAAAGACAGAATGGTAATGATTCACATTAATGATTCAAAGTAAAATTAATGAATCTATATCCTTTAATTATAACATCATCAATTCAAGGAAAACATACTTACATCGAAACTCTCGTTGTAACATAATCAATGTCAAATCCACAGAAAGGATGGTTAAAAGTTTGAAATGAAGGATTATTTTTTGTTTTTTAGATTAATAAAGTAGAATAATCGATGGAAAAGGTAGATGTATATGGAAGATGCTATCATCCCATCAAGTGCTTCAAAATCTCCAATTGAAGGTAAGAAATTCTCGACTAGATAGTGGACTGATGGTCTGGGGTTGAAGATATGGATTTATAGATTGAAAAGATGATAAAAATGGAAAAGATAAAAAAAGTCCTATTCTAAAGATTTGTGATCCAAAGCTCACTCTAATGATGATCTTTGATCAATCACCCCTTTGAGAGCCCATGCATCTTTTTCTAGACTTGCGTCTTGCATTCAACACAAGGAACAAATAGAAAAGAGAAGAAAATAACTAAAAATGATGTTCAAGACGCAACAGATGATCAATTAATGCTCTTTTTATCTGCCAAGTCTATTCTAGAAGCAACCAAAGAAACATCAAAACCTATTTTTTTGCCTCAAAATTTAAATCAACCACTAAGCAGACAAAGAGCATAAAATAACAATCATGCCCACAAAATTTCAGCTCCAAGATTTATAGAATCATGACATATTATGATTTCAATTTGGAACATTTTGGCCATTAATTTTTCTTGAAAATAGTCATCTGATTGATCTTGATCGAGATTGGGAGTCACCAAATTATGCCTCATGTCACCTTATAATTCATTTGATCTGAGAGAGAGTTGACGAAATGAATACATATGGGCATTGAATACACACGATGTCGTGTCAAAACAAAGTCCAAACTTACTAATTTAAGATTAATTCACGAATTGAAGGGTATAATGGTAAATAAGGGTCGAATCCATGAGAATTAGGGAATTTTGAGAGATATCTTTGAAATTCGATCAAATCAAATGACGAATTGAGTTTAGAAATTGGACATTTTATAATATTAAGAAATATAACTCAATTGTGAATCCACGGAATCAAAAATCAAGTGATTTGGATAAGAATTTGCGGAGTAATCGAACTTTGAAATTGAGAGAAAAATTCGATCGCGAAATTGATTAAAAACCAAAATTAAAACCAAATTAAACTTAATCTATGATTTTAAATGTAAATCTAATGCTAAATGATGAAAGATTAAGATGAAAACACACAATCTAACCCAAAGTCGTGCTTGAAATGATCCAATTAATCGCCAGATTCATGGCTTTTCATTCCGCAATTTCGAAGACAAAGATGGCGTTCAAGATGTGATTTCTCCTTACTTCCTCGATCAATTTTTGATTTCAAATACTCCTCGGACGTGGAAACGTGTCAAGAAGGGAAAGAAATCGATTGACTCTCGAATTGTGGTGTCTAGATAGTTTGATTTCACTCGAAAAATCCAAGGGTGAGTTTTCCGTCGCGAAGAACATTCAATTTATAGAGAAATTGGGCGTAACCATCGGATCAACAATCGGATTGCGATCAACGGTTGAGATGACCCGTCGTTTGATCGAAACGGTGTGATTAAGTCGTGAGCGTCCGATCGCAAATGGAGCGCCACGATGCATCCACGTCGCGCGTGTGAAGAGGTGTGTCGATTCGGTTTGTCCCTTAGATCTTCATCCAACGATCGCGATCGATCGGAGGTCCATCGTGTGCATCGAATCTCAACCATTATAACTCCGGAGATGGATGGTCGCGATTAAGGTCTACTTAATCAAATCGATGCCTCGCGAGATGTCGCCACGTACCCCCTTGCGTAAGTAACATCCGACGCGCGTGATTAAATCACGCAATCAGACGTCTTTCACATTGCCACATCACCTGAAATAAAAAATAAAAGAGGATTAGTCCCACACGGAGAAAAAGAAAGAGAAAGGACGGGTATATAATGGGAGGCGGTGTAACGCATTTGCGTTACCGCCCCAATATACTAACGAGGGCCCATTAACACGTGGGCCCTTCACTCACAAGCCCAGCCACTCTCACTCTCGCCATGTGGCACCACCCAGGCATCTGGTGGACTAGTGTGGCACTGCCACGCATCTGCGCCACCTCTGTGCCACGCAGGCGCTCGCGTGGACTCGTGTAGCTCTGCCACATGGCCTTGTGTGCCACGTCGCATCCGCGTGGGTCCCGCGCGATAACTTACCCCTTTTTTATTTTTTAGAATTTTTAAAGCATTTTAAAATGAAAAAATAAATTCAGATAAATTCCAAAAAAATTCCTAAAAATTGGAAAAATCATGAATTTTAAAATACAACTCCAAATTAATTCAAATTTGTTTTGTTGGATCAGAAATTGAATAATCTATCATTATAAAAAGTGAAAATATTAAAATAGTAAGAGAATGAATTTTGATTAAATAAATACATTCATGTATTTTCTAAAATAACTTTATTAAAATTACATGAATATTAATAAGCATCATTTCTCTTATCATTTAATCATGAAAACATACTTATGATCTCAAATATAATTAGGATTAAAAATCATAATGTTTAATTACATATAATTATCCATAAAATGATGTCTTTTTATATCATAACATGAAATTATGTAAAATGATAGAAATATACTTAAAATATGATAAAATGCATACAATTAGAAAAATTAGTGCTTTTATTTGCATTAATAATCATGTAAATTTATGTATAAATAGCATGTTATTAAGAGTCAAGATTATTTGTGGTTGTCAGATCAAATCCATTAGTATTGCACCACGTGTCGCACTATGGTTTGTTGTGAAGAGAGACAATATTATAATATTGGAGAGGTTGGATGGTATTTCAAGTTTTCAATTTCCACAAAGAAGTGCTTTGATAATTTCGGAAAATGTAATATCTAGTGCAAGGATATTTTTAATCAAGGTATATCAAAACCTTTGAGATGTGTTGAACTTTAAAAAAAAGCAGGTGAGATAATACAAAGGAGTTCACTTTGACATGCTACGGTAGATAAAAGTAATATAATGTTGATTGACCTTGTGCAAAAAAGATGGGGATCAAAGGGGTGGGGGGTGGGGAGAGAGAGAAATTTCAACAATTGGAGTGTGATTTATCTTAAAAATAAGCATAATATAACTTGGTCATCATATATCTCATTCAAAATTGATGGCTAGGACAAGGAGATCTCAAAAAAGCATATATTTGTCTAGTATAATATAGACCATTTCTATCTCCACTTAAATGCTCCATCCAAAGATATTACAAATTAAAGTAAAAGAATATAAGATGGATAGAAATCTAGTGCGTCTCACTCAACCTTGAGACTTGTTTTATATTAATGTGAATAATGTGGCATCAAAATTAAACCTAAGTCACTTATAATATGGACTAATCAACCTTAATTTAGTATAGAGGTGAGTAAGGGTTGAATATATAGAGAATTAGGGTGTGTTATGGGTATGTTCTTGAGATGTTTTAGGGGGAATTGGGAATGCAATCAAATTAGATGATGAATTGGGATGACAAATTAGGGGGGAAAGTATAAATTTAGAAAAAAGACTCAAAGATTTATCCACAAAATCTAAAATTATACAAATCAGACTTAAATTCGTAGAAAAATCAAAGAGAAAAGTTAGAGAGAAACTATTCTAGAGGAGAGAGAAAAAAATAAAAGACTATCAAATTTGATTAATCTATGATTCAAAACTCAAAGCTAATGCTAAATGACAAAAGATTAGGGAAATAAAGCATAACCTAACCCAAAATCACACTTGAAATGATCAAATTAGTCACTTGATCAAGAGCTTTTCATTCAATGATTTTAAGGAGGAACTTTGGCATTCAACTAGTAATTTATCCCCATTCTCTGGAGGAAAAATTGATTTCAAGGGCTCTATGGACACTGAAACGAATTTAGTTCACAGTGAGATAAGAGATTCTAGGATCATGTTGTCCAAAAGTTCTGATTAATAAAAAAATCTAAGACTACATTCACCATCAAAGAGAGCGAGTTTAAATATGATTTGAATTGGTCGTCGTCATTGGATCATCTCGTCATCTTTGATCAACGGTTGAGATTAAATGGTAGGAGGCAAATCTTCATTGTTAAGTCGTAGCTCTCGGATAAAAAATGGAGAGCCCATATAAAGCGGCATCATCGCATGAAGACTAATCACATCCATCAAATCTTGATCCAATAACCCATATTGTGCCACATGTCACATAGGAGTTCATTGCACACTTTCAATCATACCCGTTATAACTCCTTGAATCAATAGTCCAAATTCATTGCATTTTCTAATGCAAATCATCGTCAAATAGGATTCCACTATGTAACCTTGTCTTTTAGTGATCATCAAAGATCATGATTAAATAAGGAGATCAAATGCTTCACATCATGCCACATCACCTACACACACAAAAAAATGTAGTCCCACATTGAAAATACTAAGGGCATTTAGGGCTATGAATCAACCCATGAAGGGCACTTAATGATAATGATACCCTCTTGGTACGACACCATGTGTAATGAATTTAGTTAATCATACGTTGACACATGTCACCACACAAGCACTCATGCTATGTCAGCTCCGCCACATCAACATGAACCTAAAAACCCATTTTTTTATGATTTTAAATAAAATAAATTCATTAAAAATTTCATAAAAATTCTAAAAAAATAATTAAAAATCGGGAAATTCATATCTTTCATAATACAACTCATTTTTAATACGATATTTTTATCACAACTTAAATTATTTATCATTCTATCTAATTTAATTTAAGAAATAACAAGAGAATAAATATTTAACTCCAAAATACACTACATTCACTTAAAAAAGTAAAAATAGATAATTTCAAAGTTATTTAAAAATATTTTTTTCTTATTATTTTCATGTGAATCTAAAATCTAAAATAAAATATGGCTAATCTAAGAGATTTGAAAGTTTTTAAAATTTATACTCATGATTTTGTGCACAATTAGCGTTTAAAAATCATGTATTTGAGATTTTAATATAAATTACATAGAATGATGAAAATGTACTTAAAGTATGATAACGTGCATTCAAATGATATGAATTATGCCTTAAAACAAAGTAATAATCATGCAATTTCAAGTATATATTGCATGTTATCAGTGAACAGATTAAATAACCTAATAAAAGGGGAAAAACTAAGGGTTAGAAGATTCAATATAAAAATAAATCTTGCTATAGCATGCGTCTCTAAATCAAATTCTCGTCTATTTTCTGCTCAGACCAATCATCTCCCTATCACAAAAGATATGGCAAAATAGAAGATCTGTGGACAAATTTCATAAAATAGAATAAAACTTTCCTCTAAATTAGATTGTATATTTCCTGCACTGTAGGTTCGTTAAGTTCTTTGAGAGGATTTGTCCATAAAGTTCTTGGGTCTCTGCCCATGGGGTGAAGTTCTTGGTCAAGACTTTCCACTATCTATGTGGAACCCACTCCCAAGCAAAGAATTACTCTTTCTCCCTCGCCTTTGATTTTTAGAATATTTCTGTGGAGCATCCCATTCCATCGTCGCAACCTAGGGAGAATGCGATTTTTGGATTGAATGGGGGAGGTGCAGAGGAATAGGGTTCTACGAAATGGTGATACACGTTTTCTAAAGGTAAATCTCCATTATTTTCAAAAATAAATAAAGATATATCTCCATATCTACAAAGTGGTGATCTAAACCATGGTGAATTGAATAGGGGAGTGATCTTGGGGGGGAGTTTCCTGAACTCATTGGCAGTTGCCACCGAGATGTGAGGCTGAGGGAGTTCCTATCTTCATCTTCTCTTTGCTTGAAGTAGGGAAGTCCAGATGACAATGGAGAAGTCATTGGACCTTCTTCCATGTTGCAAGGGGTTTAGGATGTGGACCTCTCCCCAATAACATGTGCTGGGTCAAAACAGTCTGATGAACTAAATAGGTTGATGCGAATCACTCTATGCTGACTTGAACGTGCATAAAATAATGACCTCGTGGAAGAATAAAAACAGTCTCCATAAATAACTGCGACAGAGATTTTTAATGCGATTAATGGGCAGGAATCTCATTTGTCAACGCGTTCACATTTCCATGACCGAACAGCCGAGAAATCTTCCATTTGTTTTGACTTTCTTACCGAGAAATGAGTCCCTGGTCAAACACTCAACACTCGATCGCCCAGCTCACAACAAAGAAAACTGGCATCCTTATCGGGTTCTACAGTTTTCTCAAAAACGTTACACTGGATTGGTCTTGCCGCTGTACGCGTCAGCCTGCGATTCGTCCCCTTCGTTCTCCCTGGACATCTCCTCGAGAGACTTCCCCTTCGACTCGGGCACTAAAAATGTCAAGAGTAACCCTAGAAAGTTGCAAGCGGCGAGCACGAAAAGAGCGTTCCGAATGCCAATTCCAGCCGGGTATCCGGGATCCGTCTTCGTCGGATCCTTGTTCTGCGCCGCGTAGAGGAACCCGAAAGCGCCGATAATGGCGCCAGCTTTACCGGCTGCGGCGGAGATACCGTGACACGTGGAGCGCAAGCGGGCGGGGAAGATCTCCGCCGGCACAATGAAGGTGGTGCTATTGGGTCCGAAGTTGGCGAAGAAGAAAGTCAGCCCGTACATGATCACGAACCCGGTGTGGTTGCTCGTGGCCCAGTGGTTATACGGCACGGCGAGACCCAGCATGAAAACCGTCATAAAGAAGAAGCCCATCAGCTGGATGGTGAACCGTCCAATTTTGTCGATCAGCGCGACAGTGAACCAATACCCGGGCACGGTACCGCACATGGCGATGATGGTCTGAGCCCTGGCAATCCTGTACACTTCCTGGATGGCGTTCATGGTGCCGGCCTTGGGGATCCACCCGACGGCACTAAAGATATCCTTCTGGAAGAGGTTCTGACTGTAGAAAGCGATATCGAGGAGGAACCACGTGGATGCGGTACCCCAATAGATGGAGCCCGTGCCTGCGAGCGAACTCGTAACTGAATAACCCGAACTGGTTCCCCGGATTCATGACTTTCTCCTTGTCCTCCTGAATATCCACTTGAAGAACTTTAGACATGTCGGCTGCAGCTTGCTTGACGTCCTTCGCAACCAGTGCAGTGTACCGCGCGGTCTCCGGCATCTTCATCCGCCAGTAGTAAGTCAACGCCGCCGGGATCGCGCCAAAGATGACAATTATTCTCCAGACGTAGTCGGCCTGCGGGACTGTGGACCCCACGGGGTCGTCGAAGTACGACGGCGCGTCGTACTTGCTCTGGAATCCGGCGGAGATGATCAAGGCGACGATGCCGCCGGTTAGAATTCCGAAGCCCTGCATGGCGAAGACGGCGGCGATGAAGGCGCCTCTGGTCTTCTTGTTGGCGTACTCGGACATGATGGTGGCGGAGAGAGGATAGTCGCCACCGATGCCGAAGCCTAGCCAGAAGCGGAAGAAGCAGAGAGTGGCTATGGTGCCTTTAGCGCTGTGGCCGAAGGAGAGACCAGAGGCGACAGAGCAGATGACCATGAGCATGAGCGTCATGCCGTAGACCTTTTTTCGGCCCATCTTGTCGCCGAGCCAGCCCGAAGAAGAGCTGACCGGAGAGGGTGCCGACGAAGGCGACGCCGTTGACTGCCGCGGCGACGTTGGGGGGGAGAGAGCCGGGCCTCTTTGGATCGTTTTCGAAGTAGTAGATGCGGCCCAGGAGCTTAGTGACAAGGGAGATGCAGAAGAGGTCGTAGGCGTCGGTGAAGAAGCCCATCCCGGCGATGACTATGGCGGTGAAGTGGTATAGCTGCGTCTTGGCGACGTCGAGAGCGTTCAGGACTTGGAGCTGTTCTTTGGCCATGGCTGAACTTTGCTCTTGGTATTTCGTTGTTATCCTGCAAAGAGAATTTTTCTAAGAATCTCTGGGGTTTTCGCAAGAAATTTAAGATCTAGACTCTAAGTTCTTGCAGAGAGGGAGAGAGAGGGAGGGAGATGGACGGCGAAATAAACCGGAAAGAGAGAGATCAGTACGCAAACAGAAGACAGTTTCTTGTGGGTCCAAGAGAAGGACGATCAGCTACGAAAAGCTCAAAGAAAAGGGAGATCTAGCATGGCTCGTTAGAAATGAAGTGGTGGGAGCTTCACGCACGAAAGCGATTTCGTGGAACAAATTTCCACCAACTTCGTGCAAGTCGCTGAACCCCTGATCTCCTACCTCCGAACCCAAAAAAGCCTAGGGTTCCAGAATATATATACATACGGAGAGAGAGAGAGAGAGAGAGAGATTGTTCACAGCTCAGTACAAATACGAACCTTCCCCCACCAAGAACAACGCCAATTACGGGGGAGACTAAGGAGAGAGGGAGAGAGATAGAGAGGCGCTGAATTGTTGGGGAGGAACAAGGATACTTATTGAAGATAGCGGAGAAAAGGAGGCCGACCACGGGGTATCAAAGAAGGAATATTCGCTACACCTCCGAGTCAACATGCTGTGTCCCAAATTCAACATGCTGCGTCCCAAATTCAACATGAGAGACAGCACTGCTAACGCGGTGTCTCGCCGGCTTGGATGCTCTGACGAGGACACCTGCGGTCAAAGTTTTCTTGAAGAGAGAGAACAGCGAAACTAGTGAATTCTTCTTGTTGGCACGTCCACATCGGAGTAGATCGCTAGGCATCTACGGGAAGAACAAGCTATCATGAAGAATAAGGAGAGGACAGAGGCCCGGTTTAAGAGACGCCGATGACTCATGGACGGTGACCATTACTTTTGAACCCAAGAGTGAGAGTTACGGCGTTCGACGACCCCACCACAGGCCTGCCTGCTCAATAAATGGCAGCTTGAATGCTCTTATCGTCTTCTTCCTTATACCTCCTGGAATGGGAGACTTCACTCGAGTCTTCAACAGTAATATCGTTGGGAGCTAGCTTTCCAGCTTCCTCTACTTTCCGCGCAGTTGACTTTACGGATGAGAAGGAAGTCAAGATTTTCCCCTTCCTGTGAAGTTCGGGTAAGTAGGGTCTGCGACTGACCAAGATGAGGCGGCATTTCTGTGCGGCGAATGGTGAGCTTTTACACGGGGGAGTTCCAGGGAAAGGGCATGGTACAGGAGCTGGGATAGAGACATCAGTCTAGGAGTACGGGCATCTGTACAATTTTGAGTAGAGAGTGGATATAGCTCCAATTCAGAATAAAATGATTGAGCATAGTTTGTCGAGATGAAGGGCATACTTACAATAAGTGTAAAGACTGGAGCTAACTCCAATTTTACGAAAGCAAGGAAGAACAAGGGGGTTCATACCCATTTGGTCATCATGATTATGGAGAGATGGTCATCATGGTTTAGGGTTTAGGGTTTAGGGTTTAGGGTTTGGGGTTTAGGGTTTAGACATTCAATTTTACACATGCATGAGTTGGCCATGGAGCCGCCATTTCTGTGATGAATATGACCATCTCGTGCTCATCCAAAAGACCACTTCTGATCTTTGTCAAAGAATCTAGTAGCAGTGATGAATAGATATGAGGTCCATCTCCATAGAATAAGTGGTATCTCATTTTTAGGATAAACACTACATCATTGTTCATCTATAGGATACCTATTCAAATCTAATAAGTTGTATAGAGATTCTCATGTTGGATTTATGAGATGACAATATTCAAAAGCATGGAATTTGCATTTCACGGAATTTTTTTCACATTTTTTTCTATGTTGGGGGACAATTTTTGGAGTGGAAAATCCACTGCACTATGGTTTTTTGCGGCGAAGGCATATGTTTTGTTTTTTATTTTTCAATCAGCTGTGCTCCTTGGCTATCCTAATGGGGATGGAATTCACAAAAAGTAAACCAAGTTTCACTAAACCAAGTCACAGCTTTTGCACATGTTAGATTTAGAGTTTCAAAAGTTAAATAGTTTGGGTATGATTTTTGTCAATGGTTATCCAAAGTTTCTCATACTCTATATTACTTGAAACCAAGAATTATAGTTCTACAGTATTAAAATTACATTTCATTTTCGACAAAGCAATGCATACAAAATTATTTCTAGAACAAGTTATGGCCCCATACATCTTTATTTTGTCTTTATATTCTACCGTGGATACTTCATATCCATTATGTTGGTCTTTAGTCCCACACTGTCTATTAGTAAAATAACATTCCCTAAATGTGCAATGTAGTCAGTATGTTTGTAACAAAGTGTTCCATAGCTATTTCTATTTCTATATGTAAGAGATGAAATGAAGTAAAATACGTCCTCTTATATTAAGAATAATACGTGCCTTTAACAATAAAAAATAGAATTTTATTTATAAAAGAAATTCAAGTGCTAATTGCCATATGTATTGTTCGAAAGAATTTGCACATGGTGAATGGGTTAGAGAAGGAAGGGTATATGTGTATAAATTGAATGAATAAGCGACGAAACGATTTATGCGGTCGTTGAAAACACACAAGCGTTGGTCAAACAAAATTTATAATTCCAAACTCACAATGACTAAAACTATGAAATCAAGTACAGTGAAAAGATCGGATCGATCCAAAGAGAACATGGTTAACTTTGATCAAAGGGTTGACTTGGTCAAACTTAGGTTTAATTAGTGTTTTTAAGAAATGAAAGTAATGTATAATTACTTGAAATGGTATGAATATATCAGAGATTATATTTTAAGAATTTTATAAAATGATTTGACGAAGAAAAGTTAAAGTCAAGGTCAAAGCGTTGACTTTGACCAGATGTTAACTTTCTGTTAAATCAGAGCAGAAAAAGGTGTTAAACTCTTACGAAAATTATATATTCAGAAAGGAGAGAAAATGGAAAATTTTGATATATAAATAGTGATTTTTAGACAAGAATTGGATTTATTATGATCTATTGAAAATCAATGATAGAAAAAACCTGAAATGAAGATCTCGGACAAAATCATGAAATTGACTAACCAAATGATATCCAAATCAAGAAGTTTCACATATGAACAAAAAGCTCTGATCAGAGGATTCCAGAGAGACCAAAATTGTCGAATTTCACCTTATATTTTATGAGTAATTACCCCCGCAAGTCAAGGCCCAAATTTGGATTTAAAATGAACAATCAATGGTCAAAAGTCAAATTGAATGGTCAAATGGTGATGAAATTTTATGAATCAGATATCCACGGAAAGATGATGAAACGAGAGACTCCAATGAAACCAAAATCGAGTAATTTGGACTTAAGATCACGGAGAAATCCTTGTTTGAAAATCAGCAAAATTTTGCAATCAAATTTGGGCGAAAAAATGAAAATTCTGATTTCTAAAATGAAATCACCTGTCTAAATCTAATCTAAACTATATGAAATTGCAAGTATTATGATTGAATCACACTACTAACCCGATCGATGCGAAGATTGGGCTTCAAATCGCGTGGATTGAAGTGTATTTCTTTAGTTTCTTCTTCGACGTGCGTTCGGCATTCAAGGGGAGATTTCAATCGATTCTTTCAACAATTTGTGATCAATCTTGGCTCAATATGATCGTTATTGAGTCTAGGACGCAAGGGGATCATGAAGAACGTAAGATTTTGCTCCAAAATTGCTTAATTTCTTCACGATTCAATCAAAAGTTGAGTTATAAGGAGAGAAGAACATCTATTTATAGAAAAATCAGCGCGAAAAATGAGGGCCGTCCGATTCGCTGAAGAGATTTTGGAGAGCCATGATAGCGCAAAATCTGTAGCCCACAATCTCACAATTCTGTGATTATCGCCCATTTGGTCTTCATCGGACTGTCCTAATGCAGCCACGTGTCGCGTCATGAGTCGCCGAATGCGCGATTAAATCGCGGCCGTCGGATTTCACTTACGCGATCGACGGATGGGAAATGCGCACGTGCATTTGATGAGGATCTGATGGGTCGAAGTCCACAGAATCGATGTGTGTCACTCCGTGCGAATTGATCCTACGCACCACGGACAGCCACATTACCTACAAATCAAAATTTAACATGGAACTTAGTCCCACACGGAAGAGATTCTTAAGACTCGTCTGGTATATAAGGTAGGGCGCCCATAAGCCTTTGCGTCGCTCGCATGGGCGTAGTACGCTCCCCCCCCCCCTCTAACCTGGGCCCACTAGCCCGTGGGCTCATTAAATGCCAGTCAAAAGTTCTTCATGCCATGTAGGCGCCTACGTGTGTCTCTGTGGCGCTGCTACCTGTGCACGCCGCACCACGTCAGCTTCACGAGTCCCACGTCAATAAAATAAACCTTTTTGAGCTTTTTTATAAGGAAATAAATCCGAAAAATACCCAAAAAATCAAAATAAAATCCATAAAATTCCATACAAAAATTCAGAAATTCATATATTCATTTATATAACTCCTTTTTTACTCAAATTTTCTCCATTGCATCACAAATTTCTTCATCTTTAATATCATGCCACATAAAATATAAATTCAAGCAAGAAAATAAGGCGAATTCAAAATAATCATATGTCAACCCTTTAGAATTCTATTTTTCTTCATTCTATCATTCTTTTCTTGAAATTTATTCTTTTAATCATCTACTAAAGTCAAAATAAATCAAGGAAAAGTGGTTAATTTCCAATTATTTAACCTTGAAAAAGTATCAAACATCAATAAAACACATAATTAACCCTAAATAATGTAACGATAAGAACTTAAGTAAAATAACATACCAATGGAGAAAATTCATAAAACTATGATAACATGCATCATAATTACATAAAATAAGCATGAAAATTAGTTAAATAAAATAAGAATTTAAGTAATATGCATGTTATCAATTAAAATAACATACCAATGGAGAAAATTCATAAAACTATGATAACATGCATCATAATTACATAAAATAAGCATGAATATTAGTTAAATAAAATAAGAATTTAAGTAATATGCATGTTATCAATACGCATAGCACGTAAGTAAATATTTTGGCTAAAAAGAGAATTGATATCCAGAATCAAACAGCCTATCAACTTCTCTAAACCTCTAAATATTAAATCACTTATTAAAAAATATTCTCACTCTATGTTAAAGTATAACCCTTTGAGAGCCTATTTTTGGTCTCTTCTTCCATTTTCTCTACAAACGCATGTACTCTAATCTAAAGTTATATGGATTAGGGTTTTTCTCTCTACATGGTATTAAAGCCTATGAGCTTTCCCAAGCATCAGCCTCTAGCAGTAGCCACAGTCTATTTTTGGATCTCCTCTTAAACCTCTTTTTAACTCATTAAAATTCTCCTCACAGCCTAGTTTCAATTGATCACCAAGGGAGAGGTAAGAGAAGAGAGTGTGTGTTATCACCAAGGCTTGCATCCTTAGGGGTGGGATCTTTTCACAATTACCCTTTGATAATGAATCACTGATGCATTCAATTCAATCATTATTAACATATTTTAATGCATAATTTTTGCTCATATGATGCACATTATCATCCTTTTATGAGATTTTTGCATTCACCATGTCATTCCACTCCTATACTCAATTTGTGTTCATTTAGAACTAATTGGCTATAAACATGACTATATCCTATCATGCATCATTTTTTATCATGCCTCTACTCGTGCGCTACGATACATAGGCCAACTTTTCAGCCCATTCTGGCTCAGTCACTTGAGAAGGAAGCTATTACAGCGAGAGGCTGGAGCAATAGGGAGCCGAGGAGCAAGGTAACTAGGGGAAGCATAGCAGACTACCTAGTATCCTTGAGAATAATTATCTTTCATAAGGGCTTTACCTACTTTGCTGGTAAAGGCTCGGCAAAGAAAGATTGCCCTAAAGTCAAGAATCTTTTTTTCTTCACATTAGAATAGCTATGTAGTTGTTTACCGACTCATAAAATAACCTCTCTTTCCATTTGTGTACCTAAAAAATAATCATTTTAAACATCCTCTACAACTTTGCCTCTTGTTCATAAATGCATCCCTTCGTTCCTCACTCATCTTTTTGTATTTCTAGTATCATACGAGACTGCCCATTTGAATTCTTCAAAGTTGAGTGGTCAAATTTTCACATCTTTGATGAGTTATGTGGATGCAAAGATATAGGTACACAAGTAGAACACATGCACGTGAATGATAATGAGAAAGAGGATGGAACAACTCTCCACCAATGCCTAAAGTTAAGTCAACGCTATCATCATAAAGAAAGGCAGTCAATCAACATCAAGCTAACAGAAGGAAAAGGAGAGGAGGTCAATGCCCCAAGTTGAGCATTTTTTATGTGTATTCTTTTCATGGGGATGAATTCAATCAGAGGACCACAATCAGCCTAAGTATAGCATCACTCAACCTAGGACAAGCATTACAACAGGGTTTGTACGAGGATTTGGATTGCATTCTTCCATATGATAATCTTCATAAATAGTGTAGAATATTTATTTTTATTCTCTTTTGTGGTATCATTCTCATCATTTACTCATTGCAAAATCTCTCACTCCATCATGCATTGATCTATTGTTGTTCATTCCACCTTCATTTTCATTTTCTTAATTCTCATTATCTCATTTCATTTTTTATTTTTATGTCAATATCATAAATAAAATCGCAAAAATAATCACTTCAAACCCATTTCCATATGTTACATTCCATAATCACATCTCTTCGCATGTTCTTGTCTATAATTCAAAGCATCTAATTTCATTACAAAGGCTCCTTGAGGATTTGACCCTTAAGCACTATACTAAGTGAAGAAATTATAAATATTATGTCATAAAATCTATACACAAGAATGACAATAAACCAATGAAAATCAAGTTCAACAATCACTTTCCCTCTGACTAGCATAAAAAACTTGGTACATGTGAAGATTTTGATAAGTTTGTTGTTTGTAATCCGCTCCATAGATTGTGTAGAAAATTTTTCTTTTTTTATGTAGAAGCATTGTTATTATTTCATCAAATAAGTATCATACATTCATCATTCACTCATCGATTCTCACTACAACCATTCCAACTTTCTCATCTCTTCATTCAATCATTCCCATTCTTCTATAAATGTAGTTGTATGAAAGACTTAAATATAGTTTTAGAATAAAATCCACTTCATTCTCATCATATCGATGCCCCACAATTCTCATCATCTCATATGATGATTCTCCTTTACATACTTGTTCTCTCCGGAAAACTCTAATCTTATTACCTAAGCTCCTTGGTTATTCAACCCTTACTTGTCCCTCTACTAAGTATGGAAATATAAATTATGTCTGCATAAAATTGATTTGAAAGATGACAAAAAGTACCTCAAATCAAGATCATAAGATATATTTCTCTATAAAATTTTCTTCATTAAATTGGGAATTTAAATTTTTTATATTTCTATGAAGAAAAATGATTCCACGGATTTTACTCAATATTTATAGATTACTCAAGAAAATAAAACTTAGTCAACTTAGAAATTGCCTTTAGATCAAATTCTCTCATTGTTCTATTATTCCTTAAAAAATCAATCCTTTGAAGTGTTCAATTTTGAAGTTTCAAGAAGTAGGGCTAATAGATAAGGTTTTGATATTGAAAAAAGTCAAACATATAAATGGCAAAAACTTAGCGTTGAAAAGTGTACATTTAGAACTTGAGATAAATGGCCAAGGATTCATAAAAATATCATAAAATATGATAATATGCATTAAAAATATTTAAGAGTCATATACTTGCACTGAAAAAATTCATGATATCAGCATTCTCCCCCATTTTCTATTCTCATGAATTTTATGAATCAAGCGAATTTGCTAAAATGGAAATTGTCAAGAGATAATCTACCTTAAAGATACTTAGTCTAAGAACACTTTAACTTGGAGTTATTCTAAAATTCAATAACATAAATGTTTTCAACATCTTCTTATATATGAGCCATGTGAGCTTAGTTTGTTGTCATGGTCACAACACCACCATTTCCATGTTGATAACATGCTATTTTTACATTAATTTACATGATTATTAATGCAATTAAAGGCATTAATCATTCTAAGTATATGCATGTTATCATATTTTAAGCATATTTCTATCATTTTGTATTAATTCATGTTATGATCTAAAAATACACTAATTATGGATTATCATACATAATTAAAACATTTTAATCTTTTAATCCTAAATTATAATTGAGATCATAATCATATGTCATGATGAAAATATAAGAGAAACCATATTTATTAACATATATGTATTTTTACAAAGTTATTTTATAAGATACATAAATGTACTAAATTAATTAAAATTCATTCTCTTATTATTTTAATAATTTGACTTTTTATAATGATAGATTATTCAATTTCTGATCCAAAAAAACAAATTTGACTTAATTTGGAGTTGTATTTTGAAAGTTATGATTTTTACAATTTCATATATTTTTTGGAATTTTTCTGAATTTATTTAGATTTATTTTCGATTTATTTTCGATTTTTATTTAATTAAAATAATTAAAAAAATAGCAAAATGGGTGCATTTATCGCGCGAGCCCACGTGGATGCGACGTGGCGCTCGGGGCCACATGGCAGCGCCACGTGGACCGACGCGAGTGCCTGCGTGGCACAATGATGACGTGTACATATTATATTTAATATACTATGGTTATTGTACATATAAGCATTCCATAGAGTAATTTAAGCTAACCTACACGTCCGCTCCACAATTTAAACTCGCGATTCTCTTTAATATATTCGGTGTGGGACTAATATTCGTCGATTTCTTGTTTGCAGGACGCGTGGCGCGACGAGAGGCGTTAGATTAAAATCGCGATGAACGCGTGGTGTCGATGCGGTGGACACGAGGTCCACCGGATCTTCAATTCGCACACGTGGCTTAATTGGAACTTAAGTGAATTAATCTCGATCGTTCATCTCCGGAGTTATAACGGTCTATATTCAACGTGATCGCTGGACCCTCCGACATATCACAAGCGTTGGATTAAAATCCAACGGATGATCACAAAACGACGCACCCAAGATTCTCCAAGACGTGGATGAATCTTGACTCTCCATCAGCAATCGGACGAATGCCGTTTAAAAGCATCGATTCGCCCAAAGGCCGTCTCATCGCGATCGTTGATCGCGATGAGCCCCTGAGATCAACGGCCACGCCTTTTCTTACCTCTTTAAATGTTGTTCTCCGCGGCGGAAGAAGGTGCCCGTGGAATTTCGCCAAATTCTCCTTGTTTACTCCACCATTTCATGCGCCGTTTGTTTCCCTGTACTCTTGACTCATTTCCGCACCCATTAAATCCTTGAATTTATAGTTTAATCGAAAGAGAAAGGAGAATTCCCATCTTGAACTTCAAACTTCGTCTTCGGAAACTCGGAATGAAAAGCCATGCATCCGGCGATTAATTGGATCATTTCGAAGGCTAATTTGGGTTAGATTGCGTGTTTTCATCTTAATCTTTCATCATTTAGTGTTAATTTTACATTTTGAATCATAGATTAAGTTTAATTTCATTTTAATTTCTGTTTTTAATCAAAATCGCAATACGAATTTTCTTCTAACTTCAAACTTCGATTACTCAGCGAATTCTCATCCAAATCACTTGATTTTTGATTCCGTTGAATCGCAATTGAGTTATCTTTCTTAATATACTAAAACACCCAATTTCTAATCTCAATTCGTTGTCCGATTTGACCGAATTTCAAAGATATATCTCAAATTTCCCTAATTCTCTTTGGATTCGACCCTTAATTACCATTATACTAATTAATTAAATTAATTAATCATAAATTGGTAAGTTTAGGAATTTGTTTTGACACTAAATTGTGTGTAATCAATGACCATACGATTTAGTCTGGTCAAATGTCAATGCCACGCTTCGTTGACACACTAGAGTTTATCATGGGGAAACATCAATGTTATCATCTCCTCAATTGCCTCACCTTGGATTTCTCCAATGGCAAATCTTAGGAAGGATTAATTTTACCTGAGTGAGAATTGCATCCAACAAGAGGGGATGAAACCTCACTCTGTCTACACGATGGATCCATTGCATCTCTCCATCAATGTTTTCATCTCCTTCACAGCTTACCCTTATACATAAGCATTTACTCGACTAACTATTCAAAAGAACAACCATCTCCTTAGTTTTAGAAATACATTTCATCATGCTTTCAATTAATAGGGGAACTACCCTCACTTATTCATATGGACGTGTATAAATTTTCAGATGTAAGAGAACCAACATGCAGGCAAAGACAAAGATTAGGAGTACCAACATGTAGGAGACAATTACACGTATGAGCACATAAACTAAATTGAAAATTTTCTCAAGTCAAAAAAAATGTCACTTCCACATTCCATGGCACAAACCATTATCAAGAAAAAATTGATTCAATGTACCTTTTAATTGATCTTTGCTGGCTGCTTTGACGTGCATGGCCATTGTGTTGTTCATGAGCAACATACAATCCAATCAAAATAAACTCATCTCATTCACTTTATTATAAACCTTATATTAATTATCATACATAAATGATATTTATTTGATTTATTGGAGAATGGGATTGATATTCTATAGTGTTGGGTTTTAAACAAAATGGTAAATTTTGTAAATATCTTAAGGGGTAGGGTTTGGAAGACCCATGAAACTCTTATCGAGAACCACCCTCGACTTCTCCTCCCTCTCTAAAATCCATGTGAAGATTTTTAAGGATGAAGGTATAGAGATTTCTAGAGATCAAGGCGACATTGGCTAGCACTTATGATCACATGCAAGGATAAGGCTCATCAAGATGAGAACTGCAATGGTATCTCTAGAGATCGAGCACTTCATGGCGTGCGAAGTCATATTCAAGGAAACAAAAGGGTTGTAGATCCAATTCCACACAAGATGATGTGATCAATTTTTTTTTCATTATTTTCTTGTTCATTTTAATTTTCTTGCTCGTCCTAAAATCACAATGATATTCAATTCATTTCTATTGAATGCGAGAAAACTGAAATTCAAATATCGGTGTGAACACACAATGAGCAAGGATACTGAAAGTAACTAAAGAAAAATGAAACAAAAAGAGATCGCATTACCTTGTGTGGAATTGGATCTAAAACCCTTTTGGTTCCTTGAATATGACTTTTCACACCCTAGTGAGACCCATCTACTTCTCGTCTTGATGAGTCATATCCTTGCATGTGATCATAAGCACTAGCCAATGTAGCCTTGATCCCTAGCAATCTTTGGACCATCATCTCTTCAATCTTCGCATAAATTTTAGAGAGAGAGGAGAAGTCTAGGATTGACCTTGATAACATGAAAATTATACATGAAAATATATGATTACTAATGCAAGTTAAGGCATAAAATATTCCATTCTAATGCATGTTATCATATTTTCAGTGTATATCTATCATTCTATGAAAATTAAGTTCTAATCTCAAAATGTTCTAATTTAGGGATAATTATGATAAATTAAGACAAATATTTTTATAGATTATTCCCATTTGAGATTATAGTCAGGTTTTAATTTTAATAATAAGAGAAAATACTTTTTATACACTCATTTATTTTTCTAAGTTTTAAATTATAAAAAAAATGAATCTATTTTTTAGATATAAACTTATTCTCTTGTTATTTATTGAATTTGATTTTTTAGAATGATAGATAATTAAATTTCTAATCAAAAAAATAAAGTTGGATTAATTTTGAGTTGTATTTTAAAATTTATGAATTTTCTAATTTGTTGGGATTTTTCTAGAAATTTTCTATTTTTTATAAATCTATTTGGATTTATTTTGAATTAAAAAGAATAAAAAATCAGATGTATATCATGTGTTGATGTGGCAGCTGACGTGGCGCTGAAAAATAGCGGCGTCACATAGGAGTGTATGACAACACCACATGTCATTCACGTGCACATGTGTGGGCGTGTATGCGCGTGTGTGCACATGTGGCGCGTGTGTGCGCGTGTGTGCGCTTGTGTGCGCGTGTGTGTATGAATAATGAGATAGCACCCTTTTATGGATTTTTGCTATCTCATTATGTACACAAGACTTATATACTCACGCATTTCCCTAGTTTATGTCACGTGGGACTATATTTTTATGTCTTTATATGTAGGTGATGTGGCATCATATGGAGCATCCGATTTGCTTTTTAAAACAATGCCGTCAATCTTCACTTAAGTCGGGGAGTACATAGCGCATAACAATTTGTCGATGAATGATTTTTTTTATTAAAATAGCTTAATCTTAGTCGCTCATTTGAGGAGTTATAATGGCTGAGATTAAAACCGCCCAATGGACACATCCAGAGCATCAGACCAAGATCGGATGGCGAGCGTTTCTTGGCATTTCTTCTTCACGCGATGTGGCAAAATCTCAACAGTACATCTTCGATCGAAGGGACATGATTTAAACTTAACGATTCGCATCAGATGAGTTTCATCAGAGCCGAAGATCAAAGATTAAATGTTGATCCTATAGTTAAGCCCAATTTTCCCTATAAATTGAGATGTTTTTTGGCGATGTAAAGCTTTACTGGATATTTTCGAGTAATCGAACTGTTTAGACATCACCATCCTAGAATTTCTTGATTCCCTTCACTTATAGACTCACTTCCGTGTCCAAGGAGTGTTTGAAAGTGAGATTTGTTGAGAGAATAGGGAGAAATTGATTCTTGAACGCCAATGATCGTCTTCAAATTCATGGAATAAAAAACCTCTAATCCGACGAGAAATCAGATCAATTCAAACGCTATCTTGGGTTAGACATCATGTTTTCATCCCAATATTTCTTCCTACATCATTAAATTTTAATTTTGAATCATAGATTAAGTCAATTTTAATTTTGGTTTTCTCTCTCTCTGCAATCCGATTTTCTATCTAATTTTTGCTAGTTGATTTCTTCGCGAATCTTGATCCAAATTTTGTGATTTTTTATTTCATGGATTCACCTTATCTTTCTAAAAATATTGAAATCCCTAATTTCTCACCTCATTTCATAGTTCAATTTTATCAATTTCAAAGAGTTCTTCAAAAATACCCTAATTCTCCCTGGATTCGACACTTATTCACCACTGTACTCCTTAATTTGTTACTAATCTTTAAAAGTGGTGATTTTGGTAATTGTTTTGACACATGTCTGTGTGTTTTCAATGATCTCGCAGATTCGCTTTGTCATCCCTAGTGAAGAGAGCTGCATGGGTATTTTAAACCCTATCCTTTAAGATCATTACAAAAACCACCACCATAGTGTATTTATCCCATTGTCCAAGAACCTTTTGTGTGTTATACTCTAGGCCTAAGTACACATCTAGTTAATAACCCTATTGATCAAATAATTAGTTATTCGATAGTAAAATTTATTAAATAATATCCAATATAGATAAATTTCTCATAGATCAATTTAATCTTTGCAATACCTTATGCCATTGAAGGTAATGAGACTTTCTATCTACCCATGGAAATTTTCTATCAGCAATTATTGTATATGTATAATCCATCATCCATATGACTTATGGCATGGTCAACTATAAAATATTTCTCATTCATTTTAGTAGGAACAAGTGAAATCATAATCATCAAAAATTTTATTTTCTAGTATTTCAGTTTTCACCTTGCTGAAGGACTTTACTGTGTTATTATGTTGAGATTTTTTCCTCAATAATCTTTGTGAACGTATTGCAAAATTTGAGCTTTGATGGTTTGGATCCCATGGCTGGAAACACGTAGGTCAAAGTCAAAACACTATTGCCCATCTAAAAGGTGCCTTTGGTGTCTTGAGTCTAAGGATCACCTATAAAACTATGATATAAATCTACATGGTTTAGCTTTGGGTAAAATATCATCCAATGATTCATGTGGATAAGCTAAGTGACTTAAACAATTATAACTTTAGCTACTACAAGGACCAATGGACGCACTATCATAGAGGTAGCATCATCTTGGTGGTCCATATCCACTTAAATGAACTTAAGAGTCAAGGATTCATTAAAATGGATCTCTTCTTTGGGTGACACATGGAAAATGATAACCATAAGATCATAGTTGTCACATTAAATGTAGTTTTTGATGGAGATAATGTGGCCTAGAAGCCAATCACACTTCCATATATCTCATTTATATTCATTGAAATAAAATTTATTCATTGTTATTCTTATGTGATATTTGCAATGAAGTTTATTAGCATATGCAATAACTAAGTGAATTATGATGAGATCACATTACATTGATCACTAATCTTTAAACGTTCATATTCATAGGATATTTGAGAAGGACATTAAATATTCTGGAAAGAATAACACTATATGATCCGACTCATATGATGAGTATGACTGATCATGTAGCCATCAATGTGGACACACTAAAGATAGATAGTGGGTGCTCTTTGAAGAAATAGTTCACTAAATTGATCCTTTTGAATCCCTGAATGGTAATTATACCTAACTTTCAATCAAGTTGATTCATGTCATGGTTGTGTATATAGTCATTTGACTTCAGAAGACACTAAAGACATCTTATAAATGGATGACCGTGTTTTAATTATGAATTACGAATCCCTAGCCACGAGATCTTTAAAACATCATATAATGGATATAGCATGAAATCCTCAAAGATGATTGTGTGGTCAAGATGGGATCAGCCACCCTTGGTATTTGAGAAGATTGACTTAAGGAATGAGATAAGATGAAATCCTTGGCCAAAGTAGTATAAATATCAGAGAAGGAGCTCCCAATGATTTCCTACATATATCAGTACTAACTTGAGTGACTTATTATGGTTTGACAGTTGACCATACCCTAAGTCGTTCATGAGTATTGTGAAGATAAAAGATTATACATACATGGTAACCGATGACAGAAAGGTTCCATAAGCAAGTTCTTATATACTCCTTATCTCCTAGAGTACGTGGTGTAGCTTGGCACTCAATGGGTTGTCAACTCAACTTTTTGATTGGGTTAAATTGATCATTGATGAATTAATATATACGTTGATGTAGATAATTAATAAAATTTGACCAATAAAGTGTTATTGGGTCTATGGAGTTATTAACTAGTGATATATATGTACCTAGAGGGTCACACACATAAGATCTACAAATGTTGCTCGATATAGACATAGTTATGATGATTTTTATGAAAAAAATCATATACCAAATGTCTATAAATAGGGGGAGAATAACCACAACTCAAGGTGCCCACACAAGCCTTGTGAGAACTATATCTTTTCTTCTCTTTCTCTCTTGGTAAGGATCTTTGAAGAGGAGGCCAACTATCTGGAGATCGTGTGGATACCACTAGAGGCTACACTTGACACTTGAATAGCTTCAAGAACTCCCTCAAGAGAACCATGTAAGTATGTTTTCTCATATATACTAAATGATAGGTGACGAGATGAATATGCACGGTCACTGAAAACACACGGAGACTGATGAGACGAGACCGCGAGGTCATCGATCTCACACGGTCTCGTGTCAAAAATAAAGCCTAATTTACAAATTTGGGGAATTAAGAGAGAATTGAAGGGTATAATGGTAAATAAGGGTCGAATCCACAGGGAATTTAGGCATTTTCGAGATATCTTTTATAATTTGGTCAAATTGGACGATGTATTGAGGTGAGAAATTAGGGAAAATGGTGTTTTTAGAAAGAAGACTTAAAGATCTATCCGTGGAATCAAAAATCGCTCGATTTGGATTAGTAATCACGGAGAAATCAAAGATGGAAGTAGGATGAAATTTTCGGAATCACAAAGAACACAAATTAAAATTGAAATGAAATTAAATTTAAATTGAAGTCCTAATCCTAAAATTGATGATACACGACGATAGATAAGAGGATAAACTTGTTTTCTAACCCGAGATAACAATCAAATCGATCCAATTGATTGCCGGATCGACGGCTCTTCATTCCGCGAATTCAAACGTGAACATCGGTGTTCAAGAGACAAATTCTCCTCGCACGATCGTCGAAATCTCTCTTATAAACACTCCGTGTACGCGGAATCTTGTCTAGAAGTGATTAAAAGAGAGAGATTCCAGAGAAGATGCATATAGATAGGTCAATTAGATCAAATCTCTCAAGAATACATCAAAACGACGAAGAACTCGTCTATTTTTAAGGGCGAAAAAGGAGAGCCGTTCGATCGATGCGTTAAGGCGCGATCAACGGTCGTGATGAAACGGTTCATCACGAACCGTTATAATTAAATCCCAGTCGTCCGATCGCGATCAGACGCGTGAGATGGACTTGGATCGTATGTGTTTAAAAACGCATCGATTCGCAGCCGTTAGATCGTGATCTGACGGTCTTGATGAAGTCTTCAAATCAGGCGTTATAAAACGCCTTAAATCCTCGCCGTTGGATCTTGATCCGACGCTTCAGATGCTCCCCTCAAGATCTAATCCTTGCCGTTATAACGCCTTATTAAGAGCACGTGTCTTTGATGATCTCCGGTGGTCCTGGCGTCCAGGCGATCGACGGGTGCGATGCTGCCACGTCGCCGATGATCCAACCGTTATAACGCCTTCTTTAAAGCACATGGTCTTGATCGTGATCCATGGTCCCGTGCTCACGCGATCGACGCGCGCCGTCGATCCGACGCTCCTCCTCGCGCCACGTCACCTGAAATAGGTAAGTAAAGTGTGGGTTAGTCCCACACGGAGAATGTTTAGGAAACCGTCGGGTTTATAAGACCCGACGGTTTCTAAGGGTATGACCCTCCCCATATAGGGCAGGCTAAAGACCCCTTTTATATTATATAAGTAATAAATATATAATATATATAAAACGCGCCACGTAGGCGCCATGCGCGGGTCCGCGTGGCTCTGCCACGTGGCCTTGCGTGCCACGTCGCACTCGCGTGGGCCCCGCGCGCTTTTTACATTTTTTTATATTTATTTTTAACATTTTTAAATAGAAATTAAATCAAAAAAATAAGGAAAAAATCCAGAAAAATCCCAAAAAATTGTAAAAATCATATCTTTTAAAATACAACTCCAAATTAATCCAAATTTCTTTCATTTGATCTGAAATTTAATTATCTATCATTCTAAAAATTCAAAATATTTAAATAACAAGAGATTTAATTTATATTTCAAAAATACATCCATTTCTTTAAGATTTTAACTTTAGAAAATTAAATGAATGTTTATAAAAATGATTTCTCTTATTATTTAACTTAAAAAACCATTTATAATCCCAAGTAAAGATGGGTTATAAAATCTTTAATCTTTAATTCTTCATAATTGACCGTAAATTAATGCATTTTGAGATTATAACATAAAATTGCATAGAATGATAGAAATGCACTCAAAGTATGATAACATGCACATAAATGTAATGTTTTATGCCTTAAATTGCATTAATAATCATGTTTTATCATGTTAAGATTGCATGTTATCAGAGACATGTCAAAACAAGTTCCAAAATCACCAATTTTGATATTTAATCAAAAATTAGATAGTATAGAGGTCAATAAGGGTCGAATCCACGAAGAATTAAGGTATTTTTGCGGTATTTCTTCAACTTCGAGCAAATCAGATGATACATTTGATGGGTTCTGATGTCGATAACTTTCTAAAATTTTGATCAAAACATCCAATGCAATGGAAAAATATTGAATCGGATATTCAAAATACCAAGCCACCAAGAATAGATGATCCTATCATCTTGTATGAATGAGAAAACATACTTATAAGGTTTCCTTGAAGGAGTACTTGAAGCTATTCAAGTGTCTAGCCTCCAGCAGTATCCACATAGTCTCCGGATGGTTGGATCTCCTCTTCAAATCTCTTCACCAAGAGAGAAAGAGAAGAAAGGAGAGAATTCCCACAAGGCTTGCATGGGCACCTTGATTTTTGGTCATTCTCCCCCTATTTATAGACATTTGGTATCCACAATTATGTCAGTATCCACAAACATCCATAGACCTTATGTGTGTGACCCTCTAGTTCCATATATCTCACTAGTTAATAACTTTATAGACCAAATAACACATTATTTCTCAACCTTAATTAAGTATCCACATCCACATATAGATTAATTAATCAAGGATCGATTTAACCCAATCGATAAGTTGAGTTGGCAGCCCGGTGGGTGCCAAGCTACACCACGTACACTAGGAGATATGGAGTATGTAAGAACTCACTTATGAAACCTGCCCTTCATCGATTACCATGTATGTATAATCCTTCATCCACATTAGACTCATAAATGACTTAGGGTATGGTCAACTGTCGAACCCTAATCAGTCACTCAAGTTAGTATTGATGCGTGTAGAAATCATCGAGAACTCCTTCTTCGATATTTCCTACCTTGGCCAAGGATTTCATTGCATCTCATTCTTTGAGTCAATCTCCTCAAATACCGAGGGTGGATGATCCCATCTTGATCACACAATCATCTTCGTGGACTTCATGTTGTATACAATATATGACGTTTTAGATATCCCGTGGCTAGGGATTCGTAAGTCAAAATCAAAACATGATCATCCATCCACAAGATGTCTTTGGTGTCTCAAGTCAAAGGACCATATACACGACCATGACATGTATCAACCTGATTGATAGTTAAGTATAATACCATTAAGGGATTGATACAGATCAATTCAATGAACTCTTTCTCCAAAGATTACTGGTGGCGTACGACCCCGGTCGCCACCAAGACACGATACCACGGCGCCGGAGGAGCCCTTTTGCGCGCGCGGATCTTTCCGCTTATCTTTACTTCTTTATTTCTTTATTATGGACCTTTTGACCCGCACGTGTTTAAGCGGGTCCTCGTTTATTTCTTCTCTCCCTTTAGGCTTCCGGGTGGGTTCTTCCCTTTTCGGGATCCCATTTGTGAAGCCCATCCTTCTTTGTGAACCTTTTATTCTATTTCTATGAGTATGGGTGTGGGTTGTGGGCCTCAAGTGGGCCCTTTCCTCTCTTGGCCCACCAAGGGCTCTATAAGAGGGGAAGGGACCCCCACAAACCCTAGCCGTCATTTGAAGAAAGAAAGGGAGTGATCTCCCTCTCAAGTGGCTGCTCAAGGAAGGCCGGGGAAGGAGTCCAACCGCGCGCCGCCGCCGCACGCCTTCGTGCCGCCGCGCCGCCGCCGCACGCCTTTGTGCCGCCGCCGCCGCCGCCGCGACGATCGCCGCCACTCCTTGCCCCGGCCACGGATTCGTCACCATCATCATCGCGACGCCGCCGTCCTCAAGCCGTCGCCGCCGCCGCCGCCTCAGGCCGCCGCTGCCGCCTCCGGACCGCCGCACCGCCATCATCTCCACCTCCATCTCCATCTCCGGCCATCCCCAGCTTCTCCTCCGGCGAGATCTCCTCCCTCTCCGGCCAACCCCTCCACCTTCCGGTTCATCTCCACCACAACCTTCCTCTCTCGGATTCCTCCACCAGCCCATCTCCGGCGAGGTCTCCCGCATCCCTCCACCGTCCTCCTCGTCCGTCTGCCAAGCCTCCTCCGTGGGTTTCCTCTCCCCGCAACTCCACCCCGCGCTCACCCTCCCTGCAACCTCGGCCATCTTCCCCGCCCCTTACGTCGACCTCCAAGGTCAGGGAACGCCCCTCCGCACCTCGCGCCGCGAGACACGCCGCTCCCGAGCCCAGGGCTGTGGCCGACGCCACGCTCGACGACCGGGTCCGGCCGCCGTTCACTCGCCTCCGGGTCCTCCGGTCAAGCTCCGCGCCCCAGCCCGCCTCGAGGGTCGTCGCCACGGCCTTCCACCGCTAGTCCACCGCCCGGGCGAGCCGCGCAGTCGCTCCGGAATCGCCGCCACGAGCCCCCCTTTCGCAGCGCCGCCACGAGCTCCGGAATCGCCGCGCGCCGCTCTGCCCTGAAACGGAACCCTAAACCACGAAGGAGCAAATGGACGATTCCCGCTGAGTCGACTCGGCGGGAATCGCCCGCCTCCCACCTCACCTCACCGAGCCGCCCGGACCACCGCCTCGCCCGGGTCCGCCCACCCCTCAGCCGGCCCGAGCAGCTGGAGCCGGCTCGGGCTCGGCCTTGACCGAGTCGGGCCGCCTGTGCCCCTGGACCGACCCAGCTCGGGCCGGGACTCAGACCGCCTGAGCCCGGGACGGCCTGAGCCAGCCGACCGGCCCAGACGGCAGCCCGACGGGTCCCGCACTGCCCCGTCGGCCTGCACGGTCCCAGACCGCCACGCGCGGGCCCAGACGGCCCGAGACGGCCTGAGACGGTCCAGCACCGCCCAAACCAGCCCAAACCGGTCCAGACGGCCCGGAGCCGCCTGAGCCGGCCCGAAGCGTTCCAGCCTCGCTCCGATCGGGACCCGGACGCCGCCTCCCGCCTCCCGTGAGCTCGCTGCGCTCGTCCGGCTCGCCCGACTCATCATCACTACGCCTCCACGCCGATCGCTCCCCACGCTCCCCGCCAACTCGCTCGGGCGTCCGACCCGCTGCCGCGCGACGATCTCCTCGCCCCGACCGACTGGGCTCGCGCCCCGCAGGTTAGCTTCAACCCCTCTTTCAAGCTAATTACCTTTCGAAGCATTTTCCTTTACTCGTCTCCACCAGTCGTCGGACGACGTAGATAGGGTAGTACGATTATAGGTTCGAGATTTCGAGGCGTACGTCGGGTCCGGTATCGAGCGTGGGCTGCAGCCTCCGGCTACCCCGACGAGAGCGACTTCCACGCCTCTGGACGTGGATCGAGAGGGTCTCACCCTACCCATCATCGCGAGTTTCCCCGGGTCACCCGGAGTCGACTCCGCTGATCGGCACGCTTGCCTGCACTTAGGCTTAGGTTAGAGGTCTCATACTTAGGGTCTAGGATTTGTTTATCCATAGGTTAGGTTTGATAGGCTATCATTAGTCATCCTCAGGTTCATTGATCAGGCGCGAGGGTTTTCACCACCGCGTCCTGCATCAATTACCCTCTATCTATCTTTAGTGTCTCCACAGTGATAGCTATAAGATCAACCATACTCATCATATGAGTTGGATTAGATAGTGTTATTCTTCCAGATAATTCGATGTCCTTCTCGAATATCCCACGAATACGAATGTTTAGAACATATGTTTAAAGACTAGTGATCACTATATTATGATCTCATCATAATTCACTTAGTCATTACACATGCTTATGGACTTAATTTCAAACATAACACAAGAATGACAATGAATAAATTTCATTTCAATGAACATAAACAAGATACATGAAAGTGTGATTGGCTTATAGGCCACATAATATCCATCAAAATTGTGATGAGAAATTAAGGATTTTAGTAGATTTTTTAAGATACTCAAAGACAAATCCACGGAATAAAAAATCTCTTGATTTGGATCAAGATTCGCAGAGCAAAAGTTAGATAGAAATTTGAACGCAAAGAGAGAGAAAACCAAAATAAAATCTAAAATTCGACTAATCTATGATTCTAAATTACAATCTAATGATACATGATGAAAGATTAGGAGAAAAACACATAATCTAAACTGAAGTTGTGCTTGAATTGATCCAATTGATTGCTAGATCATATGCTTTTCATTCCACCATTACGAAAACAAAATTTGGCAGTCAAGAGGTTGTTTCTCCCTATTCTTTCGACAAAATCGTGATTTCAAGCACTCCTCGGATGCGGAAATGAGTCTAGATGGTGGCGTACGACCCCCGTCGCCACCAAGGCATGACACTACGGCGCCGGAGGAGCCGACACCCACGCGCGTCCAGCCCCCTCGACAGGCGAAGACGAAGGATGCCAACTTTCACTACACTAAGTGAGGACTTCATCTCGCCACCATAGACTTCATCAGGCTCGCGCGCGCGGGGATTTATCGTTCTACCCTTTCCTTTTATTTCGCACTTTTGTAGCCCGCACGTGTTTAATCGGGCCTTTGCATATCTTCCTCT
>CM044108.1:3664635-3695519 GCA_024174645.1 Lemna minuta | reverse complement strand
ATTCATGATATCAGCATTCTCCCCCATTTTCTATTCTCATGAATTTTATGAATCAAGTGAATTTGCTAAAATGGAAATCGTCAAGAGATAATCTACCTTAAAGATACTTAGTCTAAGAACACTTTAACTTGGAGTTATTCTAAAATTCAATAACATAAATGTTGTCAACATCTTCTTATATATGAGCCGTGTGAGCTTAGTTTGTTCTCATGGTCACAACAACACCATTTCCATGTCAATGCCACTCTTCCTTGACACACTAGAGTTTATCATGGGGAAACATCAATGTTATCATCTCCTCAATTGCCTCACCTTGGATTTCTCCAATGGCAAATCTTAGGAAGGATTAATTTTACCTCAGTGAGAATTGCATCCAACAAGAGGGGATGAAACCTCACTCTGTCTACACGATGGACCCATTGCATCTCTACATCAATGTTTTTGTCTCCTTCTCAGCTTACCCTTATACATGAGCATTTACTCGACTAACTATTCAAAAGAACAACCATCTCCTTAGTTTTAGAACTACATTTCATCATGCTTTAAATTAATAGGGGAACTACTCTCACTTATTCATATGGACGTGTATAAATTTTCAGATGTAAGAGAACCAACATGCAGGCAAAGACAAGGATTAGGAGCACCAACATGTAGGAGACAATTACACGTATGAGCACATAAACTAAATTGAAAATTTTCTCAAGTCAAAAAAAATGTCACTTCCACATTCCATGGCACAAACCATTGTCAAGAAAAAATTGATTCAATGTACCTTTTAATTGATCTTTGCTAGCTACTTTGACGTGCATGGCCATTGTGTTGTTCATGAGCAACATACAATCCAATCAAAATAAACTCATCTCATTCACTTTATTATAAACCTTATATTAATTATTATACATAGATGATATTTATTTGATTTATTGGAGAATGGGATTGATATTCTATATAGTGTTGGGTTTTAAATAAAATGGTAAATTTTGTAAATATCTTAAGGGGTTGGGTTTGGAAGACCCATGAAACTCTTATCAAGAACCACCCTTGACTTCTCCTCCCTCTCTAAAATCCATGTGAAGATTTTTAAGGATGAAGGTATAGAGATTTCTAGAGATCAAGGCTCATCAAGATGAGAACTGAAAGGATAAGGCTCATTGTCTAGCACTTATGATCACATGCAAGGATAAGGCTCATCAAGATGAGAACTGAAAGGGTATCTCTAGAGATCGAGCACTTCATGGCTTGCAAATTCATATTCAAGGAAACAAAAGGGTTGTAGATCCAATTCCACGCAAGGTGATGTGATCACTTTTTTTCATTATTTTCTTGTTCATTTTAATTTTCTTGCTCGTCCTAAAATCACAATGATATTCAACTCATTTCTATTGAATGTGAGAAAACTGAAATTCAAAATATCGGTGTGAACACACAATGAGCAAGGATACTGAAAGTAACTAAAGAAAAATGAAACAAAAAGAGATCACATTACCTTGTGTGGAATTGGATCTACAACCCTTTTGGTTCCTTGAATATGACTTTGCACACCCTAGTGAGACCCATCTACTTCTCGTCTTGATGAGTCATATCCTTGCATGTGATCATAAGCACTAGCCAATGTAGCCTTGATTCCTAGCAATCTTTGGACCATCATCTCTTCAATCTTCGCATAAATTTTAGAGAGGGAGGAGAAGTCTAGGGTGGACCTTGATAACATGAAAATTATACATGAAAATATATGATTACTAATGCAAGTTAAGGCATAAAATATTCCATTCTAATGCATGTTATCATATTTTCATTGTATATCTATTATTCTATGAAAATTAAGTTCTAATCTCAAAATGTTCTAATTTAGGGATAATTATGATAAATTAAGACAAATATTTTTATAGATTATTCCCATTTGAGATTATAGTCAGGTTTTAATGTTAATAATAAGAGAAAATACTTTTTATAGACTCATTTATTTTTCTATGTTTTAAATACTAAAAGAAATGAATCTATTTTTTAGATAAAAATTATTCTCTTGTTATTTATTGAATTTGATTTTTTAGGATGATAGATAATTAAATTTGTGATCCAAAAAAATAAAGTTGGATTAATTTTGAGTTGGATTTTAAAATTTATGAATTTTCTAGTGATATACGTTGATGTAGATAATTGATAAAATTTGACCACCATAGTGTATTTATTCCATTGTCCAAGAACCTTTTGTGTGTGATACGCTAGGCCTAAGTACACATCTAGTTAATAATCCTATTGATCAAATAATTAGTTATTCGATAGTAAAATTGATTAAATAATATCCAATATAGATAAATTACTCATAGATCAATTTAATCTATGCAATACCTTATGCCATGGAAGGTAATGAGACTTTCTATCTACCCATGGAACTTTTCTATCAGCAATTATTGTATATGTATAATCCATCATCCATATGACTTATGGCATGGTCAACTATAAAATATTTCTCATTCATTTTAGTAGGAACAAGTGAAATCATAAGTCATTGAAAAAATTATTTTCTAGTATTTCAGTTTTCACCTTGCCGAAGGACTTTACTGCGTTATTATGTTGAGATTTTCTCCTCAATAATATTAATTGCACAATAATCTTTGAGGACGTATTTCAAATTTGAGCTTTGATGGCTTGGATCCCATGGCTGGAAACACGTAGGTCAAAGTCAAAACACTATTGCCCATCTAAAAGGTGTCTTTGGTGTCTTGAGTCTAAGGATCACCTAAAAAACTATGATATAAATCTACATGGTTTAGCTTTGGGTATAATATCATCGAATGATTCATGTGGATAAGCTAAGTGACTTAAACAATTATAACTTTAGGTACTACAAGGACCAATGGACGCACTATCATAGAGGTAGCATCATCTTGGTGGTCCATATCCACTTAAATGAACTTAAGAGTCAAGGATTCATTAAAATGGATCTCTTCTTTGGGTGACACATGGAAAATGATAACCATAAGATAATTGTTGTCACATTAAATGTATTTTTTGATGGAGATAATGTGGCCTATAAGCCAATCACACTTCCATATATCTCATTTATATTCATTGAAATAAAATATATTCATTATTATTCTTATGTGATATTTTCAATGAAGTTTATTAGCATATGCAATAACTAAGTGAATTATGATGAGATCACATTACATTGATCACTAATCTTTAAACGTTCATATTCATGGGATATTTGAGAAGGACATTAAATATTCTAGAAAGAATAGCACTATATGATCCGACTCATATGATGAGTATGGCTAATCATGTAGCCATCAATGTGGACACACTAAGGATAGATAGTGGGTGCTCTTTGAAGAAATAGTTCACTAAATTGATCGTTTTGAATCCCTGAATGGTAATTATACCTAACTGTCAATCAAGTTGATTCATGTCATGGTTGTGTATATAGTCATTTGACTTGAGAAGACACCAAAGATATCTTATAAATGGATGACCGTGTTTTAATTATGAATTATGAATCCCTAGCCACGGGATCTTTAAAACATCATATAATGGATATAGCAAGAAATCCTCAAAGATGATTGTGTGGTCAAGATGGGATCAGCCACCCTTGGTATTTGAGAAGATTGACTTAAGGAATGAGATAAGATGAAATCCTTGGCCAAAGTAGTATAAATATCAGAGAAGGAGCTCCCAATGATTTCCTACATATATCAGTACTAACTTGAGTGACTTATTAGGGTTTGACAGTTGACCATACCCTAAGTCGTTCATGAGTATTGTGAAGATAAAAGATTATACATACATGGTAACCGATGGCAGAAAGGTTCCATAAGCAAGTTCTTATATACTCCTTATCTCCTAGAGTATGTGGTGTACCTTGGCACTCAATGGGCTATCAACTCAAATTTTTGATTGGGTTAAATTGATCATTGATGAATTAATCTATATGTTGATGTAGATAATTTATAAAATTTGACCAATAAAGTGTTATTGGGTCTATGGAGTTATTAACTAGTGATATATATGTACCTAGAGGGTCACACACATAAGATCTACGAATGTTGCTCGATATAGACATAGTTATAATTATTTTTATGAAAAAAATCATATACCAAATGTCTATAAATAGGGGGAGAATAACCACAACTAAAGGTGCCCATAAAAGCTTTGTGAGAACTATTTCTTTTATTCTCTTTCTCTCTTGGTAAGGAGCTTTGAAGAGGAGGCCAACTATCTGGAGATCGTGTGGATACCACTAGATGCTACACTTGACACTTGAATAGCTTCAAGAACTCCCTCAAGAGAACCATGTAAGTATGTTTTCTCATATATACTAAATGATAGGTGACGAGATGAATATGAGCGGTCATTGAAAACACTCGGAGACATGTCAAAATAAGTTCCAAACTCACCAATTTTAATATTTAATCACAAATTAGATAGTATAGAGGTCAATAAGAGTCGAATCCACGGAGAATTAAGGTATTTTTACATTATTTCTTCAACTTCGAGCAAATCAGACGATAAATTTGATGAGTTATGATGTCGATAACTTTCTAAAATTTTGATCAAAACATCCAATGCAGCGAAAAAACATTGAATCTGATATTCAAAATACCAAGCCACCAAAAATAGATGATCCTATCATCTAGTATGAATGAGAAAACATACTTACAAGGTTTCCTTGAAGGAGTTCTTGAAGCTATTCAAGTGTCTTTAGTATCTTTAGTGCCTCCAGCGGTATCCACACAGTCTCCGGATGGTTGGATCTCCTCTTCAAATATCTTCACCAAGAGAGAAAGAGAAGAAAGGAGATAATTCCCGCAAGGCTTGCATGGGCACCTTGAGTTGTGGTCATTCTCCTCCTATTTATAGACATTTGGTATGAGGTTTTTTCATAAAAACCCTCATAATTATGTATATATCCACAAACATCCACATACCTTATGTGTGTGACCCTCTAGTTCCATATATCTCACTAGTTAATAACTTTATAGACCAAATAACACATTATTTCTCAACCTTAATTAATTATCCACATCCACATATAGATTAATTAATCAAGGATCGATTTAACCCAATCAATAAGTTGAGTTGCCAGCCCAGTGGGTGCCAAGCTACACCACGTACACTAGGAGATATGGAGTATGTAAGAACTCACTTATGAAACCTGCCCTTCATTGATTACTGATAAAAGCATAAAAAAGTAGTTATAATCACTTAGGAGTTGCTTTTATTTACTTCTATTAACTGTTGAACATATCATTAAATCTACTATTTCATGAGTTAATAGTTTTATAATATAAGCACATCAAATAGAAGTTCTCTACTTTAATTTTATTTTATTTTATTTCAGGAACAAGAGAAGAAGATCACTTCCTCAAAAGCAATAGTTAGTGGGCTGTCATGGAGAGATCTCAGGAAACCCCTTCTCGGAGAGCCCACAAAAAGGGGAAAAGCACTTTTAAATGGGGGGCTTGCGTCGTGCCTCCCCCTCTCTCCTTCTTCTTCTTTTTGTTAGCTTCTCCCTGACTCTCCTTCTTCTTCCTTTTTTTTAGGTGGTTTTCTTCTCTCTTCGAGGTTTAGATTTCCTCCGACATTCTTCCCGTCGGAGTGTAGTGTAAACAGTTAACGGAATCTTCCTTTAATTTTTAATCTTGTTATCTTGCTCTTCCTGGCATCGTTTCTTTCCCTGATCTCCGCTTCACGTGCTCATTTTCCATTTCGCTTCCACGCTTATTTTCTCCCTTATGTGCAATTTCTATTCTTCATCCTTTTGTTTTTCTTCTTAGTCTCTTCTTGTCTCCCTCTACCTTTCGATCTTCCTCGATCGACCTCTCATCTGATTCCTCTTACACTCCTTAAATTTCTTCATCGATTTCTCTCTTTCTTTCGTCTCTCTCTCACTTCTTCATCAAAATGTTGGTTCTACCTTCCTCTAACTTCGGCTCGCATCTCCCTCTACCTCTCCCGAAATCTCCCATTCTATCTCGTTCTATCGTTCTCTCCGATTTTAGTTTTCTCTCCTCTCCTACTCTCCTAAAATTTCTCTCTCGGTATTCTTTTTCTCTCTCACATTGTGACCTCGACCCCTCGTGCTCATCTTCCACAGTTCGCTCTCTCTCCCTATCTAACTCTCGTCGCATTCTCTTCTCCGGATAGCATTCTTGTACCATCTCCATTTTCTCTTTCTCAACTTCTTTCATTTATTCCGTTCCGACCGCCGTCTCCGTTTTATTTTCCTCCGAAATCATCGCTTCGTATTCTGTTTTATCTCTTCCAAGTCCTCTCCCCAGTTCCGTCTTCTTTGTTTTCTCCCTTTTTTCTTGAGTTTCGATTTCATCTCCCTCTCCCAAAATTTCCTCAACCATCGTTCTATCATTTTCCTTCAATCCCGTTTCTTTTCCGTATCTTTTTTGTCTTCTTCCGATTGATTTTCCAGCTGAATCCCTTTCTATCTACTCCTCTCGCTACATCTCTCTCTCTCGCGATCTTTTCTCTCTCCTGCATTTTCTTCTTCCCTCCCATCTCGTTCTCTCCTTTCCGTCCCATTTTTTTCGCTAAATCTCTCTAAAACCCGCTGTTTTCTTCTTCTCTCTTCGTCAGTTTTTTTTATTTCTCTCTCTCACACGATTTCGCTCCCTTCCTCACGTCTTCTCTCTCACCTACCCTCTTTTCTTCACGTCTTCCAGTTTCCTTCTTTTTCCGCAATTTCCGTCAATTCTCCTCTCTTCCGCCGCATCATCCTTCCTCTCTCTTCCATTTCTTCTCTTAATCTCTCTCGTGATCTCATCTTTTTTCTGAATACCCCCTCACACACTCTCCGTCACTTGCTTCCTCCTTTTCCCTCTAAATTTCTCTTCCTCTCTCTTACCGCTCACTCGCAATCTGCATTTCTCTCTCGCGTTCTCTCTCTCGTCCTACCTCTTAATTTTCTTTTCTCTCCCTAATTCACTTCCGCACTCTCGCTCTCTCCTAATTCTCTCTCTCTCCTAGTTCTCCCTCTCTCTCCTAATTCTCTCCCTCTTTCGCTCTCTCTCTTTTCCTCCCGCACTCTTGCTTCTCTCTCCTAATCTTCCCTTACGGTCAATCTCTCCTTTCTCCCACTCAATTATTCCAGCCGCCTCTCTTTCAGGTCTCTCTTATTTCCACTCTCCTTCATCCCTCTCTTATTTCCGATTTTGTCACTCTCTTTCAGTCAATCTTTCCTCTTATTTCACTGCTATTTCAACCGAATCTTTTCTCTCTTTCAGGTCTTCCAATCCTGCTATTTCTCTTTCTCTCTTGATTGCCCAACTCCTCATCTCTACTCCTAATATTGATATTGTTGTGCCCTAGAATCCCTATGGATCGACCTAGAAAGCTATACACCCTACATAACTCTATCATTCATAGCTTCCTAGCTTATAAATAGTAAGTTTTTAGGCTTGAGCACACCGACGACCTCGAGCCTATCAATTACCACGTATGTATAATCCTTCATCCAGATTAGACTCATGAATGACTTAGGGTATGGTCAACTGTCAAACCCTAATCAATCACTCAAGTTAGTATTGATGCATGTAGAAATCATCGAGAACTCCTCCGATATTTCTGCAACCTTGGCCAAGGATTTCATCGCATTTTATTCCTTGAGTCAATCTCCTCAAATATCAAGGGAGGATGATCCCATCTTGGTCACACAATCATCTTCGTGAACTTCATGTCATATCCAATATATGACGTTTTAGATATCCCGTGGCTAGGGATTCGTAAGTCAAAATCAAAACATGATCATCCATCCACAAGATGTCTTTGGTGTCTCAAGTCAAAGGACCATATACACAACCATGACATGTATCAACATGATTGAC
This sequence comes from Lemna minuta, assembly GCA_024174645.1. NCBI lineage: Eukaryota > Viridiplantae > Streptophyta > Magnoliopsida > Alismatales > Araceae > Lemna > Lemna minuta. The sequence continues at coordinate 3,687,681 of CM044108.1, read as the reverse complement.
AGTTAGGTATAATATCATTCAGGGATTCATACTGATCAATTCAGTGAACTCTTTCTCCAAAGAGCACCCACTATCTATATTTAGTGTCTCCAAAGTGATGGCTATAGGATCAACCATACTCATTATATGAGTTGGATTAGATAGTGTTATTCTTCCAGATAATTCGATGTCCTTCTCGAATATCCCACGAATAGGAATGTTTAGAACATATATTTAAAGACTAGTGATCACTATATTATGATCTCATCATAATTCACTTAGTCATTGCACATGTTTATGGACTTAATTGCAAACATAACACAAGAATGACAATGAACAAATTTCATTTCAATGAACATAAACAAGATACATGAAAGTGTGATTGGCTTATAGGCCACATAATATCCATCAAAATTGTGATGAGAAATTAAGGATTTTAGTAGATTTTCTAAGATACTCAAAGACAAATCCACGGAATAAAAAATCTCTTGATTTGGATCAAGATTCGCAGAGCAAAAGTTAGATAGAAATTTGAACGCAAAGAGAGAGAAAACCAAAATAAAATCTAAAATTCGACTAATCTATGATTCTAAATTACAATCTAATGATACGTGACGAAAGATTAGGAGAAAAACAGATAATCTAACCTGAAGTTGTGCTTGAATTGATCCAATTGATCGCTTCATCATATGCTTTTCATTTCACCATTACGAAAACAAAATTTGGCAGTCAAGAGGTTGTTTCTCCCTATTCTTTCGACAAAATCATGATTTCAAGCACTCCCCGGATGCGAAAATGAGTCTAGAAGAGTAAGAAATCAAGAGACTCAAGGACTGAGTTGTCTAAACAATTTGAATTACTCAAAACATCAAAGAATACATTTTCTTTTAAAGAACATGTGTATAAATAAGCAAATCTAGGTGTAACTGTTGGATTTGGCGCTTAATCTTCAATCAACGGCTCTGATGAAACGCTTGGATGTGAATAGTTACGTTTAAATTACATTCGTTCGATTGAAGATGAATTGTTGATATTTCCCCACGTCGCGGGTGAAGAATAGACGCCATGAAACGTCTGTCGTTTGATCTTCATCTAACACTCTGGATGCGTCTGTGTGTCCATCGAGCGGTTGAGATTAAAACATTTTAAAATGAACGGATGAGATTAAAACATTTTCAAATGATTCGTCAACGAATCCTTATGCGTCACGTACCCCCCAACTTAAGTGAAGATTGATGGCTTTGAGTTAACAGGTGAATCGGATGCTTCTCATCATACCACGTCATCAGTGCAATTAAACAAAAGAAAATATTATCACATGACGAAAATAACGGCGATTCGATGGGTATATTGACGAGACTAAATCGTATGGTCATTGAATGCACACAACTTAGTATCAAAAAAAAGTCCTAAACTTACCAATTTATGATTAATCAGAGTAATTAATTAGTATAATGGTAATTAAGGGTCGAATCCACAGAGAATTAGGAAAATTTGAGATATATCTTTGAAATTTGGTCAAATCGGATGACGAATTGAGATGAGAAATTGGGTGTTTTAATATATTAAGAAAGATAACTCAATTGCGAATCCACCGAATCAAAAAACAAGTGATTTGGACAAGAATTCGCTGAGTAATCGAAATTTGAAGTTAAGAGAAAATTCGTATCACGATTTTGATTAAAACAGAAATTAAACTAAAATTAAACTTAATCTACGATTCAAAATGTAAAATTAACACTAAATGATGAAAGGTTAAGATGAAAACACACAATCTAACCCAAATTAGCCTTGGAAACGATCCAATTAATCGCCGGATGCATGGCTTTTCATTCCAAGTTTCCGAAGACAAAGTTTGAAGTTCAAGATGGGAATTCTCCTTTCTCTTTCGATTAAACTATGATTTCATACATTCAGTGGGTGCAGAAATGAGTTAAAAAAACAACAAGAAACAAACGACACGTGAAATGGTGATCTACACAGAGAGAATTTCACGAATGATCGCGAACTCTTTCTTCCACCGCGAAGAACGCCTTTTAAAGAAACGAAAATGAATTTTGGCCGTTGGATGAAGAGTCCATCCCAATGGATGATCACGATTAGACGTCATTCGATCAAATCGTCGTCTTCAATGTTTATCGTACGATCGCTGATCGAGGGCTGAGATATGTTGATGAAGAGATGCTTCGATTTGATTTGTTCGTTGGATTTTAATCCAATGATCATGATTTGATCAGCGGTTCATCGGATGAGTGAATGTGGACCGTTATAATAATCTTGATGGATGGCTTGGATTGTGTCACTTAAACGTCCTTTTAGCCACGTGCGTTGATCGCAGATCGGGTGGACCTCGTGTCAACCGCATCGACGCCACGCGTTCATCGCGATCTCCATCTGAGGCATATCATCGTGCCACGTCGCCAAAAATCAAGGAAATCAACAGGACTTTAGTCCCACACGGAAGAAATGAAGGGGAATACTCAGGTATATAATGTGTATGATATATAGAGGTTAATAAAATGTCTTCCGATAATCGGAAGACATATATATATTATATACACAATATGTATGGTAAATATAAATATACGTCTACGTGTCACTTCCGCGCCACGCAAGCGCTCGTGCGCGTCCACGTGGCACTGCCACGTGGCCCCGAGTGCCACGTATACATGTACGAAAACCAACCCCTTTTTGCGATTTTTTAAATTAATTCAAATATCTAAAAATTGAAAAATAAACTTAATTAAATTCAGAAAAATTCCAGAAAATTCTATAAAATTGGAAAAATCATAACTTTCAAAATACAAGTCCAAATTAATTCAAATTTGTTTTGTTGGATCAGAAATTGAATAATCTATTATTATAAAAAGTCAAATTATTAAAATAGTAAGAGAATAAATTATAATTAATTTAATACATTCATGTACTTTATAAAATAACTTTATAAAAATATATAAATGTTAATAAAGATATTTTCTCTTATATTTTCATCGTTAAAAAATGTTTATGATCTCACTTATAATGAGGATTAAAGATTATAATGTTTAATTATTTATAATAATCCATAAATTAGTGTATTTTAAGATCATAACATAAATTAATACAAAATGATAGAAATATGCTTACAATATGATAACATGCATGTATTTGGGATAATTAATGCCTTTAATTGCATTAATAATCATGTAATTAATGTAAAAATAGCATGTTATCATATATAACGTGTGTGCATTAAGTGAGGTAGCTTAAATAGTGAATATGATGCTTTATCTCACTAATCACTCACACGAACACATGCACACACACACATGTACTCACACACGCACACATGCGCACCCACATACGCATGCGCCACGAGACGTGTTCGTATGCCGCCACATGGCAATGCCTTTTTAGCCTACTACACATCAGCTACAACATCAGCATACGAAAAAAATCTGATTTTTTTTATTCTTTTTAATTCCTAATAGATCTAAATAAATTCACAAAACATCAAGAAAATTCTAGAAAAATCCCTAAAAATTAGAAAATTCATAACCTTCAAAATACAACTCCAAATTAATCCAAATTTATTTTTTTGGATAAAAAATTAAATAATCTATCATTTTAAAAATTCAAATTTCATAAATAACAAGAGAATAAATTTTTATTTCAAAAATACACTCATTTCTCTTAGAAATTAAAACTTAGAAAAATAAATGAGTATTGACGAGACGAAACCGCGAGGTCGTCGATTGCAAGCGGTATCGCGTCAAAAATTATTCCAAACTTACCAATTTTAGGAAATTCACTCGAATTGAGGGGTATAATGGTAAATATGGGTCGAATCCACAGGGAATTAAGGAATTTCTTGACGTATTCTTCAAATTTGATCAAATCGGACGAGAAATTGATGGAAGAAATTGGGGAAAATGGTATTTTTAGAAAGAAGACTTGAAATCGATTCCACGGAATCAAAAATCGTCCAATTTGGACTTGATTTCGCGGAGAAATCAAATTTCGAAGTGGAGAGAAAATTTCGAGCGTAAAAACCGTGATTTTAGGTGAAAATTGATGAAATTAGTTTCTAAGTACTAATCTAAACGTAAATTAAACACGATAGAAAGGCAAATTATGAAAAACCGCTTCCACTAACTCCAATTAGCGACCGAAATGAGGTAATTAAATCGATTAATCACCACGAAAATGAAGAACGCGAAGAGGATGTTCAAGCTACGATTTCTCTCAATTTACTCAACCAATTCTTGATTTCCAAGGCTCCGGTGGTGCGGAAATGAGGTGGGAACGCGAGGAGATCAAGAGATTCAAGTGGGGAGGTGTCTAAACAGATCAAAAGGCTTGATTTCCAACTCGAATGTCTAAGAACGAAGAAGAACACTTAGTTTTATAGGGCGAAAATTCGTAACCGTCTGATCGTTTCGATCGACGGTTACGATGAAACGGTCCATCGTGGACCGTTTCGAAAATATCGTAGCCGTCCGATCGCGATGGACTGTCCAGATCTGCTTGTCAGAGAGACGTTATAAAACGCCTTTGATTTCGCCCCTTCGATCGCGATCCAACGGCTGAGATTCGATCCACGCCGATTGATCTCAGCCGTTATAACGCTTCAAATTGAAGCACGTGGCTTGATCGTGATCCGGTGGTCCGTTGGTACACTTAATCGCCGCGCTCCGATCACGATCCGACACTCCCCGATCGCCCAGGTCACCTGAAATAAATAAGACGTGTTGATTAGTCCCACACGGTAAAAAAAATAGAAACTTACCTGTATATAAGGTACGCCGAATTAAAGCGTTTGAAATCTTGTCCCCTTAGACACGGGGGACCCCCTATACTATATTAAATATAATAGATATAATACTGTAGATATATACGCGCCACGTGGCGCTGCGCGGGTCCGCGTGGCGCTGCCACGTGGCCTCGTGTGCCACGTCGCATCCACGCGGGCCCCGCGTCCCCCTTTTTTAATTTTTATTTATTTTTTTATTATTTAAAAATCGAAAATAAAATAAGAAAAACTGTTTAAAAATCCGAAAAAATCCTTTAAAAATAGAAAATTCATAACTTTTAATATATAACTCCAAATTAATCCAAATTTCTTTCATTTGATCCAAAATTTAATTATCTATTATTCTAAAAGGTCAAATTAATTAAATAATAAGAGTTAAAATTATTATTTCAAAAATACATTCATTTATTAAGATTTTAATCTTTAGAAAATAGAATGAATGTTTATAAAAGTTGTTTCTCTCATTATTTTATCTTTAGAAACAGTTATAATCTCAAGAAAAATATGGGTTATCAAATTATGAAACTCTAATTTATAAAAATTAACCCTAATTTAAAGTATTTTGAGATTATAATGACTTTTTAAGAGAATAATAGAAAAATACATAAAAATATGATAACATGCATGTAAATGAAATCATTTATGCTTTAATATGCATGAAAAATCATGTTTTATGATGTAAATATAGCATGTTATCAAGTATATAAAAAGTATTTTCTCTTATTATTTAACATTAAAAGCCAATTATAATCTCAAATATAGATGGAATTAATCTACTGTAAATTATATTCTTTAAAAATACATAATTATCCCTAAAATAGTGCATTTTGATATCATTACTTAAAATTATATGAAATGATAGATATGCACTCAAAGTATGATAACATGCATAAGAATGGAATGCTTTATGTCTAAATTTGCATTAATAATCACATAATTACATGTATACATTGCATGTTATCAATAGGATAATCAATTCTTGGTGCCTCAATATTTTGGATATCTTGTTAAATGTATTCTACTGCATTTGATGTTTTTGATCAAATTTTAGAAGGCTTATCGACCTTAGAGCCCAACAGTTTCCTCTATTAATATTAGGTCCCCTAAGATTACCGGAAATTGTGGTCCCTTCTCTTCTGTGAGATGTGGCATGATCTAGAGTGAGTAAAACATCATGTCAATTTTCCTTCGTACTATGATTAATTCTTTGCTCAAATAATGAACCTACCTTTAAGGGGGAAAGGGAGTAAGAACCTCAGTAATGAAAAAATAGAGGCATTCCAGCAAATGATTCAGATTAGTCGGAGTTTGCATCATGTTCTTGGCTTATATAGGATTATATTAGGAATGTATTATGTTTAACTAGGTTAATGTGATCATTTTCACTTTCATTATATGATTTCCTTATATGGAAATCATGATCATCTTGTATTCTTGATTTGTTCATTGATTTAAGACCAATTGATCTCAAATATGATTCAATGTATTAGTCTTTTGTCTTATTTCCAAATATTCCTTTTTATTTTACTACCTAATTTTGATTGTACTGCCTAGTTTTACTCAATTTGAAAAGTTGGTTATGAATTCTCCGTCATCAAACTTAGTTTTATTAATTCAACATTTTCTATTTTTCTCAATTCGTAAACTATTTGAGGATTTAAGTTATTATTTTACCTCTAAATCTGTATTAATGTTCAATTGTTTAACCTTGTCAAATGGTGTCTGGGCGAGGAACTTGGTTATTTTGATTTCAATATTGTGTTTTGATCTCAATACTTATTATTGATGGGATTTTTTTCTACTATCTATTCATGAAACACCATTTACAATGATCATTCCAAGGAAAATCCATATTTTACAATCCTTAATCAAATTATATTTACATGTTAACTCCTTTCTAGGGATAGAAATATCTGAAAATAATTGATCTTCTTTAAGAGGGTGTAGATTATTGATGAGACTAACTCATATGGTCGTTTAATGCACACGACTTAGTGTCAAAACAAAGTCTTAAACTTACCAATTTATGATTAATCAATTTAATTAATTAGTATAATGGTAATTAAGGGTCGAATCCACATAGAATTAGGGAAATTTGACATATATCTTTGAAATTCGGTCAAATCGGACAACGAATTGAGATTAGAAATGGGCGTTTTAGTATATCAAGAAAGATAACTCAATTGCGAATCCACGGAATCAAAAATCAGGTGATTTGGATAAGAATTCGCTGAGTAATCGAAGTTTGAAGTTAGGAGAAAATTCGTATCACGATTTTGTCCAAAAACAGAAATTAAACTAAAATTAAACTTAATCTACGATTCAAAATGTAAAATTAACACTAAATGATGAACGATTAAAATGAACACACGCAATCTAACCCAAATTAGCCTTCGAAATCATCCAATTAATCGCTGGATGCAAGGCTTTTCATTCCGAGTTCCGAAGACAAAGTTTGAAGTTCAATATGTGAATTCTCCTTTCTCTTTCGATTAAACTTTGAATTCAAGGATTCAATAGGTGCGGAAATGAGTCAAGAGTACAGGGAAACAAACGGCACGCGAATTGATGCTCTAAACATAGAGAAGTTGATGAATGATCGCGAACAGGTTCCTCCGTCGGGAAGAACTTGTTTTTAAAGAGCAAAATTGAATTTTAACCGTCCGATGAAAAGTCCGTCACGATCAACGGTCACGATCAAGCATCTGTTGGTGAATCGTTGTCTTCATTTGGTGATCGTCTGATCGCGATTCTAGGGTCAGGATTTGATCTCACGTTGATGAAGAGGAGATGCGTCATTTTGTGATCATCCGTTGGATTTGAATCCAACGATCACGATTGATTGGTAAATCCACCAATTTTGAATAATCTCAGCCGTTATAATTATCGTGATTGACGGCCAGGATGCTTACACTTAAAGTCCAATTGACGCACGTGGTTGATCTTTGATTGCGTGGACCTCGTGTCCACCGCATCCACGCGCGCGATTTATCGCGCATTCCATCCGATGCTCCACGATATGCCACGCGTCCTGCAGAAAAGAAATCAATGGGACTTTAGTCCCCAACCGAGAAAAAGAAGGGGAGTGGACGCGTATATAACGTAGAGGGTATTATACGGTTGCCCTCCTGGTGGGCCTTGTCTATACATGCCCTGCCCTTGAATTGCCATGATTGGACAATCCATCTCAACGTGGTCGAGGCATGAGCAATGGGCGCATGTCGACGCTTCTTGTAGAGCAACGGGTGCAAGTCCTTCAAATGATTAAAATAATAAGAGAATGAATTTTAATTAATTTAATACATTTATGTATCTTATAAAATAACTTTATAAAAATACATAAATGTAAATAAAGATCTTGTCTCTTATATTTTAATCCTCAAAACATGATTATGATCTCAATTATAATTAGGATTAAAGATTATAATGTTTAATTATGTATAATAATCTATAAATTGGTATATTTTAAGATCATAACATGAAATAATAAAAAATCATAGAAATATGCTTAAAATATGATAACATGCATGTATTTGGAATAATTAATGCCTTTAATTGCATTAATAATCATGTAAATTAATGTAAAAATAGCATGTTATCACACCCCCCAACTTGAATAATTGCTAGTCTCTTAGAAATTCACTAGGTAATCTCTTAGAAAGTCTTATCATCCTTTGATCCTGCAACTAAAGAAGTGAAGTGTATCAATGTGCGATTACTTTTCATCATAGTGTGGATCATGGTGATCTAGATTCCATAACTAGGTTGACTTCCTTAGAGCATATTAGGGTAGTGCTCATCGGCTAATAGTCGAGTCAATACTCAAGTGTAATCGAGGTGAGCATATCTAATGTTTGATGCTATGGGAATGAAAAGATTCTCTGATGTAGCACAGAATCGCTACAAGTCAGGATCTTGTCCGGGGCTTGGGCCTTAGTGGGCTTCCGGACACTTCTAGATTTTTAAACAATGGGCAGGGGCCCATTTCTCTCCTTATTTCATTTAGGGCTTTACTGGGCTTCAGGCACGGCCCGTTAAGCTTCTGTATAAGCTTCAATAGGTTCGCGGATCCTCTGGTGAGCGTATTAGATCCACACAGAACCATTAACGGAAGGTCCATTAAGGAGAAAATACTCTCCTCGTTCGCGGATCGTCGTGCGGGTCCAATGGAAACCAACAAGGGACTCCGATAGGGATTAAACAACCCCTTTTGGACTCTTTTCCTCGACGAACAGGTGCAATTTTGCTTCTTCCAGCGATGGTGGCGGTGATGGATTTCCGGCGATCGCGTGAACATTAGGCTTGAAAATGACGGAAATGAATCGCCTGAAGGAGGAAAGCTTCTGGAGACAGATCGACGATAATTTTTTTGGTGGAAATCGAGGGTTTCGGCGAAGGAGTCGTGGCGGCGATTTGCTCAGAATGGCGTCGGATTTTGGACGCTTGAAGAGCAAGATCAGGGCTTCAATCTCTGTGAAGAGACTTGCCGGATTGACTGATACCGAAGCCGATATTTCCAATCTTCCTCTTCTTAAATTTCGATGACAAGAGGCCCAGTTTCTGATGCTCGATTTTGAAGATTTCTTCTTTTGAGCTGCAGGTGTCGGCGATGAAGATCCGACGGATGTGCAGAGTCGGGACTGGAGTGTTCGATCCGTTGCTTGAAGACGGCGGCGATGATTTGTCGTCAGCGTCGGAAGATGACGGATCGTCAGGGCTCCTTGGGTCAATGAGGTTTGACTGAATGCAGAATTGGAACAAGAGGATGAATAGGTTTACGACGCCATGCGAGGAGATGCCGCGGAATAACCCAGAAGGAGGGAAGAGAAAAACGAAGAAGAACGAAGAAGACGAAGAGAACCATTGACCGATGTCAATTACCTTCCAAAAATTCCATTTCAAAATACATTCTGTCTTTTTTCACCGTACAAGCGTTAATTTATAGGGTACACAAAGGGTAGTTATTGTCAACCACCAAGATGAAGGGACACACCCCGTTATTGACTTCTATAACTTCTTTGATCGAAGTAGTGCTTTGAAAAGGTGCGATGATGTGGCACCTCTGGATGATGACATGGCAACTTTGCTGACCTTGAAATATTGACTTTGAAATTCTGGTTTGACCGTCGAAGCTTTGACTTTTGATCAAGGGTTGACTTTGACCGAAATGGGTCAAATTTGCTCCTTCATCATTCTCACACTCTCATGGGCAGATGTAATCCTCACCTCTCTGATTCTCACATCACTCTTTCGCTCATTTGGAGGCTACTTGGTGCATTAGAATTCCCCTCAACTCTTCTTTCTCCTTTAAAGAGTGCATTGCAAAAGGATTTCCTATTTTGGGATGCATCGTTATAAGGTAGTTGAAAGAGTAAAAAGACACTATATCTAAAGGAATAAATTGGTTAAAAGCAAAAATCAGCATATAAACAAATTGGATAATATATACAAAGAAAGGTACCACTGATGTCTAATTATTCTCCCAAATGATGTGGATGATGGTGGTAGAAAAGGATTAATAGAAAATGGTAGAGATGGTGTGGAGTAGTATACTTGATATAAACAATGTGGAAAATGAAATGGAATGGAAGTAATGGGTAGAGATAGGTATTCACATAGTAAGATAGTTTTCTCATATTGTTCTCCTTCTTTTCACTTTCTTTATTTCTCTCTTTCTTTTTCCCCTCATTTTCTTTCCTTCTTTCTTTTTGTCTTCTTCTTTTCTTCCTTTCAGATTTTTCTTCTCTTTTTCTTCTTTTTGTATAATGTAACTTTTTAGAGAAGAACAAGATAACTTTTGAAGACGTTACATAAAACAAGGATATGGAAGAGGTCTTGATGTTTGAAGAGAGTATTCAAAATTTATAAAGTGTAATATGAAGGAATATTTTCTTGTAAGGAAATTTATGAAGAAGATGGATGGTGGAAAATGTTTATCACTTGGGAGTGTAATTATAATCAGTGAAGCTGAAATTTGGGTGTCTAATTGACTGGTATGGAAAAGGTAGAACTAAATGTCTAAAGGATAGAATAGGTGCATCAAAAATTATGGCACATTGCACTCTTCTAAGAGAAAGTTCAGAAGTGAAGAATTCCCACACCAAATAGGTTCGGCTGATGTAAGGTAGGGGATAGGAATTTTCTTGGACTTTACTCAAAATCTCTCCTTTTCAATCCAATAGCACTTCAACCTCTAATTACTCATTTTCCTTGGTGCCCGTTAGATACCCAACCCCGAAGAAATCAACCACTAAAAAGAATCCATGGTTTCTCTAGATCACTTGGCTTTATTACTCAAAATGTAATCACATGGGCTATGAGGCCCTCACTTCTACATCTCTAGGAATAGGATCTCTAAATGTTAAGACTTCTAAGATATTAAAAGTAATAAAAATTTGAAAAATAGGAGTTTTAAAATAGTAAAAAGCTTAAAAATTTTGAAAATTTTGAAAATTTTGAGTTTTTCTAATTCCTCACCCCCCAACTTAAATCTTTCATTGCCCTCAATGAAATCATTATGTATATCAAAGATGGCAAGAATAGCATGCATTACATGAGAAAGATTATAAATCGAAATGAGAAGTAAAAAGGTTTAGAAAAACTCATTGTGCGTGTTTGACGCATGTCTCTGGAATTTGTCCAAATTTCTTGTTTGTTGTAGGTGAATTATTCAACTATATATGTACATTGATATAAACTACAAACAAAAACAAAATTAAACAGTAAGATAATCTTGGGGTGCCTCCTAAGAGCGCTAAGTTTAGCATCTTCAGCCAGACGAAACTCAATGAACTACGATGATCGATGAGATGAGGGTGTTACCGTTATCACGTCCTCATGTACCTCGGGGAGTTGCAGATTTACCTTATCTGCTGGTGTGGGTGGCTCTACTGTGAGGTAGGGCTTTAGACGATGCCCATTTACCTTGAATTGTTTGCCAGATTTAGGATCAGAAATAAGCACTGATCTGTTGTCAAACGATTCCACAACCACGTAAGGACCGTCCCATCGTGAGTACAGCTTACATGGAAAAAGCTTAAGGCAAGAGTTATATAACCAAACCTTTTCATTGACGTTGAAAGTTCTTCTTCGATGTTCCCTGTCATGAAAGGCCTTGGTCTTTTATTCGTAGATCTTCGTGTTCTCGTACGCGTCACGCCTTAACTCCTGTAGTTCCTGCAGCTGGAGAAGTCTATGTTTACCTGTTTCGTCAAGAGATAGGTTGAGCTTCTTTATTGCCTAATAGGCTCGATGCTCAAGCTCAACCGGAAGGTGGCACGCCTTCCCAAATATGAGTCGAAATGGAGACATCCCAATGGGTGTCTCATAAGCCGTCCCATATGCCCATAAAGCATCAGGAAGCTTGTGCGCCCAATCCTTACCCTCTGGTCGAATGATCTTCTTTAGAATATTCTTGACCTCTCACTTCAACTTGCCCATTAGCTTGGGGGTGGTACGGTGTAGTGACGCGATGATGTACCCCATATCTCTTCAATAATGCACGAAAGTGTGCATTGTTGAAGTGTGAGCCTCCGTCACTGATTATGGCCCTCGGACAACCATATCGGGAGAAGATATTTCTCATTACAAACCTGAGTACTTCCCGATGAGTGTTTGTCCTAGTGGGAATAGCTTCCACTCACTTAGACACATAAACAACCGCTACCAAAATATACTCTTTCCCATCAGAAGGTGGAAAAGGTCCCATGAAGTCGATCCCCCATAAATCAAATATCTCCAATTTAAGGATAGGCCTCATTGGCATTTCATCTCGATTGGAGATGTTTAATGTTGTTTGGCATTCTAAGCACTCCGTATAAAAACGGTGGGCATCCTTGAAGATGGTGGGCCAATAAAAACCGCTTTGTAAAATCTTATATGTTGTCTTCCGCGCGGCAAAATATCCTCCACACGCTGATGAGTGACACATCGATAATATGCCTCCTTGTTCTTCTTCCGCTACACATCACCGTATAATTTGATCGTATCCTATATGGAACAAAACTGGTTCTTCCCAATAATAATATTTGAGTTCATGGAAGAACTTATCTTTACGATACCGATTCCAATGCTCTGGGATCGATCCAGTCACAAGAAAATTGACGACATGCGCGAACCAAGGAGCATGACTAGAAACTACAAGAAGATGCTCATCAGGAAAAGAATCACTAATATCTCTCGTACCCGAAACGTGGAGATGAGATAGGTGATCCGTCACCGAGTTTTCGCTGCCCTTCTTATCTCTAATCTCCGAGTCAAACTCTTGAAGAATCAGCACCCATCGTATCAATCGTGGCTTCGCCTCCTTCTTGGAAAACAAGTACTTTAATGCTGCATGATCTGTGTAAATAACGATCTTGCTTCCCAAGATATAAGGCCTGAATTTCTCTAATGCGTAGACCACCGCTAACAGCTCCTTTTTCGTCATCGTGTATTTCATCTGAGCTTCAGCAAGGGTCTTACTCGCATACCAAATGGCAGTTGGCTTCTTACCTATCGGCTGCCCCAACACCGCTCCAACTGCATAGTCTAAAGCGTCGCACATAATCTCCAAAGGTAAATCCCAATTAGGACTTTGAAGAATTGGTGCTTCGATCAAGGCGAGCTTCAACATCTCGAATGCGCACTCCCCTTCTTTGTCTATAAAAAAATCTTTATCCTTGCAAAGAAGAGTGGTTAGCGGTTTGGAAACTTTAGCAAAGTCTCGTATAAACCTGCGGTAAAAGCCAACATGTCCTAAAAAACTACGTAAATCTTGTAATGTAGTGGGGAGATGAAGGTTTTGAATGACCTTAATCTTGGCCTTATACCTCCAAACCTTTGCTCGAGACGAGATGCCCGAGCACTACTCCCTCTCGCACCATAAAATGGGATTTCTCCCAACTCAATACCAATCGTTTCTTGACGCAAACCCCGAGGATCTTTGTCAGGTGAGCTAGACAGCTGTCAAAATCATCTCCAAAGACAGAGAAATTTTCCATGAAGACCTCGAGACTGTCGCCAAGGAAATCGGAAAATATCGCCGTCATACATCTTTGGAATGTCGCAGGGGCGTTACACAAACTAAATGGCATTCACCTAAACGCGAACGTGCCAAAGGGACATGTGAATGTCGTCTTTTCTTGATCGTTTGAATGAATCACAATCTGGTTATACCCTGAATAACCATCCAAGAAACAAAAGTAAGTCTAACCTGCTAGTCGATCAAGGATTTGATCGATGAATGGCAACGAGAAGTGATCTTTCTTTGTCACTGCATTCAACTTCTGGTAGTCGATACAAACTCGTCACTTCGTCGGGAGGCGCGTTTGGATCTCCTCGCCCTTGTCGTTCACGGTCACCGTAACTCCTGCCTTCTTGGGAACCACGTGCACAAGACTAACCCACTGGCTATCCGATATGGGATAGATGATCTCTACATTAAGCCACTTTAGAATCTCTTCCTTAACGGCTTCCCATACATTAGGATTAAGTCGGCGCTGCGCTTCCCTCACGGGTTTGGACTCGTCCTCCAAGAATATGCGATGAGTGCACAATGAAGGGTCTAATCCCCTCAAATCTGCTAGAGTCCAGCCGATTGCTTGCTCATTCCGTCGTAGTACATTGAGTAATCGTTTCTCCTGCTCCTCATTGAGCTGGGAAGAAATGATCATTGGTTTAACCTGCTGAGAGTCGAGAAAAGCGTACTTGAGTGTAGATGGAAGAGGCTTGAGCTCCCCTGTCGGCTCGTCCAACGGTAGCTCCTCGAAATCAGCTCCCTCGTTGACCGTCATGACTTCGTCGATGCAAGTCTCTATGTTTTGGTCATCAAATAGGTTGATGGTGCCCACATCCTCGAAAGCTTGTGAAGGATACTTCATCAATTTGTTGATGTTGACCTTCACCGTGTGCTCTCCCACCTTAAGAATCACTTCTCCTTTTCCCCAATCTGTAACGGCTTTTGCAGTAGCTAAGAAAGGTCTTCCTAGGATAATTGGGGCTTGACTAAGCTCCTTAGTGATCTTCATATCTACAACTAGGAAGTCTACTGAAAAATAACATCCTTCTATTCTAACAATCACATCTTTGACTATGCCATGAGGTTTCCTTACCAATCCATCCGCTAAACATAACTCTATAAGGAAAGGCTACAACTCCCCTACCTAATGATGGTCATATACAGCTTTAGGGAGGATATTGATACTAGCTCCGGTATCTAACAAGGATCTAGTAAAAGTCATTCCTCTAATCTCACTCGTAATCATGGGAGCTCCTGGATCTCTCTTTTTAATCGGAAGAGAATTCATCATAATTCAACAAATATTCTCACTCAATTGGATCCTCTTGGGGCTTCTATGGGGTGTGCATATGCCTTTAAGAAATTTAGCATAAGAAGGTATATGTCTAATTGCATCTACTAAAGGGATGGTAATGGTTACCTTTTGGAAGGCTTCTAATAAATGATCATCAGATTCACTAACCTTAGCCTTAGGCTTACTCAATGCTTGAGGATATGGCACGGGTGGTTCGTATGTGTCGGGATTTGGCTCCGCTCGCACCCGTTCTTCCTCCTCATCAGAACTACTGTCTTGCTCCACTACGACTGTCGGTGTCTCATCATATATCGAGCTCTTATGTAAAGGATGATCCTTATAAGGATCAGGTAAATCTTTGCCACTCCTAAGGCTCGATATCGCTAACGCCACTTCTGATCGAATTCTGATTTGTAAATTGAAAGTAATTCACCCCGAAAGTCAACGTTTGACTTTTGATGAGAGATGAACAATCCTCGGTCAAACGTCAAATTGAAGGGTTAAATGAACTCAGAATTCGATGAATTTGCTATCCACGGAAAGCTGAGGAAAAGAGGAATCCATTGAAACTAGAATCAAGTGATTTGGAAATATAATCAGAGAGATATCCTATTTTCAAAATCAGTGATTTTTTGAACTGAAAATTGGGGAAAATGAAGAACACTAAGAACTAATTTACAAAGGGAGAATACATTTTTATAGTTGGTTTGATTAATAGATTGATATAAGAGGAAGGAAATGTCCTAAGATTAACACATAAACCCTAAGTGTCGATCAATCCGTCCAATCGTGACGCAATCATCATTATTCTACTGGAGCTTGAATTAGCGCCCAAGCTTGGCGTCTATCACGGTAGAATAATAAGCTGAATAAGCAACTAGAACTTGCATATTAACAACCTTGCCCCCTATCCTCAGTCCTCACGGGGCTAGGACCCTTGCCCTAGGCTTGAGCGGGATCTCAGTGACAAGGCCCTCTAACTTTCTCAAGATCGATTCAACCGATGGTGATTAATTCTAAACATGATAAGAAGATAAAACCTGATCCACCGGTGCTCCCTTAGCCTTTCGACACGAAACACTCTTACCATGGAACAAGCGATCACAAAAGAGGATACAAAGAAGCAAGTCGGGTATCTAGATGCACTCGGTTCGTCACGCCGCATAATCCTAGATACCACGCGAACACCCAAGAACATAAGAAGAACAAACAATAACTAAACATACCAAGATAGTTGATCCCTAGCAGCCTTGATCCCAATGGCCAACCTCCACAAGGAGGCTAACTATAAGATGAATTTTACATTGGAGATGAGGCTTATTTATAGATCTAACGGGATGGCTCCGTAGAGGAGAGAGAGAGGAGCCAGCCCTCGAAATTTGGGCCCAAAACTCATTTTGCATCGTCGGATATCGCCTCCTCAATCGGGATGATTTTTGGTCGTTTGATCAACCTCGATCCGCGTGCTCGGCCTCCTGATTGGCTAAAAAAACTCCCTCGAATCATCAGGGTGGCGGGCACGGAAATCAGTGCTCCAATGATCGCGGAAATATTCTCGCGTTTCTCGAAATTTGACACATGTCCTGAAAAAAAGTAAATCAATAGATTCAATATAGGTATCAATGATGTGGCCACGTCATCAAATTCGCTTTCAGCGAATCTGGAGCGGCCACGTAGAAAGACAAAGTTGAAACCACGTTGCATTTAATCACGCGTTTAATGCAGTGCATTTAATGCTGCAGCCCGTGAGATTTCTATTGGTTTAAATTACGACGCATTTAATGCGTCGCAAAGAGCTCTACCATTGTTTTGTCTTATTTGGCGGGGAAAAAGGCTTTCGTTTTTTTCATTGGTCCACACAGTCTCGACTGCCGTTCCTGGAATAAATCCAAAAATAAATGGTTTTGTCTTATTAGGCGCGAGAAAGTCACTCCTTTTTTTTCATTGGCCGCCGCCCTCCTCGACCAACGTGTCTCAATTAAATTCTAGAAATTAAAAGAGGTGTGCCCAATCATTGAGCTGACGTCCAATGATTGGCACACGTTTTAATTTCGACTTTCAATGGCTCAAATCGTGACACGTGTCGCGATCTGATTAAATCTGGGAAAGGTTTAATTTAATGATTATAAAAATTATAAATGCCTTTAAATAAATCCAAAAATATATTTTGACTTTAAATATTTATTTCTGTATGATTCTGAAGTCGAAAAATTACCAAAAAAATACCAGAAAATCAGGAAAATAAGAATTTTGCTGTTAAGCTAGAATTAATCATCTTCTGTGATAATAACATGCATATACTATTGATTTAGTGCAAATAAGCATGTAAAATGCATGATTTTAATACATTAAATGGCATGTTATCAGCTTCCACTGCCTCCTCGTCAACATGCACATGACTCAAATTGTGCGTTTGACTCGACGAGGACCCTTGATTCCTAGGGTTGATAGTGGCATGCAATGTTAATTGGTCAGAAAATGAAACTTGCTTACCCTTCTTATTGTCAATCGAGGTAGGGATGTTCGTCTTAACGAAATCTTATATCTCGTCCACACGCGAGTTCATCCTGTTCATTTGCTCCATCAACTGAGAGATCGCACCCAGAATAGGATCTACAGATAGTGCGGTCGATCGTGGAGCTTGATTGTACGATTGCTATGGCGGGATATACGTTGACTGTCTTGCATTTACGTAGGGTTGCTGCTGCGAGTTTTGTTGTTGACCGGTGCTATATGAAGGATACATCTGATCTGTGTTCCTCCTAAATCCTTGTTGTTGCTGCTGCTGCATAGGATTATGATAAACAGGGTTATTAAAATAAGTTGGATGTGTACCTTGATAGCTCGGTCGTCCCTGTTGACTTTGCCCTCCTGGTGGGCCTTGTCTATACATGCCCTGCCCTTGAATTGCCATGATCGGACAATCCATCTCGACGTGGTCGAGGCGTGAGCAATGGGCGCATGGCGACGCTTCTTGTAGAGCGACAGGTGCAAGTCCTTCAGATCCGTTGCGGATGTGGAACCAATCTAATAAAAGATTTTGAACCTCCGCCATCTTGTCTAGGAGCATGCCCGTCTCTACCGACTTTGCGTCGATTAATCCTCCCTTCAACGTTGCACCTCTTCCGAATGGTTTTGCCACATTGTGGTGGCTATTTTTCGCCACAGTCTCGATCAATTCCATTGCTTCATCTTCAAACTTGCTCATGAAGGTGCCGCCGCTAGCTGCATCCAAAAGATATCTATCTTGCGGGCCTAACCCATCATAAAATATATGTGTAAGCTCATGGTTAGACACTCCATGGTGAGGGCACTCTCTAGTGAGGTCTCTAAGTCCCTCCCAAGCTTCGTGAAATGTCTCACTCGGTCCTTGGGTAAACTCACGCATTGCCTTCCTAACAGAGGCGGTCTTTCCTACGGAATAGTACTTCCTAAAAAATTCCTCCTCCATCTCGGTCCAAGAAGTGAACTCCTTTCCTAACTTAAGAAACCAATCCTTAGCTCTATCTCTAAGGGTGGCCGAAAAGAGTTTCATCTTCATCACATCTGCCGACACATTATGAATATGATTAATCTCACATACTTGACTAAGCTCGTCGACATGTCTATAAGGATCCTCAGAAGGTTTACCATGGAAGATAGGTAACATACTCATCACATGTGAATCTATCCTAAAATTCGCATTTCTAGCTAAAGGTGCATGAATACGAGTCGCAGGTCTTTGAAGAACCGGCCTAGCATAATCACTAAGACGTCTCCTAACATTTCCCTCATCATTCAGGGCCATATCTAAGGTCGATGATGACGCGGAAGATGAAAGTGATTGCGAGGAACGTTCAAAAAGACCTAAGTGTAACGGATTATCCCTCGTTCTCCAATTAGACTCTCATCTCAAAAATATGCACTAAATATATAATATAATAAGATATACTATAAATTATTCAACAATGACATATTAATCGTACCTCATTGTCGCTATTCGTGAGAGTTACGCTCTCCCAATTCGAGTATGACGCCATGATCATCCGTCATCCATAGAGAGCGACTAATCACTTAATCTCGTCGAAATTGAGTGTCTAAATGATGTATTTCTGCTGCAAAAAGCTCAGTGTATGATCAATTTGAATCAAAATCAGAGAAGAATAGAAAAATCAGAGTTGACCGAATCAAAATTGATGATTTTTCTCAAAAATACGCCTTAATTCCCCGGCAGCGGCGCCATTTGACGAGACTAAATTGTATGGTCGTTGAATGCACACAACTTAGTGTCAAAACAAAGTCCTAAACTTACCCATTTATGATTAATCAATTTAATTAATTAGTATAATGGTAATTAAGGGTCGAATCCACATAGAATTAGGGAAATTTGACATATATCTTTGAAATTCGGTCAAATCGGACGACGAATTGAGATTAGAAATTGGGCGTTTTAGTATATCAAGAAAGACAACTCAATTGCGAATCCACGGAATCAAAAACGAGGTGATTTGGATAAGAATTTGCTGAGTAATCAAATTTTGAAGTTAGGAGAAAATTCGTATCACGATTTTGACCAAAAACAGAAATTAAACTAAAATTAAACTTAATCTACGATTCAAAATGTAAAATTAACACTAAATGATGAAAGATTAAGATGAACACTTGCAATCTAACCCAAATTAGCCTTCGAAATGATCCAATTAATCGCCGGATGGAAGGCTTTTCATTCCGAGTTCCGAAGACGACGTTTGAAGTTCAAGATGTGAATTCTCCTTTCTCTTTCTATTAAACTTTCAATTCAAGGATTCAATAGGTGCGGAAATGAGTCAAGAGTACAGGGAAACAAACGCACGCGAATTGATGCTCTAAACATAGAGAATTTGATGAATGATCGCGAACAGGCTCTTCCGTCGCGAAGAACTTGTTTTTAAAGAGCGAAAATGAATTTTAACCATCCGATGAAAAGTCCGTCGCGATCAAGCGTCTGTTGGTGAATCGACTTTTTCATTTGATGATCGTCCGATCGCGATTCTAGGGTCAGGATTTGATCTAGTGTTGATGAAGAGGAGATGCAATGTTTTGTGATCATCCGTTGGATTTGAATCCAACGATCACGATTCATTGGTAAATCCACCAATTTTGAAGAATCTCAGCCGTTATAATTATCGCGATTCACGGCCAGGATGCTTACACTTAAAGTCCAATTGATGCACGTGCTTGATCTTTGATCGCGTGGACCTCGTATCCACCGCATCCATGCGCACGATTGATTGCGCTTTCCATCCGATGCTCCACGATATGCCACGCGTCCTGCAGCGAAGAAATCAACGGGACTTCAGTCCCACACGGAGAAAAAGAAGGGGAGTGGACGCGTATATAACGTAGAGGGTATTATACAGTTAGCTTCAATTCCTCTATGGAATGCTTATAAGTACTATAACCATTATAAAATATAGAATATAATAATAACACGTGTACATGTGTCATCTGTGAGCCACGTAGGCCATCGCGCCGGTCCACATGGCGCTGCCACTTGGCTCTGAGCGCCATGTCTCACCCACGTGGGCTGGTGCAAAAAATACCCCATTTTTTTACATTTATTTTAATTATTTTAAACATTTAAAAATCGAAATAAATTCATATAAATTCTAGAAAAATTCCTATAAATTGTAAAAATCATAACTTTCAAAATACAACTCCAAATTAGTTCAAATTTATTTTGTTGGATCAGAAATTGAATAATATATCATTAGAAAAAGTCAAATTATTAAAATAATAAGATAATGAATTTTAATTAATTTAATACATTTATGTATCTTATAAAAATAACTTTATAAAAATACATAAATGTAAATAAAGATCTTTTCTCTTATATTTTAATCCTCAAAACATGATTATGATATGAGTTATAATTAGGAATAAATATTATAATGTTTAATTATGTATAATAATCCATAAATTGGTATATTTTAAGATCATAACATGAAATAATACAAAATGGTAGAAATGTGCTTAAAATATGATAACAGCATGTATTTGGAATAATTAATGCCTTTAATTGCATTAATAATCATGTAAATTAATGTAAAAATAGCATGTTATCAATTATCTCTAGAGCTAATCAAGATATTTTTAGAGAACATGGCATTGAAATACATGTCTTACATTAAAATGTCAATGTCACTAGAGCTAATTAGGACAGTCTAAACTAGAACTTGAAGAGACAACAGTTTTACTAATCCAAAGGAAGTTGTAGGTTCTATGAATCGAAACAATATGATATTTAACATACTGAAACATAAATATAATATATTTTTACTTGATCTTATTTTTTCTATTTGCAAATCATATTATATAGCATCTCAATTACTTCAAGTAGTTTGTTAGTTGACTAGTTAACATATGGATTTCTTATCAAAGTGGAGGATTTAAGCTTGTGAGATTGAAGGAATTTCTTAAGTGAGAGAGTTTTGAGATGGCACATTGTGATCCTTTTGATAGTAACATTAATTTAATTTCCTTTACTCCCAAGGAACCCAAGCAATGCACACCAATTATAGCGCAAAATATAAAAAAATGATAATGAGATTAGAGACCATTGAAAGCCAGTCCTATTAAAGAGATCACTCAAGTTTTTGCAAATACACCTAAACAAGAATATTTTAAAATGAAGGAAAGAATGGTCACCTTGACAACATGGTATTTATACATGCAATTATATGATTATTAATGCAAATTAAGGCATCAAACATTACATTCTTATGCATGTTATCATTCTTTGAGTGCATATCTATCATTTCATGCAATTTTAGGTTATAATATCAAAATGCATTATTTTAGGGATAATTATGCATAATTAAATAATATATTTTAGAGTAGATTATTCCCATCTATATTTGAGATTAAAATTAGGTTTTAATGTTAAAGAATAAGAAAAAATATTTTTATACGCTTATTTATTATTCCAAGTTTTATTTTCTAAGATAAATGAGTGTATTTTTTTAAATGAAAATTTATTCTCTTATGATTTATTAATTTTGAATTTTTAATGATAGATTATTTAATTTATGATCCAAAAAAATAAATTTAGATTAATTTGGAGATTTATTTTGAAATTTATGATTTTTCTAATTTTTAGGGACTTTTATAGAATTTTTTTGTGTGCGCGCGCGCGTGTGTGTGCGTATGTGCGAGTGTGAGATTAGTGGGTTAAGCATCATTTTCATGATATATGCTCAGCCCACATAACACACTTGACTTATATGCCTGTCGATTCGTGTTTATTTTTTCATATGGGACTATTTTTCTATTTATTTTTTATGCAAACAATGAGGCGCGATGGGAAGCATTCGATTCACATACTTAATCGAAGCTGTCGATCTTCACCTAAGTCAGGGTACACAGCGACAACTGATTGGGCGACGATTCGTTTTAAAATGATTTTATCTCACCCTTTCATTTGAAGAGTTATGACAACGGAGATTAAATGCACTTGATGGACTTCCATGGATGTGTGGCGACATCTTAGATGTTCAATGAAGATCACCTGACAAGCATCACACGACGATCAAACTTCATGCGATGATGCAGCTTCATTTGGGCGCTCCATTTCATATCAGACAGACGCGACTTAATGACAACGATTCGCATCGTAGCATTTCATCTTAGCCGTTGATCGAAGATGAAACGCCAAATCCAATGGCTACGCCCAAATTTGCATATTTATACTCATATACTTAGATTTTTCAAGCTATCAAACTATTTAGACATCTCAATCATTTAATCTCTTGATTTCTTCCTCTTCTAGACTCATTTTCGTGTCTATGGAGTGCTTGAAATCAAGATTATGTTGATAGAATATAGAGAAATGGCCTCTCGAATGCCGAAATTCGTCTTCAAAATTGTGGAATAAAAAGCCCTTGATCTAGATATCAATTGGATCATTTCAAGCATGACTTCGGCTTAGATTGTGTTTTCCTCCTAATCTCTTATCATGTATCATTA
>CM044108.1:3595813-3664135 GCA_024174645.1 Lemna minuta | reverse complement strand
GTTTACTAATGTCAAAAATCATTCCATAACAGAGATTGACTTCTATTCATTTAAACAAAAGATTAATCATCTATTAAGCATGAAATTATCCCTAATTTATGCATAAATATCAACTTTAGTAAAATGACATGCCAATGGAGAAAATTCCTAAAAAGTATGATAACATGCATCATATTCACATAAAATAAGCATGAATATGAGTTAATTAAGATAAGAATTCATGGTATAAATGCATGTTATCAGCGGCTTGAGGACGGCGGCGTTGCGATGATGGCGGAGAAGAACCGTGGCCGGGGCAAGGAGTGGCGGCGGTCGTCGCGGCGGCGGCGGCAGCGGCGGTTGGACTCCTTCCCCGGCCTTCCTTGAGCAGCCACTTGAGAGGGAGATCACTCCTTTCTTTCTTTAAATGACGGCTAGGGTTTGTGGGGGGGTCCCTTCCCCTCTTATAGAGACCATAATGGGCTGAGAGGGGAAAGGGCCCACTTGAGGCCCAAAACCCACACCTAACATGCTCATAGAAAGAAATAAGGTTCACAAAGAAAGATGGGCTTCACGAATGGGATCCCGAAAAGGGAAGAACCCACCCAGAAGCCTAAAAGGGAGAGAATAAATAAACGAGGACCCGCTTAAACACGTGCGGGTCAAAAGTTCATAATAAAGAAAGAATGAAATAAAGATAAGCGGATTGATCCGCGCGCGCAAAAGGGCTCCTCCGGCGCCGTGGTACCGTGTCTTGGTGGCGACGGGGGTCGTACGCCACCAATTATTGGCCAAAATCTGATAAAAAAATGAAGGGAAAAAATTTGATAGGTTCTCTCTTTTCTAATTCACTGGAACGAATTTGATGGAGGAGATTTACCATGCCACAAGGGAGATGAGAGTCGCTCTAGCATTCACTAAATCAAGGACGCTGGTTTAATTTTCTAGAACCACTTCACCAAAACAATATGAGCATGTTATATTGCACAATGTTTTAAAACTGCCTTTTGATTTTACATCCTAGATTTTTTTTGTGCTTCATCGAATTCTCCATATTAAACTATGTCACCCTACCACCAAATAGTTTCACATTGGAAAATTTTTTATGAACATGCAAAAGTTTATGGGATTCAAAAGATTTGCTTCTCGAGAAAAATTCCCTATTCATATATATGTTTCTCTTGAGGCCTTTATTTTTCGTTTCGTCCTATATTAATTACTAAAATTATAAAGAATACATATGTCTCTTAATGTCATTTTTCCATTAGGTAAATTTCATCTTCTTTCTCCTCATACAACTAGAGACAAATATTGGAAGAAAATTAACATGAAATAGACCATAACTATAATCAAACTTTCTAAAAGTAAAATACAGAATTATCCTTTGACTTCAATTTCAACTTCACTGTCATTCACCATTCCTTTTGCCAATGTCTTTCCGCCAACAAGACTCAAGATAACGACCAATATGTGGTAAAATATATGGCCAATATGAGTGTAAAATATGTGGTCAATGGAATTAGAAATTAGAAAACATAATTATGATCAAGGATCAAACCCATGAAGAATTAGGATTAATGACACATAATAGATGAACACAAATTCAAAGTTTGTCAAATTGGATGAAAATATTATGTTTAAAACTAGAGAAAATGAAATATTTATAAATTAGCAGTAAAGAATGATCCATAGAATAAATTTTCAACTAAACTATACTAAAATTGATTAACAAATCAAGAAATCAGACCATCACAATTTTTAGGGTAACAAATTAAAAATTTTAAGCATATAAAAATCAAGTAAAACTAATTAAACGTGTGAAGAGATATCTGTGTATGGTTATCTCTTGTATTTTGGTTCTTGAAAATTGTTTTCCTTATTGGGCCTTCTTAGGTGGGACCTCTTATTCCTTTATCTATATATATAGGGCACTCTCTCCCTAAAGTAGTTTGACCCTCATTTTCTCTCATTCTCTCTTTCTCTCATTTGGTGTCAAAGCCCTTTGGTTCTCCTAGGGTTCATAATTTTTATGAATATTTTATAAAATGGATGATTTATAAAGAGAAAGAAATGAATTTTTCATATCAAGTCTGACATCAGTGTTACTTAATATGAGTGAGAAATCGAATACAAAAAGTATCATCAATATAGGTGATATAATCACAAAAATATAGAGAAAAACTTACTACATTAAGTCCTTAATCTAACAGTAACTGAACAATAAATACGTGGAGAAGACTTTGTCTACCATCAAGGCAATGTGAATATGGTTTTTGATTGCACCTCTTTAATGGTGCTTATTGACATTCAAATGATGAAATCATAATGTATTTTAAGGACAATTGAGAATAACTTTGGTGGCGTACGACCCCCGTCGCCACCAATACACGATACCACGGCGCCGGAGGAGCCCTTTTGCGCGCGCGGATCTATCCGCTTATCTTTATTTCTTTATTTCTTTATTATGAACTTTTTGACCCGCACGTGTTTAAGCGGTTCCTCGCTTATTTCCCTCTTCCTTTTAGGCTTTCAGGTGGGTTCTTCCCTTTTCGGGATCCCATTCGTGAAGCCCTTTCTTTTGTGAACCTTTGTTTTTCTATGAGTATTTTTGGGTTTTTGGGTTGTGGGCCTCAAGTGGGCCCTTTCCCCTCTCGGCCCATTATGGGCTCTATAAGAGGGAAGGGACCCCCACAAACCCTAGCCGTCATTTGAAGAAAGAAAGGAGTGATCTCCCTCTCAAGTGGCTGCTCAAGGAAGGGCGGGGAAGGAGTCCAACCGCCGCCGCCGCCGCTGCCGCCGCCGCTGCACGCCTCCGTGCCGCCGCCACCGCCGCCGCGGCGACCGCCGCCACTCCTTGCCCCAGCCACGGTTCTTCTCCACTGTCATCGCGACGCCGCCGTCCTCAAGCCGCCGCCGCTGCCGCCGCCTCAGGTCGCCGTCGCCGCCGCCGCCTCCAGACCGCCGTGCCGCCGTCGCCTCCATCTCCACCTCCAGCTCCATCTCCGGTGAGGTCTCCCTCCTCCCCAACACACCTTCCCCCTCGCTGGTCATCCTCCTCCCCGAATCCCTCTGTTGCTCCACCTCCGACCGAACATCCTTAGTCCCACTGCGCACATCCCCTCCACCGACCTCCCGATTTTCCCCATCCCGATCATCCTCCTCCCTCATCCCTCAAGCCCCCCTTCCGGTGAACAACACCATCACCACCACCATCTCCAACACTTCCCCTCCACCTCCTGCAGCTTCCGTCTCTGTCAACTGATGAACTAAAACTTGGTTGATTATATCGTTGTTGTGTGTTCTAATTCATTCAATACATTTATAATTCCTCACTTAGAACAGTAGTAAGCAAGGGTCGATCCTCAGGGAATCTAGGTAATGAGGGTTGAGACGAAAGTAGAAGAAGGGGTGAATTCCTATAGTGGAGGATATTAAAAGTTAGAAGGAGAATTAAATAGAGGTAATGGATGTAATTGGTGAGATTCTATTTCTGTAGTACTAATTAAAGGAAAAGAGATTATAATTGGAAGAGAAGAGATTGATGGAATGTGAGAAAAGAGAAATGAAGAGGAGATAAGAGAGGTGAAATCGTGTAGAGATATATGATATGGTTTGGTAAGATTTGTGAAGAAAATGCAATAACCTACAATTAGAATAGAAGAAAAGATCCTACATTATCCATGGAAAAGGCTTACAAGAGAATCCCTCCTCAGAATCTTCCCACAAACCCCGTGTTGGTGCCAATCCTAGGCCGGGTGGTGCTTGATTCGCTACGACAACGATCTCCTCTTGATCTCCTTCTCCAGAACAAACTCAAGCATCCGATGATGCTTAGCTTGGGCCTAAGCTTCTCCCCCTTTCCTGCTGGTGACTTGGTGTCAAGAGAGAGCCAAAAGACAAGAAAATTCGGAGTGGAGGAGGAGCACTTTAAGGAGATAGGGCTTCCTCTCAATCCGACGGTCGAGATTGATTTTCGAGAGCTTCGAGGGTCCTATGGAAATCTCAACCATACAGATGGGAAGAGCACGGTGAGATTAGCCTCTCTTCAAAATTTCATCCCGATCGGACGGCTAGATCATGAGATATCACCATTTCTTTTTCGAGCATTTATAGCCGTCCGATCGGTGATCTCTTTTGTCAGCGGTCCTCCTTCATCAAGCCACCAGATCACGCCACGTCACTGCAGAGCCAACCGCCAGATTTACTCCACGTCACCTGAAAGAGTAAGTGAGAAAAGGACAAAACACGTAGGTGAGTCACCCTTCTCCTTTGCGCGAATAAGAGAGCGCCACGTCGCTCTCTTATAAGGCTTAAGGAGAAAACGACAAAATGAAGTCAAGCAAAACGACAAAAGCTAGAATAAAATAAAACAATGAAACGAAGAATAAAAACAACGAAACGACCAAAACCGGAAGAAGACAAAACGAGCGAAACGGTAGTAGCACAAAAGCGACAAAAAGAGACGAATTTCTCTTACGATCTGCAGCGAATGAGTTCGCCGCGGGCTCCTTTCTTCGCACGAATAAGAGAGCGCCACGTCGCTCTCTTATTCGCGCTTCCACGATCAAAGAAGGCGGCGCGCGTCTTCCGCACTCTTCGCGAGTAAGTTAGTTTTTAAATTAATATTTTAATCAGAAAAACGACGAAATCGCGGAAAGAAAACGACAAAAAAAATGGACAAAATGACAAAAAAAAGAGAAGAAGAAGAAGAGGACCTGCGGCGAATAACTCGCCGCAGATTCTCTTTGCGGCGAATGAGAGAGCGCCACGTCGCTCTCTCATTGATGCAGGACCGACGGGGTGAATCGATCTGGCGCTAATATCCTCTAAGGGGGAACTATGGATGGGATGATCTACGTGTTCTAAATGATGTAATGATGTCTAAGATCTCCTCAAGCAGCCAACCTTCCGGCGCGTCGTCACAGTGCTCCTGGGGTGCGCCGAGTAGGATGGAGCGGAAGTCCTCCCGGATCCGTCCATGCAGGAGAGAGAACAGTCTCAGGTCGTCGGGAGGGAGCTCGATCGTCAACCCGACGGCCGGATCCACGATTCCAATCCCGTACCCTGACGTCACTCAGCCTAACTAGGTCCGAGGGCGGTGGAGACAAGTGCGGGAAGTACTGAAGGAAATATAGAACTTCAAAGTAAGAGAAAGGGGAATGAATGCCTAACCTGCGGGCGCGAGCCAGTCGGTCGGGGGAGGAGGTCGTCGGGCGCGGCAGCGATGTCGGACGCCAGGGCGAGTCGGCGAGGGAGAGCGGAGGAGCGGTCGGCGCGGGGCGGGGCGATGACGAGTCGCTACGAGCTGGACGGGTCGCGGCGAACACGGTGAAGGCGGGAGGCGGCGTCCTGGGCCGGTTCAGTGCGGTCTGAGTCGGTTCTGGGCCGGTCTGGGCTGTTCTGGGCCGGTTCGGGCGGTCTGGACCGGCTCTGGACCGGTTGGGCGGCCCTGGCGGTCTGGACCGGTCGGGTCGGAACCGGTCTGGGCCGGTTTGGGCCGGAACCGGCCTAGGGCGGTCTGGACCGGCCTGGCTGGGGGTCGGTCTGGGCGGCCAGACCTGGTCAGGGGCGGTCCGGGCCGGTTCGGGCTGGCTCGGGCTGGTTTTGGGGCGGTCCGGGGTGGGTCTGGCGGTCCGGGCCGGCTCGGTAGAATGAGGTGGAAAAGGGGGGGAGGGGGCGAGTCCCGCTGAGTCGGCTCAGCGGGAATCGGTCGGTTCCCTCCCTGCCTTGGCTAGGGCCGCACGGCGGCTGCAGCGGCTTGCGCGGCGGCGGCGGCAGAATGGGGCGGCGATCGCGGCGGAGGGGCTGGCGGCTACGGCGACAGGGCGGCGGCAGCGGCGGGCTGTTTCGGCGGCGACGGTGACCTGGTTCGGCGGCGCGCGGCTGGGCGGCGAGCAGCGGCGGCGGCGGCTTAGCGCAGCGGCAATGGCGGCGGCCGTGGCGGCGTGCTAGCAGTGGCGAGGAATCGCGGCGCGGCGCGGCTGTACGCGGTGGCGGCGGCGGCGGATCTCGGCAGCGGCTGCACGGCAGCTAGGCGGCGGCGGTGGCGGCGGCGTGGGCGGCCGGGAGCTAGGAGCAAGGGGTGGCGGCGGAGGCGGCGGCGGCGGCGGCACAATCGGTGCGGCGGCGGCGGCGGCGTCGGCGGTTGGACTCCTTCCCTAACCTTCCTTGAGCAACCACTTGAGAGGATGACTCCTTCTTTTCTCAAATGACGGCTAGGGTTTGTGGGGGGGTCCCTTCCCCTCTTATAGAGCCCTTGGTGGGCCAAGAGAGGAAAGGGCCCACTTGAGGCCCACAACCCACACCCATACTCATAGAAATAGAATAAAGGTTCACAAAAAAGGGAAAGGGCCTTAGGCTAGGGTCCCGAAACAAAGGGAAACCCACCCAAAGGCCTAAAGAGAGAGAGAAAGACATGCAAGGGCCCGCTTAAACACGTGCGGGCTAATAAAGTCATAATAAAATAGAAAACGGAAAAGATAGCTCCACGCGCGCGAGCTCTACGAAAAGTGTCGTGGCGAGAAGAGGGCCTCACTTGGTGTAGTGAAACTCGGGATCCTTCGTCTTCGCCTGTCGAGGGGGCTGGACGCGCGTAGGTGTCGGCTCCACCGGCGCCGTAGTGTCATGCCTTGGTGGCGACGGGGGTCGTACGCCACCACTCATTCCTCATTACCGTCAACAATGACGGCTGCCGTCCACGTCATCTGCAGGTTAGTAAACGATGAAATAAATTAACAATCATAATAATAATAAAATATTAGTAAGCTGAGTTAAAACCGTAGCTTCCAGATCGCGACACGGTGGCGCCTATCTGACTTACCTTTCAAAACCAGAATTTGTAGATATGCCCCTGACTACAATAATTATGCAAAAAATCATTAGATTAATTGGAAATAAGCCATGAAAATTCATTTAAATCACTTATAAATCCAAACAAAAGGTATATTTTGCTATAAAAATCCATTTCATTGCTCATTTATAATCTAAGAGAGATATTCAAATATTATAAAGTTCAGGAAATACCATAAAATCATAATAAAGCCAAATTAAGCAATTTTAATTGTAATAACACATAAATATATTCATTTTAAGCCCAATGTATACCAAAATTCATAATTAAAGGTCGTAAATTTATGTGTTATCATCAACCCCTCACTAACCGAAATTCCCCTTCCTCAACGCGCCCGTCTCTGTCAGCCGCCTGCAACCCCGTTTCCCCGATCCCACATTTCCGCAGAAACATCCGACGACCAACGCCCCTTCCCCGTCGACTCATCATCTCTCCTCTTGGGGAAACGCGACCGCGCTGAAATGCGATCTCGCAAATCGCGAAATTTCTGTCTCTCTCTCTTCCTGAACTCGACCATCACCCCTCCCCTGCCCGAATTCCCTTTCCAGAATTACCTCTCCTCCTTTTCTCAACCCGACGCGCGACGGAAACCCATCCGGTTGATCTTCCCCTTCCCCTCCAATTTCTCCTGTCACCCCCCCAGTCACGGCCATCCGCACCACCCCTGACCTCCGCCGCCCTCATTTTCCCTCTACGGAACGCAATCCTACGCTCAGAGCCACCCACGACATCCACCAGTCCCCCATCATGTTTCCGACCGCGAGTCAGACGCCTCACCTACCATTTCCACTTCCGCCAATCCGCTAATCGTGATCCTCCTCACCAACCGTACATTCTCCCTTTTTCCCACGAACTCGACCTGTCCGAAGTCTTCTCCCACCCCACTCTTAATTTCACCCAACTTCTCTCTCCCGCCCAGCCGAATTCCACTGCGTCGTTCGCCCTCAGCCGCATACGTGCCGGAACGGACTCCACTCCGGAAGATCCGTGGGAATCCCTCCATCCCCTCTTTCCCCCGCTCCCAAATTAATCCGTTATTCACGCGACCCCCCCTTTTTCCCCCTCCCCTCTTACATTTTCTCGAACGCGACCTGCCAACTACGATCCTCGTGCACGATTTCGCCCAAGCTCGCCTGCGAGATTATCTCACGCTCGCCGTGTGCACCCCGCGCGCTCTTTTTGTACCCGCCTACTGCCGATGAGTATCACCCAGCGCTCATACGTCTCCTTTCCCTGACACTCCCCGCGTTGACCAGAGTTGACTCCCGCATACACTTGCGAGTGTTCGAGACATAACTTCCTGGTTGAGTTGTGCCCTTCCTCAATCTCATCAGCACCCGCTCCGATTACAACTGGCCCTGCTTCCCGTCCATCTCACCCAGCCTAACGCCTCACTGCGCACCTCTTGCCGACGACAACGGTCTATCCACGGTCACTCTCTTGGACCAAACCTGTGCTCGCCGGTATCCTCCCACACCGACGCTTCGCCGCGTCCACGACATCGCCGATTCGCTTTTCCCCTTTGCCATCCGCCCGTGCTGCGTACGAACGGCGTCCATCGTCACGACCGACCGGGCTCGCGCCCCGCAGGTTAGCTTCCACCCCTCTTTCAAAGTTAATTACTTTTCGAAGCGTTTCCTTTCACTCGTCTCCACCGCCGTCGGACGACGTAGACAGGATAGTACGTCTATAGGTTTGAGACTTCTGACGCGTACGTCAGGTCTGACACCGGGTGTGGGCTGCAGCCTCCCGGCTACTCCACGACGAGTGACTCCCACGCTTCCGGACGTGGATCGAGAGGACCTCATCCTACCCATCATCGCGAGTTTCTCCGGGTCACCCGGAGTCGACTCCGCTATTCGGCCCGCCTGCCTGTACTTAGGTTTAGGTTAGGACTCATACTTAGGGTCTAGGGCTCGCTTATCCGTAGGTTAGGGTTGACCACATTATCTTCAGTCACCCTTAGTTCCATTGATCAGGCACGAGGGTTTTCACAACCGCGTCCTGCACCAAACTTGGGACAAATTTTCTCATAAACATCAAATAATGTAAAAAAAACAATTAGGTGAAAAGAATGAGATTGGCTCCATAAAAAGGCTTGTGGTTTTTATAGGGTTATTGGGCCTCAAATTGAATGGTATCAATTTAAATTTTGTGTTGCACTATGGAAGGGGAGATTGCACGATTTAAACCCCCTCTCTCCTTGTGATGTAGTTATTCTTGGAAATTATAATTGATCTAACAATTGCGAATAGCTTGATTGGTAAATCTATTGATTGATTTGTTTTCCTAGCTCATATTTGCAACTATTGAGAAAGCGAAATCAAGATTTCAAGGAGAAAATCAAGAAAAATTTCTGCTTAAATGTTGATTTTCTGCTAAAAGATCTTGGATTGAAAAGCCCTTGATCTGAAAACTAATTAGATCTTTAATTGCTTACTTTTGGGTTTTGTTGGTCATATTTTTCTATAAGAACAATTTCTATCTATCTTTCTATTTAATTTTATAACCTTATATTTATAGTTTAAAATTTTTTCATCACTTTTCTCATACATCTACAACTTTCTATCTCTAGATGGAATAGACAGGGCCCAAAAGTGGTGTTTCTTAAATTTATCCCATGTTTTAAGTCCAATATCATGAGATTTGATTTTTTGGAAAGATATTAAACTTATCTTTATAAATGTATGGTTCCCTTAAATCTAAACCATTTTTTTCTCTAATTTATATCAAGAGATATATGAAAGTTTTCCTTGGTTCCTTCTGGATTTTAACCCTTGCTCACCAAAATACTGAATTAATTATCTAATAAGTGAGTTTGAACTTTAGTTTTGATTCCTAGTCATGTGTTTAAAAAATTATTTAATTTTTTCTCGCAAACTATTTATTGAGACCTTGTTATGTAGGATATTTCGGGATGAAGATATGCAAGAAGATAATGATATAATTATAGATATATGATGGTGAAATGACTGAAATATAGTATGAATAATTACTGAATTTATCTATGAAATAATCTTACAATGGAATGAGGACCTATGAATGATATCAGTAGGAATTATTGTTATAAATCAGTGGAGAAATGGAGAGGATACGTAGTGAAGATGTAATAATGAGATGAGGATATATGATTTATAAGATGAATAGAATTTAATGTTATATATAATAGAGAATGTTAGAGAGGCACATGAGAGAGAGAGGAAAAAAGAGAGTAGTGTTTGCTTGATTAGACAGATACATGCACGCATAGTTATATAGAGGAGAGAGATAGAGAGGAGAGAGAAAGAAGCCTTCAAGGCCCAATAGGAGAGATATGATGGGCTTTAACACTCCCCCTCAAGCTAGAGCGTGGAGGTCAAACATGCCCAGCTTGGATCCGATGGTCTCATATGCAGGGCTAGGTAGGGCCTTAGTAAAGATGTCTGCCAACTGATGTGAGGAAGCGACGTGTGGGGTACAGATGGTACCGTTTACAACGTACTGTCGTATGAAGTGGTAGTCGATCTCAATATGCTTCGTCCTCATATGAAACGTCGCATTACTGGCGATAAAGGTAGCAGCCATATTATCGCAGTACATCTGCATAGGCCCTTCTGGCGGGAAGCCAAGCTCGGTGAGAAGAGAGCGTAGCCATAGCATTTCTGCCGTGGTATTTGCCATGGCTCGATACTCGGCTTCGGCACTAGAGCGGGACACAATAGACTGCTTCTGAGAGCGCCATGTGACCAGGTTACCTCCAACATAGGTGGCATATCCACCATGTGACTTCCGATCCTCCTTGTCACCAGCGAACCCGAGTCGAGTAGGCCTCAATGTGTAGATGACCACATCGCCGATACAACGAGGCCCTTCCCGGAGCTCTCTTAAGGTACGCCGGAACCCGATAGACACCCTCCCGGATGGATAGTGCGAGGAGCCCGCATAAAGCCGACTCAAGACACTAACCGCATAGGAGATGTCCGGGGCGAGTCACGGTGAGGAAGATCAATTTCCCCACAAGTCGGCGGTAGAGGCCTGCATCCTCAAGAAGTGCGGTAGCATTGTCCCACCGATCCCACATTCGCTCCATGGGTGAGGAGGCCGGCTTGCACCCCAGGCGTACTGTCTCCTCCCAGTAGATCAAGCGCATACTTCCGCTGACAAATGGACATCTGCCCCTGACGGTAAGCGATCTCAAGTCCAAGAAAGTACCTGGGGGGGGGGGGGGGACAAATCTCGTGTCACGAAGTGCTGAGCCAGATACGCCTTGGTCGCAGCCACCTCGGCATCGTCACTACCAGTGATGATGATGTCATCCACATACACAGCCAGGATAACACATCCATGCGGAGTGCGTTTCCGCATGACAGTCGGATCGGATACAGTAGAGACGAAGCCATACGAGAAGAGCAGCTGCGAGAACTTGTGGAACCACGCACGTGGGCTTTGCTTCAGCCCATAGATAGCCTTCTTGAGGAGACACACCTCAAAAGACTCCCCCTGAGCAACGTACCCAGGCGGTTGCTCCATGAATACCTTCTCATCGAGGTCTCTGTAAAGGAAGGCATTGGACACGTCCAGCTGATGAAGCGGCCAGGACTGATCCAGAGCGATGGAGAAGAGGACACGGATGGAGCTGAGGCGCGCCACAGGCGAGAATGTCTCATGATAGTCAAGACCATAGGCTTGAGAAAAGCCACGGGCCACGAGACGCGCCTTGTAGCGAGCGATGGAGCCATCAGGATTGTACTTGAGGGAGTACACCCACTTCCAGGAGACAACATTGGCATCAATAGGCCGAGGAACCAGTGTCCAGGTCTCCCGCTGGATGAAGGCTGCATACTCCACATCCATCGCCTCTTTCCACGCTAGTACCTGCAACTCCTCAATATACGACTTGGGAATTGACTCGGTTAGAACGGCAAGGGCAAAGGACTGATAGGAAGAAGAAAGGCGGGCAAGAGAGACATGATGGGCGATAGGGTATTGCGTGCACTAGCGAGTGCCCTTGCGAAGGGCAATGGGAAGGTCAAGGTCAGATACGGGAGGCGGTGGGGAAGGTGGTGGTGACAATGGAGCCGGAACAGTGGATAGCGGTGAGGAGGGAGGTTCCGACTCAGAGGATGGATCAGACTGGAGGGATGCCGAAGAGGGTGACGCCTCAGGCAAGGGAATCAGGACAATCATAGGGAGGTCGGTAACAGTGGTAGCAGATACCGAAGGAAGGAGGGATTTGGAGGAGAGATCCTCGCCAGACTGAGTATAGGTAAAGTAGGGAACGTCCTCATGGAAGGTGACATCTGCCGAAGTAACGTACTGGCGACGATCTGGGAAGTACACACGGTAGCCCTTCTGAGTCCGAGAGTAACCGACGAACACACCCTTTTGTGCACGAGGAGCTAGCTTGGAGAGGCCGGGGGTGTGATCCTGGACAAAGGCAGTGCAGCCGAACACTCGAGGTGGTAGAGAGAAGATATCAGCAGTAGGAGTCAATCGCTGAAGGGGAATAACACCTCCAAGAGCGGCAGATGGAAGACGGTTCACCAGGTATGTAGCAGTCAGAACAGCTTCGCACCAGAGATACTGAGGTACCCTCATAGCAAGTAGCAGTGTGCGTACCATGTCCAGGAGGTGTCGATGCTTCCGCTCTGCCACCCCGTTCTGCTGCGAGGTATATGGGCAGGTAGTTTGATGAAATATGCCATGAGCCAAGACGAGTTCCTCAATCGCCTTCTGAGTGAACTCAAGTGCATTGTCCGTGCGGAGGACTTTGACCATCGTCTCGTACTGGGTAATAATCTCAAGTAGAAAGTGCTGAACGTGAGAAAGTACCTCCTTTTGACTCTTCAGGATATATGTCCAACTCGCCCGGGTGTAGTCATCGACGAACACCATGTAGTACTTTCCTCCTGTAGGAGATGGATGGGGGGCCGGACCCCAAACGTCACAGTGAACCAAGTCAAACGGGCGATGGGTAGGTGGCCAGTGCGCGATGGATACGACGATCTATGGTGCTTCCCTAGTTCACAAGACTCACAATGAAACTCAGATAAGTTTAACCAAGGTAGAGTTTCTTTAAGTTTGACAAAACTAGGGTGCCCCAATTGACAATGCCACAAAAGAGAGTCATGAAGGGAACTAGAGGAAGCAGAGAGTGCAAAAAGGGCTTGAAGTCCTGTAGATGGAGAGTCAGCCACTAGCTCGTAGATGCCTCGTCCGTTCTCACGGCCCAGTCCAATCCTCCGGCCCGTGTCGAGATCTTGGAAGACGCAGTGATGAGGAAAGAAAAACACACCACTGTGAAGGGCTTTAGTGATCGCACTGATGGACAACAGATTCGCAGGGAATCCAGGAATATACAGGATGTTCTGTAGAGGAAGGGAAGAGGTGGCACGAGACTGGCAGGAGCCAAGGACAGGACAGGAACAACCGTCAGCAATACGGATGTCAGGAATGGAGGTTTCAGGTCGATAGGAAGTGAGGATAGAGGGAAAACCAGTCATATGGGAAGATGCCCCCGAGTCAATAACCCAAGACGTCATATGAGGAGTTGAGATAAACGGCATACCTGGAGAAGATCCCCGTCATCCCGCATATGACACCAAGCTGCTCGTCAGTGCCGCAAGACTGGCTGATGGTGCCGCGGTCAGACAAAGTGAGGAGGCCCGTGATGCCTGAATGTAGGCCAGCTACGAGGGAGATAGGGCGAGGCTGACCATTCCCGTAGCCGAGGGAGTAGTCGAGGATGATCCGTCCGCCGAGGACGTAGTCGAGGATGCCTTACCTCCAGAGGCAGCCAGGGCCCAAGCAGGCTTCCCGAACTCCTTCCAGCACTTCTCTGATGGGTGAGTCGGCTTCCCGCAGTACTTGCAGGGTGGATAGGAGGTCAGGGTCTTCCCGGAAGGTATGCTCTTCCCAGACGCCCTGGGAGCCCCGCCTGATGCGATGAGTGCTGAAGTCTCGACGGGCTGCGAAGACTGGGAGGAAGGCAGGCTGTCCTGCATTCGAAGTGCGGCTGCAAAG
This sequence comes from Lemna minuta, assembly GCA_024174645.1. Lineage (NCBI taxonomy): Eukaryota > Viridiplantae > Streptophyta > Magnoliopsida > Alismatales > Araceae > Lemna > Lemna minuta. The sequence continues at coordinate 3,650,304 of CM044108.1, read as the reverse complement.
ATCTCCTCAGTGGGTAATACCCGGGATCCCCCAAGCACCTGTCCTCGGATCATATCAGCCAACTCAGGACGTAACCCGCTAAGAAACGCTCCCGCTCGGAGCTCATCGCGGTACCGTCTAAGTATATGAAGATCCAAGACCAGTGGCTGATAAAGCTTGAGGTTAGTGAAGATGGCATCGACCGATCCATAGTAGCTCTGGAGAGTCCTGGTTCCCTGGCAACATGCAAATAGCTCCTCATATAGGCGAACTGTCCGGCTTACGTTGCTCTTGTTGGCGTACATCGTCTCCAACTTGAGCCACAGGGCGCGGGCAGGACGGGTCATGCTGATCGGCTCCATGATCTGTGTCGCTACACTGGAAATAAGCCAGGAACATACCGCGGACTCCAGTCTGCTCCATTCCAAGTACTCCGGGTCCGATTCCTTCGGCGAAGAATCAGTCAGATGATGCCGAAGGCCATGGGCGTTGAGGAACTCCAGGAAAGCACCCCTCCAGGGCCCATAATTGGACCCGTCAAACACGTATGCCGGCTTGGCCAGGGCACTCACGATAGAGTGCTTCCCGGATTGCCGGGGCAACCCCGTCGGCTGAGAGGGCTGAGTGACATCAGAGGATGACGACACGGTGGTAGGCTCGGCCATGTGGAGATCAGCATCTGTGAAGACGAACAACGACTATGGAATATGAGTCGCCGCGGCGGGGCAGGTCAGCGGTGGTAGGGCAGAGCAATGGCGGCAAGGCAGCGCGACCGTCAGCAGGGCGCAACGGCGCTTGATGGCAGGGCGACGACAGGGCAGGACGACGGCAGGGCGGCGGCGCTCGATGGCAGGGCAATGGCCGGGCAGGGCGACGCTAGGGCGACTGGCAGCAGTGGCGCAACGGCGAGGCGGCGGCAGGCGGGCGGCAGCAGGGCGGCGACGCAGGCGGGACGCACCAGCAGTGGCTGATGGCAGCAGTGGCGACGGCGTAGGGCGACCCGGCAGCAGCGTCTGGTGGCGAGGCGCGGCGGCGCGACAGCGAGCACGACGGCAGTGGCGCAGCAGAGCGACGTCAGCGCGACAGCAGACGACGCAGCAGCGCGACGCAGCAAGGCGGCGGCTGGGCAGGGGGACGCAGGGCGGCGGCCGAGCAGGCGACGCAGTGGCGACGGTAGGGCGACGGCAGCAGCGACGTCTGATGGCGGCAGCGTCGCAGGACGAGGCGGCGGCGCTTGAGGCGGCGGCGTCGTAGGGCAAACCCTAAAATATTTTTCCTCCTAACCGCTCTGATACCATGTTAGAGAGGCACACGAGAGAGAGAGGAAAAAAGAGAGTAGTGTTTGCTTGATTAGACAAATACATGCACGCATAGTTATATTGATGTAGGATATTTTAGAAGAGGTATCTAAATCATACAATAGGGGAGGATCTATGAAGTGATATCACTGTGAATAATCAGTGATAGGAATTCATGAAGAATAAAGAAGGATGATGAATATAGAGAATATTTAAGAATAGAATAAGTAAGGATGATTTTATTGGATAATTTAGAATATATCTAATCAGCAGATATTTAGAGATATCAGAGATTAAATCAGAAGAGGGATAATGTTAGTTTCGGATGAGATGGAAAAGAGAAAGATAGATGGATGTGAGGAGAAGTGAGAGAGACGAAAGTATAATATAATTTAAAATATGAAGAGGAGATGTAACCGGTGAATAGGTGATATCTTTAATATGGTAATAGAGAGAGAGTGACGATAATGGGTGAGAGATGGAAGAGAAATCGGAGAGTGGTCAAGTGTTGGACTTAAGAATGATCTTTAGGAGAACTATTAACCAACAAAATAATAGAGGATAATACCTGAGATAGAAGGAAGAAGCGATGCTCCCGAATCGCTTCACTGAACCGGACTTTCCTCGGTAGGCTTCGGAAGTGAAGTGGAAAAAGACGACAGAGCGGGAGGGAGATTAGACAGGGAGATAGAAGCGGAAGATGAAGGAGATGCGGGAAGAGTGATGGAGACACAGGAGATACGATGAACACGAAAGGGTAAAACGAACCCAAAGGTAACCAAATTTCATAAACAACAACTTTGTTTCTTACAAGTTTCCCCTTTTATAGGGTGAAGAGATTAGAAGTTATGGGGAGACGGCGCGTCGGGCGATTATCCGCCGCTTGGAGCAGTTGTAATAATTCTCGGGAGTTTTCTCCTCTTACGTAACTTTCCGAAGATTTCATGGTCGCCGCAGAAATGAGATATATTTCTCTTGCCTCTCGTGGTGAAAGCGGCGGTTATGGGTTGTAATGTTGCTTACATGGATTTCGTGACGTACTCTCGGTCACGCTCGGTGATTCCACGACGTCGCGCGTCCTTAAGCTTTCACGGAATCATGGAAGTAGTCGTCTCACACTCTACCTCGTTAGTCAAGCAGGGACTCCTTGCTGGAGAGAGTAATTTCTGGGGTGCGCATTTTGTAATAGCTCGAGGAAGAGGACCTCGCGCAGACGTCGTCTGGGAGCTTTGTCAGGTTCTGTAGTTGAAGCGAGGCGATGTAGTTTCGAATAGGTAGCCGGGAGCGTCGGGATGCCTCCAGTACTCCAAGCCTTCACGTGATATTCTTCGTGAACGTCTCTTCAGAATAACTCTTCGATCGTTGATATTTCGTCGTCGTGATTATTGGATAGCCGCGGCGATGTGGAGATGATAGTGATCGCGTCACTCGCGTGGACGACGGGTTGGCTTGACCTCTCGTCGTGAAATTCCATGCGCGAAGATTGCGCGTTCGGCTGACGCAGGTAACAGTAGTCTTCGGTGGTGTAGATGACGATCGTGGGATCGACACGATGGTAGAAAAGCCTCCATTTGTAGAAAGCTTCCATTCGTGGGTGCTGTCGGACGGGTGGATGCTGTAGAACGATGGTGAGGGTGGCTCTCTGTCTTCGTGGACTAGGCGTGCGTGAGGAGAGCTCGGGAACAGGTCTTCCGGGGTGAGGGCTGTCCATGTGGTAGTCTTCACTCATTCTTATTGTATTGGCGATCCGGCAGCTTTATGAATAGCCCAATTTCCTGTTGTATTCTTTCTCTTTCTCTCTGTTCTTCCTCTATTTCTTTAGCAGTAGGTGAGCGGACGGAGAACATGTTTGAATTTTCATAGATTTGTGGTCGCTGCCCATAAAAGTGATGAGGGGAGGATTTCATGTTACTCACATATCATTCTTGCTTCGGAGAGAGTAGACAGTAATGTTCTTAATATATGAAGTGATGTCACATTGATCCATTGGCATTGTTCACGTGGAAGTTTCATCAGTAGTACTGCTTTTGTGGTGGCTGATATAGTAGCTAGGAAATTCTCTTTGGACTTGGACAGAACAAGAAGATGGTGTAATTTCATAAAAATAGATCTCTTCTAAACTTTCTATTTATGGCTGGTTTTCAAGGAGTAAGGAGTTTGACACAATGGGCTTCCTAACAATGTTTATTGAGATCATTATTTATAACTATACAAGGTTACCTATGATATAGTGGATAGGTTTGGAAAATTAGGAACCTACATCAACGTAAGAGGTGGTTGACTTGGTCCATGCAAGGAGTTCTAGGTTTCTAAGGATAAAAGTTTAGCTTCTTTTGACCAAGTCAATCTTTAGATCAGTTTAAAATAGGAGAGGAGGGAAAGATAATTCCCGTAAGATCTACACTCTCTTTATTTATTTAGAGAGGTCTCTTTCATCCATTTAATGATGGATAATTTCTCAAGTTGGTGGATAAGGGGAAGGAGGAGGAGGAGGATGGTTCACTTAGAACCCTTGTGTTCATGTTTCAAAATAATTCTCCATCATATATAGAGGAGAGAGATAGAGAGGAGAGAGAAAGAAGCCTTCAAGGCCCAATAGGAGAGAGATATGATGGGCTTTAACAGAGAATAAGGATGGTTATTGTTAATAGGATTTCAGGATGATGAAAGGAGAGAAGGATGGTAAATAGAAATTATAGAGAGGAAAGATTGCGATGGAGAATAGTTAAGTTAATACGGAAATAGATGGTGAATTAGAGGATAGGAATAAGAATAATGTATTCAATACGCGAATACTACAATGATAATAGGAGAAAGGAATTTGAAAGAGTTCTCAGGTGAGTATCCTGCGACGGTGACGAAATGGAATTTGGGCGAGCGTCGATGTTGGACTTAAGATAAAATAGAGAACTATTTCACGGTAAGACGAGGAGAGGATGAATACCTGGAGGAGGACGGGAAGTGCGTTCGCGGGACTTCACGAGAAACCCAGAATATCCTCAATTTGCGTCGGACTTGAAATGGAAGAAAGCGGACAGAAAGGAGGGAGAAAGGGAGAGGGAGGTAGAACTCGGAGAGGAGATTTACGGGAGAAGCACAAGAACACACGAACACAAGTTTCCAAAGAAACAAATTTTATCAAAGACATCTGCCGCCTTCTTCTTACATCTTCTCTTTTATAGAGTAGGGGAAGAGGGAGAGAGGATGAAAGGGTGCGTCGTATCTGGTGGAAGCGGTTACGGTAATTGCGACTTCTCGGAAGTAAACTACATCGTCTTCATTCGCGTAATCTTCACACGTGGAAATACGCGGAACGCCTTACGGATTTCATAATTTCTGTTGGTTTATTTCCTGTATGTCAACGCTTCTTAGAAGGATCGCCAATGGAGCCGCTTGTGGACCACGCGTCCATGAGCTGGAATAGCAGGAGACTTCGAGGTGGGTGAGATTTGCTCCGGTGCTCGAACGAGGTAAGGAGAGACTCCGGTGTAAGGAGAGATTCCGGTGTTGGGTGTGTTTGTCGTTTAGCTGACGTAGACGCGGTGGAGCGGAATTTTCTTCATATTTTACGTGGAATTTTGTAATGACCATTGACTGACAGGTATTTCGGTCGGTGATGAGATTGTCGGTTGCGGCTTCAATCATTTTGACTGGAACTTCTTTGGACGTCTGTCAAGATGAAGTCCCGGTCGGAAATTATCGTTGAAATTTGGGTGATAGTGTGGTTCGCCCGTTCGTCATTTTGAAATCTCGCTTTGGTCAGTAGGTGATGATAAGAGAATAATTTCCCGAGGATGTCCGTCGTCGGTTTTATTTCGCGACGGTGTCGACGTGGAGAGGTTCCGCGCCTGTCGGATAGCATTTTCTCTATATGTCAACGCTCGTGGTAGTTTTCTGTAAGTCAACGCCTCCTGGAAGATCGCCGACGGGGCGTTTGTGGGAAGACACCCCGAGGGAGTGTCCGGAGTTTGCGCTGATCCTCGGAACCGGCGGGATTTCTCGGAGGTTCTCTCCGCGAAGAACAAGAGGAACTAATTTTGAGATTGAGAATACTCCGTAGTTTTCTTGTAGCTCTTCTTCCTGTAGCTTTCATTATTATCGGATTTGTCGAGCAGGCCTATCTGTAGCATAGTTGACCCGTTTTGGTCATAAAATTGCTTCAGCGACTAGCAAAATTGTCATGCTAGCCGTTCTTCGCAGGTTCATCGTTGTCCTCTTGGACTGCGCAGAAAGTAAGGGCCGTCGTGGAGGAGAGTACTTGAGGTGAAAGCTCTCTTTATGCTATTGTAACGTGCTATGTGTGAGGTGGAGATCATGTTTTCTCATTGCTCTAAAGTTGGTGGAAAGAGGTCCGCTTAGGCCTTGATTTCGTTCAAGGCTGTGGAGTCGTACTTCATGTGGAATAATCATGCGTTGAACCGCGCGTGACGTGGCGGCCTTATAAGCTTCCTCTCTGCTTAAGTTTCTCAGTCTTGGAGGGCTGTCCATATACTTCGTCGTATTTATTATAGCTGGAGACTTGGAGAGTGTCTAGGTACTGCTGTCGTGGTTGAGATTACTCAAGGTGGAAGCGTTCTCTAAGCTTTTAAAGTTTGAATAAATCATGACTTTTGATGTTAACCATGATTATCCTCTTTAACAGCAAAGTTCTTCATACTGATTGTTCATAAGGGCTTTGATCTCTGAAGATAGTGTACTTTCATAAATAATAGATCTCCTATAATTCTATCTAAAGGTGGTTTTCAAAGAGAGGGAAAATACAAATAGATTCTTATTAATTTCTTGAGATCATTACTTTATAAATATACAAGGTGCCTATGATATGGTGGTTATGGTTTAGACAATTAGGAACCTATAACAAAGGTAAAAGGGTGGTTGACTTGGTCCATTCATGGGATTCTAAGTATCTAAGGATAAAGGGTTAATTACTTTGACCCAGTCAATCTTTAGATCAGGGTAAAATAGGAGGGAGGGAAGATAATTCCCTTAAGATCTACACTCTCTTTATTTATTTAGAGAGGTCTTCTTCATCCATTTAAGGAATGGATAATTTTTCAAATTGGTAGATAAGGAGGAGGAGGAGGATAGGTTCACTTGGAACCCTTGTGTTCATGTTTTGAAATAATTCTCCATCACCTTGGGTTCATTCCCTATTCTTTAGATCTCTTTTTGATTTTTTATTCTTCCCATAAAGCAATAGTTATTCAAAATACGTGCTCTTAACTTATTCCATGAATTGAAAACCAATGCCAAGTTCATAAGCCATTCCTCAACTTTATCCTTGAGAGTGATGAGGGATAATTTCTTTTTGATACTTTCTACAAGGATAATGGGGATGATAACATGCAATTTGTACATGAATTTACATGATCATAAATAAAATTTAAGACATTAAAGATTCCATTTGTATGCATGTTATCATATTTTGAGTGCATATGAATCATTTTATGTAATTTTCGGTTATGATATAAAAATATATCATTTTAGGGATGATTATGCATAATTAAATTAAAAAAATTTTATTCTCATATATATTTGAGATCATAATTACATTTTCATGATTAAAGGATAAGAGCAAATATTTTTATTTACACTCATGTATTTGTCTAAATTTATTTTCTAAGAGGAATGAGTGTATTTTTAAAATTAAAATTTATTCTCTTATTATTTAAATATTTTGACTATTTATATTGATAGATAATTTAATTTCTGATCTACCAAAACAAATTTGGATTAATTTAGAGTTATATTATGAAAGTTATGAATTTCATAATTTTTAAGGAAATTTATGGAATTTTTTTGAATTTATTTAAAGCTATTTTTGAGTTTTAAAAGAAGAAAAAGAATAAAAATTATTTTTATTTACTATGAGCTGATGTGGTGGAGTGTCGCCACGTGGCCACGCGTATGCACACCACGTGGCGACTATGTGTGCGTGTGTGTTCACACTTGTGGGAGTGTTTGCGTGTGTGGGCGTGTGCCCGCTTGTATGCGCATGTGTGCGCGTGTGTGCGAAAAAGTGATTAATGGGCGAAAGCATCCATTAAGGATTTTACGCTAACCCATTAGACGCATGGATATTTTATACTCGTAAAAATCATCAATTTATTTCATGTGGGACTATTTAAGTTTGTTTTTAGTTACCTGTGGCATGGCTGAATGAGATGCGTCTGACTGCGCAATTTAATCACGATCGTCGGATTTCACTTACTCAAGGGGGTACGTGGCTGCATCTGATTAGGCGACGATTTATTTTTAAAGAGGATTTAATCTCAGCTACTCATTTGGGGAGTTATAACGATTGAGATTAAATGCACCCTGATGGACACGTGGACTCATTTCGAACACTCGATGAAGATCGAACGGTGGAAATTAAGCATCGCTTCTTCTTCACGCGTTGATAACATACCAATTAAACATGAAAATCCATGATTATTAATGCAGATTAATACATTAAATGTTCCATTCTAATGCATGTTGTCATATTTTTGAGTGCTTATCTACCATTCTATAAAAAAGTCATTATAATATCAAAATACAATAATTTAGGGTTAATTATGATAAATTAGGAGAATATTTTTATTTATCCATCTTTACTTGATATTATAATTAGTTTTTAAGGTTAAATAATAAGAGAAATTATTTTATATATACTCATATATTTTTCGAAGTTTCAAAATTTAAAAGAAATGTATTCTTTTTAGAATGATAGATAATTTTATTTTTGATCCAATGAAACAAATTTGGATTAATTTGGAGTTATATTTTAAAAGATATAAATATTCTAATTTTTAGTGATTTTTTTCTGAATTTTTCTGAATTTAAAACCTATTTATTTGATTTAAATTCAATTTTATTTTCGTGGAGGTGATGCAGTAGCACGTGGAGCGTCCAATCGCGCGATTAAATCATGATCGTTGATTGTCACTTAATGGCAGGGGGTACGTGGTGCAAATCCATTCGTTGAGGAATCATTTTAAAATGATTTTATCTCAGCCGTTAATCAGAGGAGTTATAACAGCTAAGATTAAAACCGATAAAATGTATCTAGAGCATCGGATCAAGATCAAACGGTGATCGTTTGGCGCATAACTTATAACGCGCATGATGTGGCTTCATTTCGACAGTCCATCTGAGATCTAACGGCTATGACATAGCTGTAATGCTTCGTAATCTTGAATTTCATCAGAGCCATTGATCAAGGATTAAATGCTTCATTGAACGGTTACACCCATTTCATGTTATAAATAGAGATGTTCTTCGACACTGTAATGCAATCCATGGTAATTCGAGTAATCGAACTGTTAAGACACCAAATCCCTTGGATCTCTTGCTTCCAATCACATCTAGATCAATATCCACATCCACAGAGTGCTTGAAAGTGATATTTTGTTAAGAGAATAGGAAGAAATTGACTTTTGAATATCAATGATCATTTTTTGAATTTGGGAATGAAAAGCCTTTGATCCGGCTAATAATTGGATCAATTCGAGCGCAATATTGGGTTAGAGATCATATTTTATCCTAATCTTCTTTCCTATAGCTTTAGATTTCAATATCAATTTTAATTTCAAATTCGGTTTTTCACGATTTTAAACTTCAAAAATTTCTATCTCATTCACTTGATGATTTCTCTGCGAATCTTGATCTACATTTTGTGATTTTTGATTCTGTGGATTTGCCTTCAAGTCTTCTTTCCAAAAATATTAATTTCCCTAATTTCTCACTATGACTCATTGTCTGATTTGATTGAATTTCAAAATATTATTTGAAATTACCTTAATTATCCGTGGAATCGACCCTTATTCACCACTATACTCCTTAATTCGTGATTATTTGATAAAATTGGTGAGTTTTGTAATTATTTTGACACGAATTGGTGTATAATCAATGACCGCATCAATTTGTTCTTTCACGCGTGACGTGGAAAAATTTGGGCGCTGCATCATAGATCAAACGTACGTGACTTAGAGACGATGATTTGTGAATCGACGTTTAATCTGAGCCGTTGATCGAAAGATGAAATGACACATCCAACGGCCGTGCCCAATTTCTCCATAAATTGAACTGTTTAGAGACCACAATCCTGGAATCATTTGATTTTTACTTCTTCTAGACTCATTTTCGCATCCAAGTAGTGTTTGAAATCAAGAATTGGTTGAAAGAATTGGAAGAAATCACCTCTTGAACGCTGAATTTTTTTTTTCAAAATTTCAGAGTGAAAAAGCCTTAAATCTGGAAATTAATTGGATCATTTGGAGCGTGACTTCCGGTTATATTATGAGTTTTCATCCGAAATCTATCTTCCTTTAGCATTAAATTTTAATTTTGAATCGTAGATTAGATTAATTTTAGTTTTAATTTTGGTTTTTATTACGAATTGCGATCGCTTTTCTTTCTCAATTTCAATCTTAGATTTCTCCACAAATTCTAATCCAACTTTAGTGATTTTTGATTCCGTATTGGAGTTATCTTTCTTAATATACTAAAATCCCTAATTTATCACCTTAATTCATCATCGGATTTGATCAAATTTCAAAGATATCTTAAAATTTCCCTTGTTTCTCTGTGGATTCAACCCTTATTCACCACTAGACGCTTTAGATAGTGATTTAGTCTTTAAATTGGTCAGTTTAGTAATTGTTTTGACATGATTTTGTGTATTTAACGACCACACACTCTGAGAAAATTGTTTCTTCAGGGGACAAGTTTTAATTCACACCCTTGGGGAAAATCAATGACATGTTGGTATATATGTTTCAAAGGTAATTCATGTATAGAAGAATTGAGAATAAGTATACATTAGCCCATTTTAAAATTTCTCCCTGTGGTGTTGGTGCGATGACTTAAGTGATTTTCCTTTGAAGGATTGGTTTCATGTTGTTGATAATTCTCATCGTGGAGATCTTTTTATGATTTTGCGCCATAATAGGTGTGATGAGATGAATCTATGCGCTTGTTGAATACACAAAAAGATGTATGAAAATGTATTCCAAACTCACCGATTTAAGATTATATTCAAGAATTAAAGACAATAATTGTGAATATGGGGTCGAATCCATGAAGAGTTAATGTATTTTTGAAGTTTTTTTTTAAATTTGATAAAATCAAACAAGGAATTGAGGCGAGAAATTATAGATTTTAGTAATTTTCGACAGAGAACTCCAAGAAAAATCCACAGAATAAAAAATCACTCGATTTGGATCAAGATTTGCGAAGAAATAAATGAGCAAAATTTAGATAGTAAATTGATCGCGAAGAGAGAGAAAATTGATTAATTATCTAAAATTTAATTAATCTAAGATTCAAAATTGAAATATAATGATACATGATAAGAGATTAGGAGGAAAGCACTTAATCTAAGCCGAAGTCATGCTTGAAATGATCCAATTGGTATCTAGATCAAGGGCTTTTTATTCCACAATTTTGAAGATGAATTTCAGCATTCAAGAGGCCATTTCTCTATATTCTCTCAAAGTAATCTTGATTTCAAGCACTCCATGGACATGAAAATGAGTCTAGAAGAGGAAGAAATCAAGAGATTCAAGGATTGAGATGTCTAAATAGTTTGATAGCTTGAAAAATCTAAGAATATAAGTGTAAATATGCAAATTTGGGCGTAGCCATAGGATTTGGCGTTTCATCTTCGATTAACGGCTAAGATGAAATGCCTCGATGCGAATCGTTGTCATTAAGTCGCGTTTGTCTGATTTGAAATGGAGCGCCCAAATAAAGCTGCATCATCGCATGAAGTTTGATCGTCGTCTGATGCCTGTCAATCGATCTTCATTGAACATCTGAGATGTTGCCACGCATCCATGGAAGTCCATCAAGTGCATTTAATCTCTGCTGTCATAACTCCTCAAATGAAAGGCTGAGATAAAATCATTTTAAAATGAATCGTTGCCCAATCAGTTGTCGTCATGTACCCTGACTTAGGTGAAGATCGACAGCTTTGATCAAGTATGCGAATCGAACGCTTCCCATCGCGCCTCATTGTTTGCATAAAAAATAAGTAGAAAAATAGTCCCATATGAAAAAAATAAACCCGAATCGACAGGTATATAAGTCATGTGTGTTATGTGGGCTTAGCGTATATCATGAAAAGGATGCTTAACCCACTAATCTCACACTCGCACATACGCACACACATGCGCACACGCATACACACACACACACACACGTGCCCACACGTGCATAGACACGTACACGTGTGCACCACATGGTGCGTATACACGTCGCTACGCGGCGACATGTCATTCGTATGTTGTGTCAGCTGCCACGTCAGCATGTGATAAAAATAACCATTTTTTGAAAATTTTAAAAATCCAAATAAATCTAAAATAAATTAAGAAAAATTCAAAAAAATTCTATAAAAGTCCCTAAAAATTAGAAAAATCAGAACTTTTAAAATAAATCTCCAAATTAATCCAAATTTATTTTTTTGGATCATAAATTAATAATCTATCATTAAAAATACAAATTTAATAAATCATAAGAGAATAAATTTTCATTTAAAAAATACACATTTATCTTAAAAAATAAAACTTAGAAAAATAAATAAGCGTATAAAAATATTTTTTTTCTTATTATTTAACATTAAAACCTAATTTTAATCTCAAATATAGATGGGAATAATCTACTCTAAAATATATTATTTAATTATGCATAATTATCCGTAAAATAATGCATTTTGATATTATAACCTAAAATTGCATGAAATGATAGATATGCACTCAAAGAATGATAACATGCATAAGAATGGAATGTTTAATGCCTTAATTTGCATTAATAATCATACAATTGCATGTATAAATTTCATGTTATCAAGGTGACCATTCTTTCCTTCATTTTAAAATATTCTTATTTAGGTGTATTTCAATGCCATGTTCTCTACAAATATCCTGATTAGCTCTAGAGATAATCTACACCCTCTTAAAGAAGAACGATTATTTTCAAATATTTCTATCCCTAGAAAGGAGTTAACATGCAAACATAATTTGATTAAGGATTGTAAAATATGGATTTTCCTTGAAATGATCATTGTAAATGGTGTTTCATGAATAGATAGTAGAAAAAAATCCCATCAATAATAATTATTGAGATCAAAACACAATATTAAAATCAAAATAACCAAGTTCCTCGCCAAGACACCATTTGACAAGGTTAAACAATTGAACGTTACTGCAGATTTAGAGGTAAAATAATAACTTAAATCCTCAAATAATTTACGAATTGAGAAAAATATCAAATGTTGAATTAATAAAACTAAGTTTGATGACGGAGAATTCATAACCAACTTTTCAAATTGAGTAAAACTAGGCAGTACAATCAAAATTAGGTAGTAAAATAAAAAAGAATATTTGGAAATAAGACAAAAGAGGAATCCATTGAATCATATTTGAGATCAATTGGGCTTAAATCAACGAACAAATCAAGAATACAAGATGATCATGATTTCCGTATAAGGAAATCATATAATGAAAGTGAAAATGATCACATTAACCTAGTTAAACATAATACATTCCTAATATAATCCTATATAAGCCAAGAACATGATGCAAACTCCCACTAATCTGAATCATTTGCTGGAATGCCTCTATTTTTTCATTACTAAGGTTCTTACTCGCTTTCCCCCTTAAAGGTAGGTTCATTATTTGAGCAAAGATTTAATCATAGTACTGATGCAGGACGAGGACGAAGACCCTCGGACCCGATCAATGAGACACAAGGTCCTGTGGACGAGGCAGTCGGCTTGATCCAAAATGGTGTAGTAACCTACGACTCTAGGTTGATTTCCTAATCTAAGTACAAGCAAGCGTACTAAGGAGCAACGTCCACTCCGAACAACCCGGGAAAACACTCGACGATGGTAAGTTGGAGACCCAGTCGCTCCACGTCTGGATAGACGGCGGAACAATCGTCGTGGGAAGGCCAAGAGTGGCTGCTCACGATCTGTGGCGGGTCTGACAAGGCGTCAGAAATCTCGATCCTAATATCCGTTCTATCCTGTCTACGTTCTTCTGAAGGTGGTGGAAACAAGCCGAGCTAACCTTCGGGGCTGCATAGCCCGACGGGTCGTGACGTGCGGGAAGTCGGCGCGGGCAGGGGCGTCCGGCGATTGGCGATGCGTAGAATCCGAATACGGGCCTTCGAACTACCGGGAAGCGTTGTCGGTGGCTGGGGGTGTGCTGAACTGCCGGACCACGGAGTGAGATCACTGGTCTCCTGTGGCGCGCAGGCAAGGCGGCTAGGCTAGTCAATGGTCCCGACCGTAAATAATGGCCACGGATGACCGCCAGAATACCGGGCGCAGAGGGAGGGTTTGCTATTCGCAGCTAACAAACACCGTAAAGGGTGTTACGGCGGTGATGGCAGCACTCCACGTACGGACAGGTGAAGATGGACAGATGAGTTTCTAACTACTGGGAAGATGGGCAGACGAGTACGGACCGTCAGAGGATTTGCGAACCGCTGGAGAGGATGGACGCGTGGCGAACGTGGCGATAGGTGATTCACGGGAGGGCGAGGCGTAGATCAAGAGAAGATAGGGGGGTGTTGCGGAAATAGGTAGACGAGGGGCTAGTAGGGAAAGAAGAGATAAAGAGAGTCGGGCGGTCGGGCGTGAGTCGGTGATGAGACTGAGGGCGTGTCGGGGAGAGGGGCGCGCTGTGGAAATGGCGGAGGGAGCGGTTGAGGCGGTTGAGAAGTGGGGGGTTGGTTTCGGGCGTACAGAAGGAGGAACGGAGGGATAAGAGGCGGGCGAGTCGCGGGTGAGGGAACGTGCGTACTGCGGGGTAGGGAGAGGCGTATCACAGGGAAGGAAGTTGGTGGGAGGTGGTGGAGGTGGTAGCGGGCGACGTTGAAATCCGGTGGGGGTAATAGTCTGGAAACCCCCAATGTTTGGGTTTTGTCCTCTTTTCACCCCAATGTTTGGAAACAGCCGCCTCCACCCCAATGTTTGACAAGGAGTGGAGGCTGTACCCCGACACTTCTATCGCGCAGAGCTGGCAGCGACATGGATGCCACGGCAGAAGCTGACCGGACGCGGAAGCCACGTCGCTGCCATGTCAGCACAGGGCAAAACAAAAAAAGGCGGGGAGAGAGGATAGCGGAGGGGAGCGGCGGCGAGAGGCTTACGGCCGGCATGTAGACGGAGTATCTAACGTCCTCTAACTCCATGGAAAGAGGAATGAAAGGAAGAACCATTCCTTTCTTGTTCGGATTTATGCTGCCAATTCTCTTGGGTTTCGTTTTCTTTTCATCTGGAAAAAATTCAATCTTAAAACTCGGTAAAAAAAAATTAGATGAAAGATAATCGATGATATGTTACCACCGGTTTTCTCTCCTTTGGACGATAAAAGCGTTCGCCCCGTAAGGTTCTCGTACTTCTCGTTCAACGACTCCTCGGACACGCTAGCCCTCGTATTTCTGAACGCTGAAAGCGACGCGAGGGAATGAACGCGAGGAAAAAAAAGCAGAGAGATTTTCTTCATGAATACCCATGGTTGAGGTACTGAAGAGCGAGGGTGATGAGGAAGTTGAATAGTAGAATGTATCCGGCTAGAGCTGCCACTCCAATCCAGTACCATTTTGCTTCAGTGAAGACACCTCAAGACTTGAGGATGGTTATACCCAATGACTCGGTTGTTCCCGGGAGAATCTGGAGAATTGAAAGCATTTCATCGTACCGAGTAATTATGAAGGCAAAAAAATGGATAATTTTACCTTTCTCCAGCTATCGCCGAGAAACTCTTTGACGAAGACACCGTACTGAGCGTAAAACATGGGGGACGTCCATGTAGCCCACTTCAGCCACCCCTTCATACTATCTAGAAAAAAAATGTGAAACAAATGCTAATCAGTATCACTAGAGGGGTTGAAGAAGAAAAAACTTATCCACCTCGCGCGAGTACGAATCCTCCGAGCACCAGCACGATGAGCAACGAGAAAGTTCCGAACGTGTTGGCAATCACCATGGTCCTCCCTACTGCTCCCACCAGCCGGAACAGCGCATTCACCATTTGACTCATCAGAAGAAGAAGTAAATATTGCTTGAACATTCTACGCACGCGAGAAGAATTCCCTCTTCAGCGTTAAACTTTCCGATGGAATCAAAATTCGCTGATTCACCTTGATGGACTCGGGTCGAATCCGATGACGTAGTAGATCGAAAAAACCCAGACTGCAACTTCAATGAAAGTAATGGGGATTTTTAGCACCCATGCTGGCAGAGAGTAAGCCCAAGCAGGTTAAAAAAGAAGGTCCCTCTGCTTATAAAAACTGGCAGCTTAGCAATGCTCATGGCGAGGTCCGCGAACCCATTAAACATGACGATGATGACGGAGAAGAAAAGAGCACCCATGAAGACGTTCCCATCAGAGACGGACTCCCGAGGCATCTTGGTTCTAAGGAAGATAGTCATGGTGAAGAAGCTTAGTAGAAGAAGCTGGAACGACCTGAAGAAGTAGACAAAGGAGTTTCGCTTCATGAGAAGGAGCTCTCTCTCGATGCACGCCTTGAGGAGTTCTTTATTGCTGATGCCGTATTTCGACGTAGTGAGGGCTGCGGGATGGCTCTTGCTTCTATCGAAGGCAACGGCGAGCTGTCTCATCATCTCTGTGCCTACGTGGAATGACTTAAACGACTCGGCAAACTCGTTGACTAGAATGAATCTGTAAGGCTCGTCGTTGCGAGCCCAGTACTGAGCTTGATCCTTCTTCGAGGTGACCTGTAATGGGATGATAATCTTGTGAGACGAAGATTAATTGAGAAGTACTCTCAAAAGGGGATGGAAACGGCGCTGGATAAGAAAACAGTAGTGGAGAGTAGAAGGAAGAAGAAGCTGAAGAAGGAGACGGTGGCGAAGAAGAGGGAGGCACGTCAGCAGCTCTCGCCGCCGTTCCCTCTCGCCGCCGCTCCCCTCCGCTATCCTCTCTCCCCGCCTTTTTTTGTTTTGCCCTGTGCTGACATGGAAGCAATGCGGCTTCCGCGTCCAGTCAGCTGCTGCCGTGGCGTCCACGTCACTGCCAGCTCTGCGCGATAGAAGCGTCGGGGTACAACCTCCACTCCTTGTCAAACATTGGGGTGGAGGCGGCTGTTTCCAAACATTGGGGTGAAAAGAGGACAAAACCCAAACATTGGGGGTTTCCGGACTATTACCCCAATCCGGTGCATCAGCTTCCCCCCCTACTGTAGCCAGGCCTCGTCCGGTCAACCACGACGCGGTATTTCTTTCCGTGCGGCCGTGAACGAGACGCCACGGGGGTCGACGGCGTTATCGTTGCACAGGCCTTTCGCGATGGTCGGTCGGATAACAACTACGTGACGAGAGTGGTGGGAGGAGAGAAGGGAATAGGAGGAGACTCTACCGAAGCAAGAGGGGACAATGCCAGCCTCTCTCTCTCTCTCTCTTCACGAGGTAGGCGGAGGGGAAGATCGCGGCGCTCATATGGGTGTCGCCATGCTGATAACCTCCTCTCTTCAAGCCGTACCACAGCTTCGCGTATTGGCGGCCGTTGACTGGAGGGATCCTCCCAGACATGCCGTCCCACGGTGCTCCTCTCCTTCCTTCTCCTTCACCACTCTTCCACAACCTAAGAGAGAACAAACTACGATACTCGTATCAAACTCAAACGGCGCAAAACAATCTCTAGGGTTGAGGGGAGGTCCTACCCTCCGTTATATAGGGCCCACAAGTGGGCTAAGGGAGGGTGGGCCTACTTGAGGCCCTCTCCCTTTGGGATCTACGTGGGCCTCCCGAATAGGGACCTACATAGACCCAAAAAGGGCAAACAAACACAAATCATAAGCGGGTCCGCTAAACACAAGTGCGAGACCCCCATAATCCGTCGAGAAGAAGAAGAATAGAAGAAGAAGAATAGCTTAGTGTCGTCTCGCGGCTAGGCCGCGTGCCAAAAGCCGGGCTCCTTCGTCTTCGCGCGTCGAACGGGCTGGACTCGGGCTGTCGGTGTCTCTAACGCTGCTGGCGGTGGGCCGCACTCGCCATCAATCCTCCCCGGGTCGAAAGAACTCGACTCCGATGAGTTGGTAAGTGAAGAGGGCAGGGGCTCCATCAGGTCTGGTCGTAGTCGCTCCAGGTCCGCCTCCGAAATCCAAGCATCATCCTCCGACGGGCGACCCTGCCAACGTACTAGGAATCTCTGCGAAACTCCGTCCCCTGAAAAGTCAATTACCTCCCGAAGAATCTCCTCGACTCGCTCATGCCAATCAGGTGGTAGAATGGGGGAAGTGGACTCCATGGCAAACTCTCTCTCGGAGAAAGGGCCGGTAGATGAAGGCTCGCCATCAGATGAAAGAGGTGGGGCTTGGTGCGACGCCAGATCCGCCACATTGAACGTAGAGCTGATTCCCCACGAATGAGGAATGTCGACGACATAGGCGTTCTCGCCTATCCGGGAAAGGACGCGAAACGGGCCAGCGCTACGAGCGTGTAACTTCGTAGCAGTGCCTGGAGCATAGCGCTCGGGTCTCAACCTCACCATAACCTGGTCTCCCACCTGGAAGATCCGGGGTCGACGATGCCTATCGGCAGCCTGCTTGTACAATGCATTTTGACTCTGTATCCTATCATGGATGTCCTGATGCAACTGACTAACATGCTGGGCAAATGCGACTCCATCCTCGGAAACTCTAACATGAGGGTCTAGGGGTACTAGATCTAGGGGCTTGCGGGCGGCTAAGCTGTGGGCGACCTCGAAGGGGCTCATGCCAGTGGTACGGTGAGTCGAGGAGTTGTAGGCAAACTCGGCGCGGGGTATGATCAGGTCCCAAGTGGTCAAGCTCTCGCCGACTAAAGACCGAAGTAGATTTCCTAAACTACGATTGACGACCTCGGTCTGGCCGTCAGTCTGCGGATGATAAGTAGTGGAGAACTTGAGCTTAGTCCCAAGTAAGCCCCAAAGAGTCCTCCAGAAATGGCTGGTAAATCGTACGTCACGATCTCAGACTATGGACTTGGGTAGTCCATGGAGGCGCACGATCTCTCTGAAATAGAGGCTGGCGACCTTGGAGGCATCGGAGGTCTTCGAACACGGCACAAAGTGCGCCATCTTCGAAAACCTATCGACAACTACCATGATCGAGTCGTGTCGTCGTGCAGTGCGCGGAAGTCCCAAAACAAAATCCATGCTGATGTCATCCCACGGGCGGGTCAGCACTGGAAGTGGCGTGTATAGTCCAGCGTTCTTCTTAACCTGCTTGGCGAGTGCGCACACTCGACACTGAGCGACGATGTTCCCTACATCGCGCTTGAGGGTCGGCCAGTAGAACTGGTACTCGACCGTCGCAATGGTCTTGTCACGGCCAAAATGGCCGGCTAGACCACCTGTGTGACATTCCCAAGTGAGGAAGTCACGGATGGACGTGCGTGGAATGCACAATCGGCTCTTGAAAAACAAAAATCCGTCAACCACGAGGAAGTCCTTATGGTCTCGGGATGGGCCGTCTGAAAGGGCTCGGAGGACGCAACCAAAGTCTGGACAGTCTCTATAAGAGTCTGGTAGGGACTCAAATACTGTCACCTGAACCTTCACGAGGTTCAATAGATGGACTCGACGGCTCAACGCGTCGGCAATCACGTTCTCCTTACCCTTCTTATGGCGAAGGATGAAAGTGAAGTCCTGCAAATACTCGACCCATTGAGTGTGTCGATCACTCAGCTTCCGCTGAGAATGCAGGTACTTCAAGGCCTCATGGTCCGAGAAAAGTACGAACTCCTTATGAAGGAGGTAGTGTCGCCAGTGTTTGAGAGCTTGAATGACGGCGTAGAACTCACTGTCGTACGTGGAGTATCTAAGCCTCACGTCATTCAGCTTCTCACTAAAGTACTCGATGGGATGGCCCTCCTGGCTAAGGACACGCCCGATACCGACACCTGAAGCGTCGCAAGCAACCTCGAATACCTTGCCAAAGTCAGATAAGCGAAGTATAGGTGCCTGAGTGATACGGGCCTTCACCCGCTCAGCAGCCTGCTCGCCTGCCTCTCGTCCAAAGGAAGGTCTCCTTTTTGAGGCACCGTGAGCTGGGGCGGTCACGGAGCTGAAGTCCCCGAATGAAACGACGAGTAAAACGTCGCTAGTCCGATGAAGCTCCTGATGTCGCGCATACTCGCCTAGACGTGGCCAAGTGACTATCGCGCGGACTTTTTCTGGGGTCCGCGGAAACTCCTCGCTCGGAGATGATGAAGCCGAGGAACGTAACCTCGGAGGTGAAGAAGCCGCACTTCTAGGATGGGTGTAAAGCTTCTCTCTCGAAGTGCATCGAGTACCGTCGCGAGTGCTGATGATGGGAGTCTCGGTACCGCTATAGACCAATATGTCGTCGAAGTATACTACGTATTAAACTTGCCGATGAATGGGTGTAACACCTCATTCATCAGCCTCTGGAATGTGCTGGGCGCGTTGGAAAGGCCAAATGGCATGACCTTCCACTCATACAAACCCTCCTTGATCTTGAAGGCGGTCTTCCACTCATCCCCAGGGCGAATCTGGACCTGATGATAGCCACTGCGTAGATCTATCTTTGAGAAGATAGTGGCTCCTGTCATCATGTCAAATAGATCCTGTAGTCGCGGAATCGGAAAACGGTATTTGACCGTTATCTTGTTGATCGCGCGGCTATCACAACACATGCGCCATGAACCATCTTTCTTCGGCATGAGTAATGCGGGCACAGCGCAGGGACTAAGGCTCAGCTGGATGAGTCCCTTGTCCACTAGCTCCTGTACCTGTCGGCTAAGCTCCTCGTACTTGGCCGGCTCCATGCGATAATGTGGCAAGTTCAGGAGGGATGTTCCTAGAACTAAGTCAATGGCATGCTGTCTATGCCTCAGGGGAGGCAACTCTCCGGTAGGTCCTCGGGAAGTACATCGGCATACTCCTCTAATAAACCCTCGACTTCAGGGGAAGACGGGGTAGGGGTCATATCATCTTGTGCGTCCATAACGAGAGCAAAGCATGTCGGTGATATGTCTATATCCGCAGCGATCTCGTGCTGAAAGGCGGGTCCTTTCATCACAATCAACCCAAGGCATGTCCTAGGGTCGCGCGTCGCCACAGGCTTGATGGTATGCGGATACCAATCAAGTCTGCGATCGCGATACATGAAAGAGCATGTGTTTGCTCTTCCGTTAGTTTGGACGTCATAGTCATACAACCATGGCCGTCCCAATATGACACCTCCGACTTTCATTTGAAGGACATCACATAAAATATGCTCATCATAGGTGCTAACCCTAAGTGGCACCCGGCACTGGTGTCGAACCGGTAATGCTGTGGCGTCTATCCATGAGACGTCATATGGGGCCGGATGGCTGATGGCGCTCAGTCCGGCTCTCTGCAAGACGTGGTTTGACACGGCGTTGACACAGCTGCCGCCATCCACGATCACCTTGCATGCATATCCGTTGATC
The DNA here is from genome assembly GCA_024174645.1 of Lemna minuta. Lineage (NCBI taxonomy): Eukaryota > Viridiplantae > Streptophyta > Magnoliopsida > Alismatales > Araceae > Lemna > Lemna minuta. The sequence continues at coordinate 3,629,595 of CM044108.1, read as the reverse complement.
TTCACATAGGTGTAGAAGATCGATGTGCGGAGGGGATCGTCTGTCGTAGGCGAAGATGCGGTCACTCGCGGCGCCGAGGTGACCTCTCTGCCTGGCGTGGTGTCCGGTCGGGGTGCTGGAGTCGCACTCCGGGGTGATCGCTGGACGGCGATGCCGACCAACCCCCTCGATGAGGCGCTCGTCCCAGAGTCAGCTGGGGAACTAGTCTCGGCTAGTAGTATGGCAACTGGCTGGATCTGGATGTAGCCAAGCAAACCTGGAATATCCTGACACTCGTCGACCAAACCCTCGTCAGCAATGTAAATATCATCACCTAGAGTGACATCCTCCTCTGGAGGGCCACTACCCAACTCCTCAATCTCGATGAGGAGATTGGACGACGGGCACTGGCTCATCCGATGTCCCTTGCCCTTACACTTGAAACAAGTGATGTGAGCCTGGGATGCTGCCGTGGCACGGTCCAGAACGTCGGTAGGTGGCGGCCGAGGGGGTGGGGAGGATCCCACTGATGTCGCTGGCGTGGTCCGTCCTCCCCCAATACTGGCGCGTGTCGATACCGTCGATGGAGACGACGCAGGTCGCGTAACGGCAACCTTCGTGGTGGTCGTGGGTAGAATGGCCGGTGAATCCTCGGTGGGCCGCTCCATATGCTCCACAATGCGGTAAGCCTCATCGACTTCCGACGGGTTGCTTTTCAGCACCTCCTTCCGAAGCCGCGGACTAAGTCCGTGGGTGAAAATGCCCAAAACCACGCGTGAGTCCTCAACGAAGCGACACCTCATGCGGCATTCCTCGAATGCCTGTATGTAATCTGGGACAGGCATCTTGCCCTGTCGTAGGTCTAACCAGCTGAGGAACAATGTCGTCTCGTACTGTCGAGGAACATACTTGTTCCTCAGGTGTGATGCCATGCCCACCCAAGATGTGATGGGCTCTCCTCGGCGGTAGGCCGCATGGCTCTCATTCTCCCAATATATCTTGGCTTGTCCGCCAAGTCTCATCTCTGCGTACTCCACGCATAAATCATCATCCATGCGGTACCACCAAAAATAGGAGTTCATACTAGACTCCCGATCAATGAAGTCCTTGGGCTCACGGGAGCCGTCAAAGACTGTCACATCGGCGCGCACACTTTTCAGTATACGAGCCCTATGATCCGCGCATCGCCTGTCCTTATCATCCAAGCGATCGGCCCTGAAGTCACCGCCGAAACCACGAGGTGGAGGACTCGGGTGGCGCCCTCGATCGTAATAACGATCCTGGCGCACGTCCTGGGGTGCCCGATGGAAGTCTGGTGCATGCTGGAAGTCACGGTAATGGTCGTCGTGACCTCGTGGCTGAGGTCCTGCTCGTCGCTCAAACTCCTCTCGTCGGGGGTAGTCCGCTCGGTAACCCGGAAAGTCCCTCGGGTCGTGTCCGTAGTCGCGGTCGTGGGGGCGATAGTCCTCATAGTAGGGTCGGGGCGGTGGATGGAGCATGTCAGCCCCACAAGGATGGTAGGCCGGGTCGCGGTGGTCATAAGTGTCTCGTGGCCAACGACCGCCCAATCGATCGTGGCCGTCGTCGTGGCGTGGTGCGTCCCGACGACTAGGGTCTTCTCGACCCTGAGCGGGGTCGAGGTATCGGTGATCATAGGGATCACCATAGGGATTCGCGGGTCGGTGGGGCTCACGGTGCTCATGATATGTCTGCGTAATAGGCGGGGTGGTCGGCGGTACGACCGGATATGCGACAGGCGGCGGGGGGCCATGAGCTGCAGTTACGTAGGTAGCTCGCTCCAAACGCTCAATAGCCTGGGTCATGCTACGCATGACATCATCCGGGAAGGAACGCGCTCCCTCCAATGGAGGGTAATGGGGGCCAGATTGTCCTCGGCCACCTCTACCATGCCCCCTAGCACTCTTTGATGGGTAGTAGGGTGCAGGTTCTTTCCCTGCTCTATGACTCGAAGTCACGGGTGCCTGTAGCGGCCCTGAAAGCTCTCCGGCCGACCCAGGGCTCGGAGGTGCCTGGGCTCGAGAGGGGCCCGGTGCGGTATCCGTCGGTCTCGACGGAGAGGGCGGACTCGTGTCCACCCTCGCTACTCGAGGAGTAGCGGGCTCTGATGCCTCGCGCGAGTGCTGTGACGATGGAGATACTCCTCGAGCCCTGGCTTAGCGTGTCTCTACCATGGATGATCCTATATGCCAATGCAATGCTTTATGGATGATCTAGTAGATGTATGGAAGCTCGGTGAGCATCCTCAGGGACCGGGTTGGCGCAAAACCAACCTAGGCTCTGATACCAATTTGATGCAGGACGAGGACGAAGACCCTCAGACCCAATCAATGAGACACAATGTCCTATGGACGAGGCAGTCGGCCTGATCCAAAATGGTGTAGTAACCTACGACTCTAGGTTGATTTCCTAATCTAAGTACAAGCAAGCGTACTAAGGAGCAACGTCAACTCCGAACAACCCGGGAAAACACTCGACGTTGAAATCCGGTGCATCAGCTTCCCCCCCCCCACTGTAGCCAGGCCTCGTCCGGTCAACCACGACGCGGTATTTCTTTCCGCGCGGCCGTGAACGAGACGCCACTAGGGTCGAGGGCGTTATCGTTGCACAAGCCTTTCGCGATGGTCGGTCGGATAACAACTACATGAAGAGAGTGGTGGGAGGAGAGAAGGGAATAGGAGGAGACTCTACCGAAGCAAGAGGGGACGTTGCCAACCTCTCTCTCTCTCTCTCTTCACGAGGTAGGCGGAGGGGAAGATCGCGGCGCTCATATGGGTGTCGCCATGCTGATAACCTCCTCTCTTCAAGCCGTACTACAGCTTCGCGTATTGGCGGCCGTTGACTGGAGGGATCCTCCCAGACACGCCGTCCCACGGTGCTCCTCTCCTTTCTTCTCCTTCACCACTCTTCCACAACCTAAGAGAGAACAAACTACGATACTCGTATCAAACTCAAACGGCGCAAAACAATCTCTAGGGTTGAGGGGAGGTCCTACCCTCCGTTATATAGGGCCCACAAGTGGGCTAAGGGAGGGTGGGCCTACTTGAGGCCCTCTCCCTTTGGGATCTACGTGGGCCTCCCGAATAGGGACCTACATAGACCCCAAAAGGGCAAACAAACACAAATCATAAGCGGGTCCGCTAAACACAAGTGCGAGACCCCCATAATCCGTCGAGAAGAAGAAGAATAGAAGAAGAAGAATATCTTAGTGTCGTCTCGCAGCTAGGCCGCGTGCCAAAAGCCGGGCTCCTTCGTCTTCGCGCGTCGAACAGGCTTGACTCGGGCTGCCGGTGTCTCTAACGCTGCTGGCGGTGGGCCGCGCTCGCCATTAAGTACGAAGGATAATTGACATGATGTTTTACTCACTCTAGATCATGCCACATCTCACAGAAGAGAAGGGAGAACAATTTCCAGTAATCTTAGGGGACCTAATATTAATAGAGGAAACTGTTGGGCAAATTTATACATGTAGTTATGTATACATGTAGTTATACATGTAGTTATGCATGGAATGCAATGTATACATGTAGTTATGTGATTATTAATGCAAATTTAGGCATAAAGCATTCCATTCTTATGCATGTTATCATACTTTGAGTGCATATCTATCATTTCATTTAATTTTAAGTAATGATATCAAAATGCACTATTTTGGGGATAATTATGTATTTTTAAAGAATATAATTTATAGTAGATTAATCCCATCTATATTTGAGATTATAATTGGCTTTTAATGTTAAATACTAAGAGAAAATACTTTTTATATACTCATTTATTTTTCTAAGTTTTAATTTCTAAGAGAAATGAGTGTATTTTTGAAATAAAATTTTTCCCTTGTTATTTATTAAATTTAACTTTTTAAAATGATAGATTATTTTATTTTTTATCAAAAAAAATTTGGATTAATTTGGAGTTGTATTTTGAAATTTATGATTTTTCTAGAATGTTCTTGATGTTTTGTGAATTTATTTAGATCTATTGTGAATTAAAAAGAATAAAAAATCAGATTTTTGTCGTATGCTGATGTTGTAGCTGATGTGTGGCAGGCTAAAAAGGCATTGCCATGTGGCGGCATTCGAACACGTCTCGTGGCGCATGCGTATGTGGGTGCGCATGTGTGTGCGTGTAGGCACGTGTGCGTGTGTGCACACGTGTGCGCGTATGTGCGTGTGTGAGTACATGTGTGTTGATAACACAGAAATCTATGACCTTTAACTCTGTATTTTTCATGAACATTTGGCTTAAAAGGAACATATTTATGTGTTATCATGATTAAATTGCTTAATTTTGCTTCATTATGATTTTATGGTATTTCTTGGATTTTTATAATATTTAAAAATCTCTCTCAGATTATAAATTTACAAGGAAATGAATTTTGAAAGAAAAATATATCCTTTAGGATTTTAGAAATGAGTTAAATGAGTGTTAGGGCATCTTGAGGGCATATTTTTAATTAATCTAACCATTTCTTGCTTATTTATCAGCGCTAGGGGCATTAAGATAATTATCTAACATCTTTAGACAGGTTTGTGAATTTATCCTTTTAGTTATCTGGGATTTATACACAAATTAACCTCGTCAGGGGTTGAAATGCAATATTTAACTATCGTTGGGCATAAATGCAATTCTAAGTTATTAAAAGGTAAACCGGATAGTGCTCACCAGATCGCGACACGTGTCACAATCTGGCCACTTCAATTTTTATTAGCCTAATGTTTTTCTTTTTTTAATTATTTACATATCCGTGCAGGTGACGCAGACAGTAGCCTCTCCTCTCTTGTCGTTTAGTCATGTTCTTTTGTCGTTTTGTCCACCTACGTTTTGTCGTTTTGTCGAATCGCCTCTTCGTCATTTTAAATTCCTAACTTGTGAAGGTGACGTCGATTCCCTACTCGCGCGTCCGATTTTACCGGGGTGCTCTCTTATTCTGCGGCGAATTTATTCGCATAAGAGAATTCATTTTGTCGTTTTATATCGCTTTTTGTCGTTTTCTTTATTTATCTTTTTTGTCATTTTTCACCTAAGGCAAAGTAAGAGAGCGACGTGGAGCTCTCTTATTTGCGCTAAAGGAAGGAATCTGCGGTGAAGTTAACCGCCGCAGATTCCTCTTACTTACCTTTTTTGGAATTTTTTTAATATTTAATTACCTTGCAGGTTACGTGGCGGGAATCCAACAGCCGGCATGATGACGACGTGGCGCGATCTCAGGAGCTTGATGACGGAGGACTGCTGACGCTGGAGATCATCCGATCGACGGCTAGAAATGCTCGAAAAATAAAGGTTGATATCTCATGATCTAGCAGTCCGATCGGGCTGAAATTTTGACGACAGGTTAATCTCACTGTGCTCTTCCCATCTGCATAGTTGAACTTTCCATCGGACTCCCGAAGTTCTGGAAAATCAATCTCAACAATCGGATTGGGAGGAAGCCCTAACTCCTAAAAGTTCTCCTCCTCCACTCCGAATTTTCTTGTCTTTTGGCTCTCTCTCGACACCAGGTCACCCGCAGGAAAGGGGGAGAAGCTTAGGCCCAAGCTAGGCATCATCGGATGCCCGAGTTTGTTCTGGAGAAGGAGCACAAGAGGAGATCGACGTCGTATCGAATCAAGCACCACCCGGCCTAGGATTGGCACCAACACGGGGTTTGTGGGAAGATTCTGATGAGGGATTCTCTTGTAAGCTTTTCCATGGATAATGCAGGACCTTTTATTTTACTTAAATCTTAGGTTATTGCATTTGGTTTCATAAATCCTACCCAAATCATCATTTATCTCTATACTATTATATCTCTTTTCTATCCCCTTCATCATTTTCTCCTACTTTCACTCAATCTCTACCCTTCTAATTCTTATCTCTTCCCCTCTAATTAGAACTACAGAAATATAATCTAACCAATTACATCCACTATCTATATAAAATTCCTCTTCTAACTTCTAATATTCTCCACTATAGGAATTCTTCCCTTCTTCTACCTTAGTCTCAATCGTCATTACCTAGATTCCATGAGGATCGACCCTTGCTTACTACTGTCCGAAGTGAGGCATTATAAATGTATTGCATGAATTAGAACACACAACAACGATATAATCAAACCAAGTTTTAGTTTATCAATTGGCGCCGTTGCCGGGGAATCAAGGTGACATTGAGGTTAGTGACTTCTCTTTTCCTTATTTTTGAATATTTTCTCATCATCTAATTATAAGATTATTCTAGTGAGAAAATAGGAGATAAGAGATACAATCTATAGGAGATCTGAAATCAGTATATGCAAGGAACTAGATCAAGGAAACCTAAGTTGATTGATCTCAACTCAATAGGAAGATCTTCGAATTCTGAGGAGAGTAATAGCCAAGTTGAGGAAGTCTTTGAGGAAATGGATCAAAATCAGAACCAAGAGAATCGAAATGATAACCAGAGGGAAGAAAGAAAGAAATACAAATAACATTACACTCCTATAGGAAGCGATGGCTTCACTAAGATCACGACGAATTTAGGAGATAATGTCAACTTCAAGATAGATGTTTTGATACAGGACCGGTTGCGAAACCGATCTCACACCGGGATACTAGGGGTGAACTAGGGATGAGATTACCTTGGGGAATTCTAATATGATGTAATGTACTAATAACGCAGACAAGCAGAGTACCGTCTCGGATGTCGCCCCGTGGATCCTGGGATGCGCCGAGTAGAGTCAGTCCGGGATTCCTACCGGTCCACGTCCTCGCGGACGTTGGGCCGTGAGTCATCGAGGGGAGCTCGACAGTCAACCCGTCGGGTTGGACCACGGTCTGAATCCTATTAATTTCGTCTAAGCACTCGCCTATACTAAACCCCGATGGCGGCAAAGACGGTGCGGGAAATACTGAAAGAAATATAGACTTCGACGTAAAATAAAGGGGAATGTGTGCCTAACCTGCGGGGCGCGAGCCCGGTCGGTCGTGGTGTAGTGGAGGGTCGTCGTACACGGCTCGAGTGGGTGGCAGAGGTAGTCCAAGTCGGCGATGTTTCAGTCTTCACGGGACCTCGCGTGGGGCGGGACACACAAGCACGGACGTCGTCAAGCAAGCGTGATTGAGAGGGTCACAAGTGGGCGGTAGGGTAGGTGGAGGGTGATGTGATGGTGTGTTGGGAGCGCAGCTTCGATCAACGCGGAAGGACGGGGGAGGGGAAATAAATTGCAGTATCCACCAACTTGGTGGGTCACAGGTCGTACGGAGCGGTGCGATTAGGGGCAGAGACGCGCGGCTTCAATCAACGGGGAGGGCCTCCAGGCGAAGACGGCTGATGTAATACGACTGATGCCGGGATCGCGCGGCTCGTGTTACAACACAGGGAGTTCGTCTAATGCCTAAATGCAGCGGAATGAGAATGCAAATGCGCGTTCAAAAACAATGAGAGTCACGAGCTTCTGCCGCTGACCTAGGGTGAAAACTCTGAAAAGTCTAGTGAGGACTGAACTAGGGATATCAAGCTCCCAATGACCCGATAGATCAGCTCGGCGACCTACGTTTCGGGATACCACAGTAAGGGTAGCCCGCACTGCATACGATGAAAACGAACCTAGTCTAGTACCCTAAGAAGTACCCCATCCCAGCGAACCCCAATCCTAAAGCTAGTCCTATAACTAATCCCCTAGCAGTGGAACACACGTGGCAGCACTGGAATAGATAATAATACTCTAAGAGGTAAGCGTCTTGACCTGCGGGACCGGAGTCGGAAGGTCGCGGTGCGATGCAGCTCCTCGAACGTTGAGAAGACCGACCCTGCAAAGCATGAAGAAGCGCCGTAAGGAAGAGCAACTAAGTTACCAACAGAAATTTCCAACGAAAACCCCCAAATCTCGGACTATTAGGCCTAAGAGGGCCTCTCGGAGCAATGTGGGCCTATTCGGGGCCCATGCGGTGACTCTCGCGCCGGTTCCGGGCCGGTTCGGGGCGTTTCCTGAGTCGGCTCGGGGACCGGTCCGGCGGTCTGGTCCGGCACCTGGCGATCCGGCCCGGCTCAGGGGGTGACTCGGGCCTGGCTCAGGCGTTCAGGCCGGCTCAGAGGCGTGACTGGGCCCGGCTCGGTTCAGTCTGATCCGGTTCGGGCCAGGGTAACCAGGTTGAACCGCTGAGTCAACTCAGCCGGACCTGTCACTTAAAACCGGGTTGGGCCGCGAGTCAACTCAGCCCGGAACCGGTCCGATCCTGCTGAGTCGACTCAGCTGGGAGTCGGCGGTCTCCTTCCTTCGGCGGTGGCGCTTCAGCTGCTCCTGGGCGGTCGTGGACGTCTGCTGGGCGTAGGCCGACAGTGCGGGAAGAGATCGCCCGTGGAGTGGCGGCGTCCCGAGCTGGCTGCAAGCGTGAATAACGGGGAAAGAAACTGGGTGGAAATCAGCTTGAAGAAAGAAACGGTGGCGGCCGGAAAACGGAACGCGCGGCGGGCACTTGGCGGGCAGGCAGCAACAGGGGTCGCGGTGAAGGCTCGCGCAGCCGAGGCGCCGGCGGCGCGCGGATCGTGGCTATAGATCAAACCCCTAGGGGGAATCCCCCTTCTCTCTCTCTTGCATGAGGAGGTCACATCACGATTTTTCTCATCTCAAATTCATTCATCAAGACCTGCGATTCTCTCTCCTCCTCTTCCCTTAAATAGGAGAGAGAAAGAGAGGGGGTTGCCCTAAGGGCAAACCCGTCATTTAAGGGGTTTTGGCCCAAAATGAGCTAAAACCCCTCTAATGGGCCTAGCATCGGTCCCATAAGTCCAGGACGGGCCCACAACACGGGGAACCCTCACACACACACACAAACAAACTCACGAAAATGAACGAACAAGAAAAGGGAAAGCTCGCCGGGAGGATCTTGTCAGGCAGTGTACTTGAAGCCGGGGTCCTGGTCGTCGACTCTGGCGCTCCGGCGCGGTAGTGCTCGCGCGCCGTCCGGTCCGTCACCTGCTGTAGCCTGGTCGCTGAGATGGTCCTCCATCAACGGCGCTGACGGGGATTCACATACGCGGGTCGGCGTCGCGCGAGTCCGGTGCGGTGCAGAATCGGCAGGGCACGACTGGGCAACTTGAACCGCAGGAGGTAGCGTAATCGTCGGCGCGCAGGCGGGCACTGCGGAGCGTCCGAGTTTGATTCACGCGGAGACGGGGAAGGGTAGATGCCGGGAATGGACGGAAACGGTCGGGGTCGGGAAGAGACGATGAGAAGGGATGGACTAGCGGGGGATTGGTTTTCGGGAGGAAGGACTCGCAGGTTGGGGAGGGTTCATTCGTCGTGCGTGTGGATTGAATTTTAGACACGGAGGGCGATTGAATTCCTCGGCGTGCGGATTCGCGTGGAAGGGAAAGGGGAGGGAAATCCGGATCGTCGGTGTGAGGGGAGATGGAGGGGATCGCTCACTCTCAACGGTTGGGAGGGAAGATCGACGGGCGTGGAAGGAAACGTGGGAGAATTTGTGTGGAATCGTGAGAGAGAGATCGATCGGACGGTGAGGGGGTGGAGGACGTGCGACAGATGGTGAGGATGGAGTGGAATCGCGATGGGGGCAGATAGGTGAATGGAAATCCAATGAACGAGGCGATGCTGAAAAGGAAGGGGTTTTGCCGGTGAAGATTGCGAGACGGTGCAGTGAGGGGGCAGGAAATCGGGTGGGAATGGTTTGTGGGTTGAAGGATACGGGATGCGAGGATGGAAAGGCGGATCATCCCGAGGAAGTTGAACGAAGACAAAGTCCTGGGATTGAGGGGAAAATCGGGACAATCCCAGGATGGAGGGTTGGAGGCGACGGGAAATGGGGGAACGGGTTGGAAGGTAGGGGAAATACTGGCGGTAAGGGAGGATGATCGGGACGGGAGATGGCTGTTTTCCGGGTTTAGGTGATGAGCGACAGAGAGGAGGGTTGACGGTGGTGGAGGTGAAGAAGGAAGATGGAGGTGGAGGTGGAGTGGGGTTGTGGTGGCACAGCCAACTCGCGAGCGGCGGCGGCGGCTGCTGGTGGTGATCCACCGGGATAATGCGTGAAGGAAGCAAGAAGAGGCGGCGGTCTCGGCGGCGGCGCGCGGCGGCACAACGGCGTGCGGCGGCGGCGGCCGCGCGGCAGCGGCGGAGGCTGGGTGGAGGTGGCGGAGGCGGCGGTTGGTCTTTTTCTCCGATCTTCCTTCAGCAGCCACTTGAGAGGGAGTTCAATCCTTTCTTTCTTCAAATGACGGCTAGGGTTTGTGGGGGGGGTCCCTTCCCCTCTTAAAGAGCCCATAGTGGGCCGAGAGAGGAAAGGGCCCACTTGAGGCCCACAACCCACACCTAACATAATCATAGAAAAATAAAAAGGTCCACAAAGAGAAGGGCTTAACGAATGGGGTCCCGAAAAGGGAAGGGCCCACCCGAAAGCCTAAAAGGGAGAGAAGAAGATATGCAAAGGGCTGCTTAAACACGTGCGGGCTGATAAAGTTCATAATGAAATAAAAACTGGAAAGATAACTCCACGCGCGCGCGAGCCCTGTGAAATGTGTCGTGGCGAGATGAGGTCCTCACTTGGTGTAGTGAAACTCGGCATCCTTCGTCTTCGCCTGTCGAGGGGGCTGGACGCGCGCGGGTGTCGGCTCCTCCGGCGTAGTAGTGTCATGCCTTGGTGGCGACGGGGGTCGTACGCCACCATGTTTCCTTCTTAAACGCCCTACCTTCATATCATGGCCTTCCTCATGAGAATCCTTATACCTTTTTAGAAGAATTGATAGGTAGATGCTCTCTTTACCATATTCCGGGAGTTTCTCAAGATGTATTGAAGATTAGAATCTTTCTTGAAACTTTGAGAGATAGAGCTAGAGAGTGGTATAGGAATTTAGGCAAGAAATTCGAGAGTTGGAATGAAATAGAGGAGTGTTTTATGAAGAAATTTTATACTCCGTGTAGAACTAACCAAGTGAGACAAGAGATACAAGGATTTAAACAAGGGGATTATGAATCGATTTGTGATGCATGGGAGAGGTTTAGATCTTCAGCTAGAAAATGTCCTCATCATGGATTTAGTACTTGGCATTTGATGAATATCTTCTATAATGGATTAAATGAGAATTCTAGGAATAGAGTAGATTATTCATGTGGAGGATCGATCATGGAAAAATATGATGATGAAATTGAAGAGATCATGGAAAAAATAGCTGAAACCGATAGTCATCGTTTGAGCCGAAAGCATACTGGTAGGAATGTAGAACCCAAGAGAGGTGGGGTGATCGATGTTCATGGTAAAGAAGCGGAAATCAAGATAGAAAGGAATGAGCATAGGATAGGGAAAATAGAAACTAATATTGAAAAATTAACCAACCTAATGGAGAAATTTGTGACTCATACTAATGTGTCAAAAGTGAAAGAAATTCCTTGTTCTTTGTGTTTGAGCAGGGATCATCATGATGGAGAATGTGTAGCGAGGGAAGAAGTCAATGCCATGAACTATGTACACCCATACAAGCCATGGAATGCACGTGGGAATGAGAACTACAAGGATCACCGGCCACCCTACCCACATAAACCCTATTCACCTCCGTACAACCAGACACCTAGACAAACTAACGAATCCAACATGACTGATTTTCAGGTGATGAAGGCAATGATGGAGCAGTTAACGAAAAGCGTCCATGGAATGAGTGAGCAGCTCAACCTCATGACAGATCGGATGGACCAGATGGAGGAACATGTTCGTCCACCCATGACAGTCATGGAGAATACTAGAGGTAAAGAAAAAGAAATGGGCTCCAACAAAGGTCAATTTCCAACTCAACCTTCCGTTAATCCTAGAAATATATCCTCTATTGAATCGCAAGAGTTTTCTCTTTCCAAAGATTCATTAGATAGTTCATCTCAAGGCCCTTGTGATAGTGTTGATGCAATTACAAGACTAAGGAGTGGAAAGATATTAGAGGCTCCTATCGAGTGTGATTTAGAGGATAAGAAAAAGGAAATTGAGGAAGAAAATGAAGAAAGTGAGCCTTTAGGGAAAGATATGAACCCCGCTGCCTATCAGCCACCTATACCCTTTCCCGAAGCTTTGAAATCCTCCAAACCTCCAAGTGAAGCAAATAGACTCATAGAATCATTTAAAGAAGCTAACATAACCATACCTTTAGAGGAAGCCATTAGGTACATACCAACATTCTCTAAGTATGTGAAGGAATTATGTACACCTCAAAGGAGAACCAATCGGATCAAGCTTCCCGAGAGCGTTAGTTCTATAATTTTAAATGAATTACCGGTGAAGAGGAAAGATCCGAGGCCACCATTAATTACATATGATATTGGGGGAACACAATTTTCACGGTCTTTGTTAGATTCGGGAGCGCGTGTCAACCTTATCCCTAAAGCTCTATACGATAAATTTAAGTTTGTTGAGATGCAACCTATTAATGTAGAACTTCAATTAGCTGATGGTTCTATTAAGAAGCCAAATGGGGAGCTAATTAATGTGATGGTTAGGGTAGAACAATGTGTCTTCCCCGCTGATTTCATCGTTGCTGAAATAGAAGTACCCGATAATCTCACTAGGGCACCTATTATCTTAGGTAGACCGTTCTTAGCTACAGCCCGAGCCATAACTGATTGGGAAAAAGGGAAAACCATTCTTAGAGTAGGAGAAGAAAGTGTAGAGCTAAACATCTCTAGATTGATGAAGTACCCTAGTAGTAGTCATGAGGATATGGGAGCCTTGGATTTATTAGAGGATGAGTTTGATTTTAGAGAGGATATCCTCGAAATTTGTGGAGTAGACCTAGTAAATGAATCTCTAGATGCTAAAGATCCATTTGAGGTAGAGCTTAAGCCACTGCCATCCACCCTAAAATATATATTTTTAGGCCCTAGAAACATGTTACTCGTCATAATCTCCTCTTCCTTAACGAGTAGTCAAGAAGAAGACCTAACGAGGATATTAAAAGAGTATAGAGCAGCAATAGGTTGGTCATTTGATGATATAAAAGGAGTGCCTCCCAGCATATGTGAACATCGAATCTTTATTGAGGAAGGATCTAGACCTACTAGGGAACCTCAAAGGCGATTGAACCCAAACATGATAGAAGTATTGAAAGGGGAGATTCTTAAATGGCTTAAGGGAGATGTAATCTATGCTATTTCAGATAGGTCATGGGTAAGCCCAGTGCATATGGTCCCTAAAAAATCAGGAGTAACAGTAGAAAAGAATGAAAAAGGGGAAGAGGTACAAACTAGGTTAGTTACTAGTTGGCGAGTATGTATAGATTATCGAAAACTGAACCTTGTGACCAAAAAAGACCACTATCCCTTACCTTTTATGGACCAAATTTTGGAGAAACTTGCTGGTCAAAATTACTTTTTCTTCCTTGATGGTTATTCGGGTTACAATCAAATCAATATTCACAAAGACGATCAAGAAAAAACCACTTTCACTTGTCCTTTAGACGGATGCCCTTCGGACTTTGTAATGCACGCGCTACATTTCAAAGATGTATGAATGCTTTGTTTGCAGACCTAATTGAGGATGGATTGGAGATCTTCATGGATGATTTTTGTATTTTTGGAACAACTTTTGAATCTTGTTTGCAAGAATTGATAGAAATATTTAAAATTTGTATCCAAAATAATCTTGTGCTAAGTCGGGAAAAATCTCATTTTATGGTACAAGAAGGGATAGTTTTGGGACATCAAGTGAGCAAGCATGGGCTGGAAGTAGACAAGGCCAAAGTCGAAGTGATCAAGCGTCTTCCTCCACCCAACGACCTAAAGAAACTTAGAGGGTTTGTCAGCCATGCGGGCTTCTATAGGAGATTTATAAAAGATTTTGCTAGGATTGCTAAACCATTAACTAACCTCCTATCTAAAGACACAGATTTTGTTATTAGTGATGATGCTCTTCATGCTTTTGATGAGATCAAGGATGCTCTTATTAAAGCTCCCGTTTTGCAGGCACCTAATTGGAGTCTCCCTTTTGAGCTAATGTGTGATGCATCCGACTTCGCGGTAGGAGCAGTTTTGGGGCAGCGCGTCGATAAGAAGCCGGTGGCCATCTATTATGCTAGTAAGACCTTAGTGGATGCTCAGGTGAATTATTCTACTACTGAAAAGGAATTACTAGCTATAGTATTTGCTCTAGAAAAATTTAGGTCTTATTTGTTAGGTAGTAAAGTCATTGTATATACTGATCATTCCGCTTTGAAATTTCTTTTTTTAAAAAAAGAAGAAGCTAAACCTAGGTTGGTTAGGTGGATTTTATTGCTGCAAGAGTTTGATATTGAGATCAAGGATAAGAAAGGGAATGAAAATGTAGTTTGCTGATCACTTATCTAGGCTGATCATAGATGACCATTCTCCTTCTCCAATTAGAGATACTTTTCCCGATGAACACATACTAGCAGTCCAAGTTAGGTCAATGCCATGGTATGCACATATAGTTAATTATCTTGCCACCCGTAAAATACCCATAGACTGGGATTACAATGAAAGGAAGAGATTTTTTAAATTGTTACCACATTACTATTGGGAGGAGCCCGAATTGTTCATCTTAGGTTCAGACCAAATATTTAGAAGATGTATCCCCGAGGAAGAGCAATTAGAAATTCTTAAGGCATGTCATTCATCATCTTATGGAGATCATTATTCATCTAAAATTACAGCATCTAAAGTCTTGCAAAGTGGGTTTTATTGGCCAAATTTATTTAGTGATGCCCATGATTTTTATTTGAAATGTTTAGAGTGCCAAGCCTCCATCAATATTGACAAAAGGGACAACATGCCCCTTAAGCCTATTATAGAAGTTGAAATATTTGATCTTTGGGGAATTGATTTTATGGGTTCCTTTCCTAATTATGATGGGTATGAATATATTTTGATGGCAGTACACTATGTATCTCGATGGGTAGATGCAATTCCCACACAAACTAGTGAGGGAAGAGTGGTCATTAGATTCCTTGAGCATAATATCTTTTGTAGATATGGATGCCCTCGAGCCATAATCAGTGATGGGGGAGCTCGTTTTAACAATTATCAGTTTAGGAATTTGCTCAAGAGATATGGAGTGCAGCATAGAATGACTACCCCTTATCATCCCCAATCCAATGGGCAAGTAGAGAATTGTAATAGAGAAATGAAGAAGATTTTAAAGAATATTTGTAAGTTCAATGGAAAAGATTGGTCAAGGAAAATATTTGATGCATTATGGGCTTATAGAACAGCATATAAAACCCCTTTAGGAATGTCCCCATTCTGATTGGTTTCTGGTAAAGCATGCCATCTTCCCGTAGAACTACAGCATAAGGCATATTGGGCCACTCGACAATTAAACTTGTCTATGGATGAAGCTGGAAAGAAAAGAATTCTTGATTTGCATGAACTCGCTGCGATTAGAAATGAAGTTTATGAGAATTCAAACATTTACAAAGCAAAAATGAAAGCCTTCAGTGATAAACATTTCAGGCGGAGAGAATTTCATGTCAATCAAAAAGTATGGCTCTATAATTCTAGACTTAGACTCTTTCCCGGTAAACTCAAATTATGGTGGGATGGTCCTTTTATTGTGGTTGAAATTTTTCATTGTGGTGCTGTTTTACTGTGTGATCCAAAGATAGGTCAGCAATTCAAGGTGAACAGGAAAAGGCTTAAGCTATATCTGGAGAATGAAGCATTGCAACTTCCGGTGGAGATTGGTCTTAAGGAACCAGGTCATAGCGTAGATGACCCGATGTAGTCCACCCCTCTAACCAATTAGCCTTCTTTTAAATTCTTTTCTTTTACATTCTTTCTTACTTTTATTCTATATATAAAAAAAAGAAAAAAAAAAGAAAGAAAGAAGAAGGACGAATTATTATCCAGTTTCAGCTCTGTCGTTGTGTATGATCAGACCATTTTCTTGTGTTTCTTGTAGGTGAAAGGAATCTGTAACTAGAGCCATGGGAAGAAATATAGTATGCACCGGCTTGTCTATCCTTCAAACGGGTTCACGCGCCAAAATCTTCCTTAGCGGTTTGAAAATTTTCTTCCATAAATATTTCTATTTTCTTTCATGCATTGAGGGGGGGCACATTTTCTGCTGATTTTTAGAAAATTTTGCTGTTTCTGAAATGGGGGAATGCTCATCACGAAAATACTCACATGCTAATCAACCAAACTTAAGTAGCCTTCCACTTTGACACCTTGGAACAAGGGTGGGCAGGTAGAGCTTTGGAGAGTATCAAGAGAATTGGGGAGAAATCCAAGCCATTGGGGGCGAGTGACCTCTCTAGGAAGGATCTAACAGGTACAAAAGATGAGACAAGTTGCTATGACGTGAATTGATTAGTTTTGATTGAGAGAGAATAGGACTTCCTTCCCGTATTCCACTCAAGCCGATCCTACTTAGTTTAGGGTTTCCCTTGTTATTTTATTCTTTCGAAGAGTGTGATATTCGTGGCATAGAAACCGTAAAATTTTCCTTGGTCCACATCCATTTTGTCCATGATCATCCTCATTCACCTTCATTCATGATGGCACTTCTCTCCAAACACCTCCACTTACCATTATCATTACATCCCACCCATTGTCTTTCCTTTCCTTAATTTTGGAAAGCTCTTCTGCATTCCTCTATCCTCTGCACCTTTTTTGTCATCTCTCTTCTTGTCTAAATTGTATTGCAAAAAACAAAAAAGAAGGGAGTATGTGGGTAAATATTTCTCTTCATCCTCTGCACCCCTCTATTCACTGTCTTGAGTCTTTCATGTTCCTTTTCCTCAAGTTATCTGTTAAATGTCATAATTCTCCCACTTTTCATTCTATCATCTTCTTCTTGTCTTTTCATCACATTATTTGCTCCACTGAGTAATAGTTGCCCTTGTGTTGTATTCAAGTTTACGAAGTGTTGAAAGATTCTATAAAAAAAAATTAAAAAAATAGAAACAGAATCCGTGATGTATTTGTTTTGTAATTCTAAAAATCTACATGATGATTCACTCATGTTCTGATCTTTTCCATCATTCGTGTTTAATGACGTCACTATGGACAAGTCCTCCCACCATCTATCTCTTTCTATTTCACTGTTAGTGTCATGATCATTTTGAAGTGTTTCCCACATATTTTCCTTCCAAAAAAAAAAAAGAAAGAGAAAGAAAGAAGAAGGAATGTTATTTTCTATCATCATTTCTACTCCATCACCACACTGCCCATTCAATTCTCTCATCTTTCTATCCATTCACTCAATTCATCTTTCTACCCATTCATCTTCATCATAATCGTCTTCATCGATTAATAGCCTCACACCATCATCTCCTCTGTTACACTCCTGCCACTAATCCTTGTGCCGCACATTAATCACTTTTCATCTCATATCCATCTTTGTGCACTTTTCTATGTTATTTCCTTCACGACACTCTTCCCAGGGAGAGAAGAAAAGGGGAACCCTAATGCTAGGTAGCTAGACTAGGAGAGAGGGAAGGGTGAGAGATGATATGAGGAGGGGGTAAGGAACATTCCTTAGATTGAGTGTGAGCATCATTCATGTCATAGCACAAGCTCTAGGTCTTTTTCTGATGGCTCTGTCATAAACGATTTGATTGGTATTCTTGCCCCTGCCTATTCTTGCACAGGGTTGGAAAGTGGAAGGATTACATAAGTGTCATCAGAATAGGCAATGATAAGGGAGTAGCATTGAGTAAAGTGGGGGGTGTTTGATAACACAGAAATCTATGACCTTTAACTCTGTATTTTTCATGAACATTTGGCTTAAAAGGAACATATTTATGTGTTATCATGATTAAATTGCTTAATTTTGCTTCATTATGATTTTATGGTATTTCCTGGATTTTATAATATTTAAATATCTCTCTCAGATTATAAATTGACAAGGAAATGAATTTTGAAAGAAAAATATATCCTTTAGGATTTTAGAAATGAGTTAAATGAGTGTTAGGGCATCTTGAGGGCATATTTTTAATTAATCTAACCATTTCTTGCTTATTTATCAGCGCCAGGGGCATTAAGGTAATTATTTGACATTTTTAGACAGGTTTGTGAATTTATCCTTTTAGTTATCTGGGATTTATACACAAATTAACCTCGTCAGGGGTTGAAATGCAATATTTAACTATCGCTTGGCATAAATGCAATTCTAAGTTATTAAAAGGTAAACTGGATAGTGCTCACCAGATCGCGACACGTGTCACGATCTGGCCGCTTCGATTTTTATTAGCCTAACGTTTTTCTTTTTTTAATTATTTACATATCCGTGCAAGTGACGCAGACAGTAGCCTCTCCTCTCTTGTCGTTTAGCCCTGTTCTTTTGTCGTTTTGTCCACCTGCGTTTTGTCATTTTGTTGAATCGCCTCTTCGTCATTTTAAATTCCTAACCTGTGCAGGTGACGTGGCGATTCCCTACTGGCGCGTCTGATTTAATCGGGGCGCTCTCTTATTCTGCGGCGAATTTATTCGCATAAGAGAATTCGTTTTGTCGTTTTATATCGCTTTTTGTCGTTTTCTTTATTTATCTTTTTGTCATTTTTCACCTAAGGCAAAGTAAGAGAGCAACGTGGAGCTCTCTTATTTGCGCTAAACGAAGGAATCTGCGGTGAAGTTAACCGTCGCAGATTCCTCTTACTTACCTTTTTTGGAATTTTTTTAATATTTAATTACCTTGCAGGTTACGTGGCGGGAATCCAACGGCCGGCATGATGACGACGTGGCGCGATCTCAGGAGCTTGATGACGGAGGACTGCTGACGATGGAGATCATCCGATCGACGGCTAGAAATGCTCGAAAAATAAAGGTTGATATCTCATGATCTAGCAGTCCGATCGGGCTGAAATTTTGACGACAGGTTAATCGCAATGTGCTCTTCCCATCTGCATGGTTGAACTTTCCATCGGACTCCCGAAGTTCTGGAAAATCAATCTGAACCGTCGGATTGGGAGGAAGCCCTAACTCCTAAAAGTTCTCCTCCTCCACTCCGAATTTTCTTGTCTTTTGGCTCTCTCTTGACACCAGGTCACCAGCAGGAAAGGGGGAAAAGCTTAGGCCCAAGCTAGGCATCATTGGATGCTCGAGTTTCTTCTAGAGAAGGAGCACAAGAGGAGATCGACGTCGTAGCGAATCAAGCACCACCCGCCCTAGGATTGGCACCAACACGGGGTTTGTGGGAAGATTCTGATGAGGGATTCTCTTGTAAGCTTTTCCATGGATAATGCAGGACCTTTTATTCTACTTAAATTGTAGGTTATTGCATTTGGTTTCATAAAGCCTACCCAAATCGTCATTTATCTCTATACTATTATATCGATTTTCTATCCCCTTCATCATTTTCTCCTACTTTCACTCAATCTCTACCCTTCTAATTCTCATCTCTTCTCTTCTAATTAGAGCTACAGAAATATAATCTAACCAATTACATCCACTATCTCTATAAAATTCCTCTTCTAACTTCTAATATTCTCCACAATAGGAATTGTTCCCTTCTTCTACCTTAGTCTCAATCCTCATTACCTAGATTCCATGAGGATCGACCCTTGCTTACTACTGTCCGAAGTGAGGTATTATAAATGTATTGCATGAATTAGAACACACAACAATGATATAATCAAAACAAGTTTTAGTTCATCATGTGTGTGTGTATGTGTCCGTGTGAGTGATTAATGAGATAAAGCATAATATTCACAATTTAAGCTACCTCACTTAATGCACAAACGTTATATACCCATCGAATCGCCGTTATTTTTGTCATGTGGGAATATTTTCTTTTGCTTAATTGTGCATGTGACGTGGTACGATGAGAAGCATCCGATTCGCTTGTTAACTGGTGGCGTACGACCCCGGTCGCCACCAAGACACGATACCACGGCGCCGGAGGAGCCCTTTTGCGCGCGCGGATCTATCCGCTTATCTTTACTTCTTTATTTCTTTATTATGGACCTTTTGACCCGCACGTGTTTAAGCGGGTCCTCGTCTATTTCTTCTCTCCCTTTAGGCTTCCGGGTGGGTTCTTCCCTTTCGGGATCCCATTTGTGAAGCCCATCCTTCTTTGTGAACCTTTTATTCTATTTCTATGAGTATGGGTGTGGGTTGTGGGCCTCCCAAGTGGGCCCTTTCTCTCTTGGCCCACCAAGGGCTCTATAAGAGGGGAAGGGACCCCCACAAACACTAGCCGTCATTTTGAGAAAAAGAAGAGACTTCATCTCGAGTGGCTGCTCAAGGAAAGTTGGGGAAGAGGTCCTACCGCTGACGCCGCCGCCGCGCGCCGCACCCGTTGTGCCGCCGCCGCCCGCCGCCTCGCCGCCACCTCTTGCTCCTAACTCGGATCCTCTCCACGCCGCCGCCATTGCCGCCGCTCCAAGCCGCCAAGTAGCCGCCACCGAGGTCCGCCGCCGCCGCCGCGCCTAGCCGCCGCGCGCCGATCTCGCCCGCGCCACCACCGCCGCCAAGGCCGCTGCCATCGCGCCGCGCCAAACCGCCTCCTCCGACGATCTCCGAGCCTCGAGCGCCGCGCGCCCTCGCCGCGGGCGCTCTGCGCCGCTGCCGTGAACCGCGCGCCGCGCTCGTGATCTGCTGCCGCCGACGCCCTCCCGGCTGCTGGTTCCGCGCTCCCGCTCCGCTCGATTCCAGCCCTTCCGCAAGGTTCCGCGCCCCTCTCCGCCACGAGAACCGCCGCCCCCTCGCCTCTCCTCGCCGCTCCGCGCCCGGCGCGCCCACCTCGCGCCGGGATCGCAGCATCGCCCTCCACCGCCACGCGCCGCCACGACCACCGCAGGGGAAACCCTAGAGGTAAGAGTGAACGATTCTCGCTGAGTCGACTCAGCGGGAACCGTCCCCTCCTCCACCGGGACTGCGCCGAGTCAACCCGAGCCGCCCGCAGACCGGCCTTGACCCGAGACCGGGCCGCCCAGGCCCCCCAGTCGACCCGCCCGGGCGGACCAGACCGCCTGAGCCCAGGGAACGGCCCAGCCAGCCTCGACCAGCCGGCAGACCCGTGCCCCGCGCCCGTGACCGCCCCAGCCAGCCCCGACCGGCCTGATCGGCCCCGGCGGCCTGCACCGGGCTCCAGCAGCCGCGGCTGCCCCGACGCCCAGACCGCCCGCAGCCGGTCCCGGACTCAGCCCTAAATTGGCCCCAAACCGGGTCCAGACTGCCCAGAGCCGCCCTGTGTCGGCCTGCAGCTGCTTTCCAGCCCCGCCCCCGACCGGCCCGGACGCCGCCTCCCGCCTCCCGTGTTCGCTGCGCTCGTCCGGCTCGCCCGACTCATCATCACTCCGCTCCACGCCGATCGCTCCCTCGCGCTCCCCGCGAGCTCGCCCGGCGGCCCGACTCGCCGCTGCGCCGACGATATCCCTCGCCCTCGACCGACTGGGCTCGCGCCCGCAGGGTTAGCTTCGACCCCTCTTTCAAGTTAATTACTTTTGAAGCATTTCTTTACTCGTCTCCACCGCCGTCTGACGACGTAGATAGGGTAGTACGATTATAGGTTCGAGATTTCGACGCGTACGCCAGGTCCGTCATCGAGCGTGGGCTGCAGCCTCCCGGCTACTCCACGACGAGCGACTTCCACGCCTCCGGACGTGGATCGAGAGGATCTCACCCTACCCATCATCGCGAGTTTCCCCGGTCACTCGGAGTCGACTCCGCTGACGGCACGTCTCGCTCTCGTACTTATGTTTAGGTTAGGTCTCATACTTAGGGTCTAGGATTTGCTTATCCATAGGTTAGGTTTGATAGGCTACCCTTAGTCATCCTCAGGTTCATTGATCAGGCGCGAGGGTTTTCACCACCGCGTCCTGCATCATTAACTCAAAGCCATCAATCTTCACTTAAGTTGGGGGGTACGTGACACGTAAGGATTCATTGACGAATCATTTTAAAATGTTTTAATCTCACCTATTCATTTTACAATGTCTTAATCTCAACTGCTTGATGGACACACAGACGCATCTAGAGTGTCAGATGAAGATCACAGGACAGACGTTTCATGGCGTCTATTCTTTACCCGCGACGTGAAAAAATGATGCAGGACCGAGGGATGAGCTCGGCCTGACGCTAAGGTTACTAATGGGGGAACTAGGGAAGGGGTGGCCTACGGTGTCTAAATGATGTGATGATGGCTAGGCGTTCTACTCAAGCAATCAACCTTCCCGGCACGTCGTCACCGAGTTCCCGGGATGCTCCGAGTAGGATGGGTCTGGAGTCCTCCCCGGCTCGGCGATGCAGGGAGAGAGCGACCTCGAGTTGTCTGGGTGGGAGCTCGATCGTCAACCCGGCGGCCGGATCCACGATCCCAATCCCGTGATCGACCCTCACTAACCTAACTAGGCCCGATGACGGTAGAGACAAGTGCGTAGTACTGAAAGAGATATTGCGCTTCAAAAATAAAGGGGAGGGGATGTGTGCCTAACATGCGGGCGCGAGCCCGGCTAGTTCTGCGGGGAGGCCGCTCGAGCGCGGCAGTGGTAGTCGACGTTGAGGCGAGCTCGGCGGAGTGGGGCGGACGGCGGACTGCACAACGGTCGGCTGGCGACGGGAGATCGCGCGAGCAGAGCGAGCCGCGGCGAGCACGGCGGAGTAGGGGGCGCGGAGTGTGGCGTGGAGGCGCGTGACCGGCCTAATGCGACGGATGACTCGGCGGCGAAACGGGTCGCGACCGGGCGTGGTGACGGACGGAAACGGCCGGATGCGGCGGCAATCCGGGCGCGGAGGCGGCTGGTCGCGAGGCGGACTCAGGCGCGGCGGCGGGCTGGGCCGGGCGCAGCTGAGCGGCGGGCTGGGCGCGAGGGCGGCGGCAGCGAGGTGCGGCGGCGGCGAGGTGCGGCGGCGGCGCACGGGCGCGGCGGCGGTGGGTCGCGGCGCGGCTGTTGCGTGCTCGAACGCGGCGGCGACAGTGGCACGGCGGTGGCTGCTGGCGCATGGCGGCGGCGGTCGGCGGCGCGAGGGCGGCGGTGGCGAGGTGCGGCGGCGCGCCGGGCGCGGTGGCGGCAGAAAACGGCGGCGGCGGTAGCGGCTGAGCGGCGGGCGGCGCAGGGCGCAGCAGGGGCGGCGGTGGTTCGGCGCGGGGTCAGGGCAAGGGGTGGTGGCGGAGGAGGGCGCTGCAGCGGCAGCGATCGGCAGGTGGCGGCGGCAGGCGGCGACGTCGGCGGTTGGACCCCTTCCTCACCTTTCCTTGAGCAGCCACTCAAGAGGAAACTCCTTTTTCTCAAATGACGGGTAGGGTTTGTGGGGGTCCTTCCCCTCTTATAGAGCCCATGGTGGCCAAGAGAGGAAAGGGCCCACTTGATGCCCACAACCCACACCCATGCTCATAGAAAGGAAATAAGGTTCACAAAGGGAAAGGGCCTTAGGCTAGGGTCCCGAAACGAAGGGAACCCACCCCCAAGGCCTAAAGAGAGAGAAGAAGATATGCAAAGGCCCGTGGTGGCGTACGACCCCCGTCGCCACCAAGGCATGACACTACGGCGCCGGTGGAGGCGACACCTACGCGCGTCCAGCCCCCTCGACAGGCGAAGATGAAGGATCCCGAGTTTCACTACACCAAGTGAGACCCTCTTCTCGCCACGAGCTCGCGCGCGTGGAGCTATCTTTTCCGTTTTCTATTTTATTATGACTTTATTTAGCCCGCACGTGTTTAAGCGGGCCTTTGCATGTCTCTCTCTCTCTCTTTAGGCCTTTGGGTGGGTTTCCCTTTGTTTCGGGACCCTAGCCTAAGGCCCTTTCCCATTTGTGAACCTCTTATTCTATTTCTATGAGTATGGGTGTGGGTTGTGTGCCTCAAGTGGGCCCTTTCCTCTCTTGGCCCGCCAAGGGCTCTATAAGAGGGGAAGGGACCCCCCCACAAACCCTAGCCGTCATTTGAGAAAAGAAGGAATCACCCTCTCAAGTGGCTGCTCAAGGAAGGTTAGGGAAGGAGTCCAACCGCCGACGCCGCCGCCGCCGCCGTCGCACCGATCGTGCCGCCGCCGCCGCCTCCGCCGCCACCCCTTGCCCTAGCCCCGGGCCGCTTCACGCTGCCGCCACTGCCGCGCCAAGCCGCCGTGCAGCCGCCGTCGAGGACCGCCGCCGCCGCGCGCGTGCAGCCCTCGCCGCCCGCCGAATCCGACTCAGCCGTAGTCCGCTGCCCACGGCCGCGCTGCTGCCGCTGCGCCAGCAGCCGCTGCTCGCTCGCTGCCGCCCAGCCGCCGCCGCTGCCGAACCAGGCCGCTGTCTGCCGCGGGCATCCGCCCTGCCGCTGCTGCCGCGCTCGCGCCGTAGCCGCCGGCCATCTCCGCCGCGAACGCCGCCCACTCCGCCGCCGCCGCCGCGCAAGCCGCTGAGCAGGGAAGAGGACGACCGATTCCCGCTGAGCCGACTCAGCGGGAATCGTTCCCCCCCCCTTTTTCACCCACCGGTCCGAGCCGCCCGACTCACCCGGTCCGCCCCAGCGCCGGTCCGAGCCAGCCCGAACCGGCCCGGACCACACCAGACCAGGCCAGGCCGTCCCAGACCAACCCAGCCAGGCCGGTCCAGGCCGCCCCCCAGACCGACCCAGCCGGACCGGTCCAGACCGCCCCCAGGCCCAGAACGGCCCAGACCGGCCCAGACCGGCCCAGAAACAGCCCAGTCGACTGCAGCCCGGTCCGAGCCGCCCGACCGGCCCCGAACGGTCCAGACCAGCCCCGGACAGCCATGACCGGCCCCGACGCCGAGCCCAGGGTCCCGGCAGAGCCCGCAGAGCAGCCCAGGTCGGCCGCAGCCGTTCGCAGCCGCCTGAACCGGCCCGAACCGCCCCGAGCCGGCCCAGGACGCCACTCCCGCCTTCATCGTGTTCACTACGCCCGTCCGGCTCGTTGTGATTCGTCATCGCCCCGCCCCGCGCCGACCGCTCCTCCGCGCCTCTCGCCGACTCGCCCCGGCGTCCGACATCGCTGCCGCGCCCGACGACCTCCCTCGCCCCGACCGACCGGGCTCGCGCCCCGCAGGTTAGGCATTCATCCCCTCTCTCTTACTTTGAAGTTCTATATTTCCTTCAGTACTTCCCGCACTTGTCTCCACCGCCCTCGGGCCTAGTTAGGCTGAGTGACGTCTGGGAACGGGATTGGGATCGTGGATCCGGCCGCCGGGTTGACGATCGAGCTTCCCCCGACGACCCGAGGCTGCTCTCTCTCCGGCCGCGACTGATCTCGGGAGGACTCCCGCTCCATCCTACTCGGCGTACCCCAGGATCGCTGTGACGACGCGCCGGAAGGTTGGCTGCTTGAGGAGATCTTAGACATCCTTACATCATCTAGAGTACGTAGATCATCCCACTTATAGTTCCCCCTTAGTGGATATTAGCGCCGGACCGATTCACCCCGTCGGTCCTGCATCATCTTGGTATCAGAGCACAGGCTGTGGTCGCTCGACTGCGCTCGCCGCCTCTGTTCCATTTCATATTCCGCACTTAGTATCATTCATTCATATAGTTAGTTAGATTATCCATCACTCATCATACATCACACTAGGGATAGCCCCTCTTTCCCATAGCCGGGTACTAGCCATGGTTGTCGAGACGCGCTCCGCCAGAGCCGCGGTTCGAGAGGGATCTTTATCCCCACCACGGGATCCTCGGGGTCCCGCGGGCATTCCCGATGCCGACGGGCGGGATGGAAGGTGTTCGCCTTCCTCCTCCGCCTCCGGTTCGCATAGGGTTAGGCGGTCCGTCCTCTCCGAGGCCGGACCTACCTAGCCCGCACTCGTCCGATGGACGATCTACACGTGCTCACTCCCCCTTCGCTCGATCACGACGACAGCGCTCAGGGAAGGCCCCAGCTACGACTACCGACGATCGGCCTTCTACCAGCCAGCCTCGACGAGGAGGACGTGACCGACCTCGATCGCCTTCCGTAGGCGATCCCTACCTACCCACGGCAGATCTTCACCGCACGGTGAGTGCCGTACTAGAGCAGATGGGAGTCCCGATCCCATCCACTTCGGGCCGCATGGCCCCGCAGCGACACCCGCTTGGGCCTGAGCGCCCCACGGGCGATGTTCGAGTGCTCGACGAGTTGGATCGACGACCCAGCCCACGGAGGGGCCCCTACGTGCCGGCCCCACATCCCGGACGGGCGATATGATGATCGGCCAGGCTCGAGGGTGGCCACTCGAGGGACTACCGTCCGGGCGAGTCGAGCTCGAGAGGTGCCGCCCCTACGATGATCGCTGTGATTATCGAGGTGATCGCGCACCCAGTAGTCTCGCATACGGAGCTCGGGATCATGGGTATCCCGACCGCCGAGTCGATCCACCCCGCCCCAGTGATTATTATCACGATGGCGAGTACACCACCGGCGCTCGAGGAGACTGCGTCGCCGCGGAGACTACGATCCCCGGCCAGGGAGTATTCCCGCCATGATCGTGATATTCCCAGCGCGCACCACCGCGCCCGGACTACGCCGAGCCCCTACGATCGGGAGTATGACCACCGGCATTACCCCAGCCCGCCACGACATCAGCACGACGATCGAGATTTCCCACGGCCAGACGTGATGACCCCGATCGTCGTCGAGAGGACCATCGCATTCGTATGCGAAGAGCGTGAGGGTTGAGGTCCCTGTCTTTGATGGTTCTCGAGAACCCAAAGACTTCATTGATTGGGAGTCCAGCATGAACTCCTATTTCAGCTGATGCCAGTATGGACACCGACCTCTGCGTCGAGTACGCGAGAGATGAGACTGGCGGACGGGCCAAGATCTTACGGGAGAGCAGTATCTAGCCGCCAGAGGCGGGGCTCCCGATCACTACAGGGCCGAGATGGTTCGAAGGCTGCGGAACAAGTATGTTCAGCGGCGTACGGCGACACTCTTCCTATCGTGGCTTGACCTTCGACGGGGCAAGTCACTGTGCGGGATTATATACGAGACTTTTGAGGAGTGTCGGATGAGGTGTCGATTTGTGGAGGATCCCACGGATCGTCATTGGCCTCTTCACACACGGGCTGACCACCCGTCTTCGAATGAGGTGCTTAAGAGCTGTCCTTCGAAGTTGACGAGGCCTACCGCATCGTGGAGCATATGGAGAGGCACGGAGACGACGCCCCGGTGACGACGACCCCTCGGACCACCGGGCCCCGTTCACCCGCTCCACGACGGCTACCACCCCATCCCGGCCTCGACCTAGTGGCGGGAGCAGCCGGGCTGTCCCGCCCACTTCGGTGGGGTCAGCCCCAGCTCCCCGAGCCGTGACGACGGATTCGTCCCTCCGCTCGGCCGCCGTTGCCCCTCCGCCCATCACTTGTTTCAAGTGCCGGGGGCAAGGGACATCGGGCCAGCCGGTGCCCGTCTTCGAACCTGCTCATCGGGTTAGAAGACGACGCCCCGAACTACCGGGTAGGTGATGACGTCGTAGGAGACGACGTCTACGTCGGCGACGATGGGCTAGAGGAGGAGTGCTTGGATCCCAGACGTCATTGGCGCCATAGAGATCACTCCTGCGGTTTCCTCTCGGCTCCCGACGGCACACCCGGGGAGGCTCCGGTAGCCCGGTGTCGTCGTGCCGAGCGCCCAGCCGCGACGGCCCGCTGGCTCGGTCCCTCTCGGATCCTACGAGAGGCGACGACGTTTCAGGTGAGGACGTCTACATTGCTGCCGACGGACTAGAGGAGGATTGCACTGGATTCGGACGTCCTTGGCTACATCGGGATCGCCGTGCTACGTCCTCCCACTCCCCCTCGGCACCTCATGGATCCCCGGTAGTCGGTATTGCCGTGCCGAGCCCCAGCGGTGGCACTCCGGGGCCCCAGCCCTCCCGGACACGATCTCCGGGGCCCAGAGCCCCCATCCGCGAGGACCCGCGCCGCACCCACGTCGACACCGGCGCCTCCTCCCCGACGGTGGATCAGGCCGGTACCTCGTCACCCGACCCACGATCCGGTAGCCGATTGCGCACTTCGCACGTCGATCTTCTACACTTATGTGAAGATCAATGGGCAAGTGTGCAAGTTGATAGTCGATAGCGGCGGTTGCGTCAACGCCGTATCGGATCACGATGATTCCACGGCTTGGGCTATCGACTCACCACTTTTGAGCACCCTACGACGTGTCTTGGATCGATACTACGTCTCTTCTGTGAGACTCCGAGTAGGGTGCCATTTGCGGATCAGCACTTATGACGATATAGTGCTTTGTGATGTTATCCGATGAAAATCGGGAGCATCATACTTGGGCGGCCAGTGGTTATACGACCACGACGTCCAGTGGCGAGGAAGGGCAAACACTTGCACCTTCATGCACGCAGTGGCCGTAGAGTTGTGTGGGTCCCCTACCTTTGCCCGGCCACTTGCTCGCGCCTACCGCCCTCCCTCGAGTTGGACTTATGGTGGTTCGAGGTCCGGAGTTTCAGCGGAGTATCAGGACGAGCTCGCGAGACACCCCGGTCTGCTTTTGCCTTAGCTCTCGACGTCCCACCGGAGCTGACCCACCTACGCATTCCCCAGAGGCTGAGCCGATCCTAGCGGAGTTCGGAGACGTATTCCGGAGGACCTGCCGGCGAGTTGCCGCCGTGCGCCATATCCCGGCACGCGATCGATCTCGTGCGGGAGCTTCCCTCCCAGAACCTGCCCCACTCGGGATGGAGCCCGCACGCTACGGAGGCTGTGGCGACGGAGTTCGGGAGGCTGTTGGCGAAGGGTCTCATTCGGGAGAGCCTTAGCCCCTGCGTGATACCTGCCCTTCTTGCGCCAAGAAGGATGGTACACAGCGCATGTGTTGTGATAGCCGTGCTATCAACGGGATTACGGTCAAGTACCGTTTTTCCGATTCCGCGCTGCGAGGACTTATTCGACATGATGGCGGGATCCGTAGTCTTCTCAAAGATTGATTTGAGAAGCGGATACCATCAGTGCGGATTCGCCACGGAGATGAGTGGAAGACCGCCTTTAAGATAAAGGATGGTCTATATGAGTGGCGAGTGATGCCGTTCGGCCTCTCGAACGCGCCTAGTACGTTCCGGCGGGCTGATGAATGAGGTCTTGCGCCCATTCATTGGCAAATTTGTCGTCGTCTACTTCGACGACATACTTATCTACGGCCGCGATCGAGAGGACCACCTCCACCATCTCCGCGAGGTCTGCGATGCACTTCGACGGGAGAAGCTTTACGCTCACCCCAAGAAGTGCTACTTCTTCACGGCCAGGGTTTCCTTTCTAGGATTCATCGTGTCGGCTCTTGGCGTGTCCGCCGTCCGGAGAAGGTGCGAGCCATTACGTCGTGGCGCGACCTTCCACCATCCACGACATTCGGAGCTTCATTGGGTGGCGACGTTCTATCGCCGATTCGTCCCGGAACTTTAGTTACGTGGCGGCACCGATCACGGACTGCCTCGGGGCTGGATACATTCCGGTGGGTGAGGCAGCCGAGCTGGCCTTCGGTCGATTGAAGGCCTTGATGACCCGAGCACCGGTCCTACGGTTGCAGGCTTCGGGAAGGTGTTTGAGGTCGCTGCGGCGCTTCCGGCGTTGGCATCGGGGGTGTCTGAGCCGGGATGGCCACCCCGTGGAGTTCTTTCGGCGAAGGCTGAATGACGTCGAGCTCCGGTACTCTACGTACGATAAGGAGTTCTATGCCGTCATTCGAGGCTTTGCGACTACTGGCGCCACTATCTCTGTCCAAGGAGTTCGTGCTCTTCTCGGACCATGAGGCCCTAAAAGTACCTCCACTCGCAGCGAAGCTCGGCGACGAGACACGCACGTTGGGTGGAGTATCTGCGAGGACTACACGTTCGTCATCCGCCACAAGAAGGGCAAGGATAATGTGGTCGCGAGACGCGTTGAGTCGCGGGCGCATCTCCTCACTTTGGTGAGAGTGCGGAGTTACGGGTTCGAGTCAGTAAAGGACTCATATTCGGCGTGCCCCGATTTCGGCCCCATTGTCCATGCCCTCGAGCTTGGCCCCGATCGGGAGCACCGTGACTACCTCCGGACGAGAGGGTTACCTATTCTTCGAGGGAATAGGTTGTGCGTTCCTCGCACATCGCTCAGGATCATCTCACTTGGGAGTGCCATTCGGGAGGTCTTGCCGGCCATTTCGGTAGAGACAAGACGATTACGGCGATAGAACAGCGGTTCTATTGGCCGAGTTTGAAGCGCGATGTCGGGAACATCGTCGCTCGGTGCGAGTGTGCGCCTTCGCCAAGCGAGGTCAAGAAGAATGCTGGCCTCTACACACGCTTCCCGTCAGACGCGACCATGGGACGACGTGAGCATGGACTTCGTGCTCGGACTACCTCGCACGGTTCGTCACCATGATTCCATCATGGTGGTAGTGGACCGCTTTTCGAAGATGGCCCATTTTGTGCCATGTTCGAAGACGGCTGATGCCACGCGAGTGGCCCAGTTGTATTTCCGCGAGATAGTTCGCTTACATGGGCTGCCCAAGTCCATCGTCTCGGATCGCGATGTTCGTTTCACGAGCCACTTCTGGCGGACGTTGTGGAGCATGTTGGGGACCAAGCTAAAGTTCTCGACGGCGTACCACCCTCAGACAGACGGCCAGACGGAGGTCGTCAATCGGAGTTTAGGAAACTTGCTCCGATCCTTGGTGGGGGATAACCTCACCACCTGGGATCTAGTTATCCCGCGTGCTGGGAGTTTGCGTATAACGCCTCGGCGAACCGCACTGCTGGCATGAGCCCGTTCGAGGTTGCCCATGGCTTAGTACCCCGCAAACCTCTAGATCTAGTGCCGGTGAGACCCCCACATTAGAGCCTCGAGAGGATGGCGTTGCATTTGCCCGACATGTGAGTGAGTTGCATGCATACATTCATGATAGGATCACTCGGCGAATGCGGCGTACAAGCGAGGCTGCAGACTTGCATCGTCGTCACGGGAGTTTCGAGGTGGGTGACCGAGGTGATGGTTCGGTTGAGACACGAGAGATACTCTCCGGAGCACGGCTCTGAGCTTCATGCTCGTAGCGCGGGCCCGTTCAGGGTCTGTCTCGCGTGGGCGAGACGCCTACGTCGTCGGCATTCCTCCCTCGTGGGGAATCAGCTCGACCTTCAACGTGGCGGACTTGGCCACTTATTCAGCTCTACCACCTCATGATCAGCCTTCGAGCCCAGGCCCCTTCTCGAGAGAGCGAGTTTGCCCCGCAGTCCACTCCCCAGGTACTACCACCCGTTGGCATGAGCAGGTAGAGGAGTGCTTGCGAGGAAATAATTGACTTCACGGGGGATGGTGCTTCGCGGAGGTTCTTCGTGCGTTGGCGAGGGACGCCCGGCGAGAGGATGACGCGTGGATCACGGAGGGCGACTTGGCACGCCTACGACCCAGACCTGCTCGAGCCGCTGCCCGACACACCCGCTAACTCGACGGAGTCGAGTTCTTTCGACTCCCGAGGAGGATTGGTGGCGTACGACCCCCGTCGCCACCAAGGCATGACACTACGGCGCCGGTGGAGCCGACACCTACGCGCGTCCAGCCCCCTCGACGAGGGCGAAGACGAAGGATCCCAGAGTTTTCACTACACCAAGTGAGACCCTCTTCTCGCCACGAGCTCGCGCGCGTGGAGCTATCTTTTCCGTTTTCTATTTTATTATGACTTTATTTAGCCCGCACGTGTTTAAGCGGGCCTTTGCATGTCTCTCTCTCTCTCTTTAGGCCTTTGGGTGGGTTTCCCTTTGTTTCGGGACCCTAGCCTAAGGCCCTTTCCCATTTGTGAACCTCTTATTCTATTTCTATGAGTATGGGTGTGGGTTGTGGGCCTCAAGTGGGCCCTTTCCTCTCTTGGCCCGCCAAGGGCTCTATAAGAGGGAAGGGACCCCCCACAAACCCTAGCCGTCATTTGAGAAAAAGAAGAATCACCCTCTCAAGTGGCTGCTCAAGGAAGGTTAGGGAAGGAGTCCAACCGCCGCGCCGCCGCCGCCGCCGCCCTGCCGCCGCCGCCGCACCGATCGTCATGCCGCCGCCGCCGCCTCCGCCGCCACCCCTTGCCCTAGCCCGGAGCCGCTTCACGCTGCCGCCACTGCCGCCGCCAAGCCGCCGTGCAGCCGCCGTCGAGGACCGCCGCCGCCGCCGCCGCGTACGCCGCCGCCGCCGCCGCGAGATCCGACCGCCGCCGTTACCGCCGCCCACGGCCGCCGCCGTCGCCGCTGCGCCAAGCCGCCGTCGCTCGCCTGCTGCCGCCCAGCCACCGCCGCCGCCCGAACCAGGCCGCCGTCGTCGCCCAAAGCCGCCCGCCGCTGCCGCCGCGCTGCCGCGTAGCCGCAGAGCCATCTCCGCCGCGAACGCCGCCCACTCCGCCGCCGCCGCCGCGCAAGCCGCGAGCGGGGGAAGAGGGCGACCGATTCCCAGCTGAGCTGACTCAGCGGGAATCGTTCCCCCCCTTTTTTTCACCCACGGTCCAGAGCCGCCCAGAGCTCACCGGTCCGCCCCTGCGCAGGTCCCGAGCCCGGCCGGCCAGGCCCGGGACCACACCGGACCCGGGCCGGGCCGTCCCAGGACCAATCCCGAGCCCGGGCCGGTCGAGGCCGCCCCCAGAGCCGAGCCAGCGGACCGGTCCAGGGCCGCCCCGAGCCCAGAAGCGAGCCGCGAGGCCCAGAGCCCCGAGCGGGCCAGTCGGCCCAGGCCAGTCCCGAGCCGCCCAGATCGGCCCGAGCAGTCCAGGCCCGAGGCCAGCCCCGAGGCCCGGCCCCAGGCAGGCCCCGAGCCGGTCCCGAGACCGGCCCCGAGCCCGGTCTAGATCGGCCCGAGAACAGCCCAGGTCGGCCCAGGCAGGGTTCCCAGACCGCCACGAGCAGGCCCGAGCCGCCCGAGCCCGGCCCGGGACGCCCCTCCCGCCTTCATCGTGTTCACTACGCCCGTCCCAGGCTCGTTGTGATTCGTCATCGCCCCGCCCCGCGCCCGACCAGCTCCTCCGCGCCTCTCGCCAGGCTCGCCCGGCGTCCAGAGCATCGCTGCGCGCCCGACGACCTCCCTTGCCCCGAGCCGAGCCAGGGCTCGCGCCCCGCAGGTTGAGGCATTCATCCCCTCTCTCTTACTTTGAAGTTCTATATTTCCTTCGAGTACTTCCCGCACTTGTCTCCACCGCCCTCGGGCCTAGTTAGGGCTGAGTGACGTGCAGGGAGCGGGATTGGGATCGTGGATCCGGCCGCAGGGTTGACGATCGAGCTTCCCCAGAGCGACCGAGGCTGCTCTCTCTCCGACCGCGGCGGATCCGGAGGACTCCCGCTCCATCCTACTCGGCGTACCCCAGGATCGCTGTGACGACGCGCCGGAAGGTTGGCTGCTTGAGGAGATCTTAGACATCCTTACATCATCTAGAGTACGTAGATCATCCCACTTATAGTTCCCCCTTAGTGGATATTAGCGCCGGACCGATTCACCCCGTCGGTCCTGCATCAGCCCGCTTAAACACTTGCGGGCTATAAAAGTGCGAAATAAAGGAAAGGGTAGAACGATAAATCCCCGCGCGCGCGAGCCTGATGAAGTCTGTGGTGGCGAGATGAAGTCCTCACTTAGTGTAGTGAAAGTCGGCATCCTTCGTGTTCGCCTGTCGAGGGGGCTGGACGCACGCGGGTGTCGGCTCCTCCGGCGCCGTAGTGTCATGCCTTGGTGGCGACGAGGGTCGTACGCCACCACAAAATCTCAACAATTCATCTTCAATCGAACGGATGCGATTTAAACGTAACGATTCACATCCAAGCATTTTATCAGAGCCGTTGATCGAAGATTAAGCGCCAAATCTAACAGTTACACCCAAATTTGCTTATTTATACACATGTTCTTTAACGGAAAATGTATTCTTTGATGTTTTGAGTAATTCAAATTGTTTAGACAACTCAGTCCTTGAGTCTCTTGATTTCTTCCTCTTCTAGTGATGCCGGACCGAGGGTGAGC